>NQII01000956.1:131794-271581 GCA_002778355.1 Clitarchus hookeri | reverse complement strand
GGCACGTTTTGAAGTGCTGCATTGTTCTGCTTCCTACCACCTCACCCCCTCCCACAACAAGGCGACACGTGCCGACAATTAGGAAGGGAAGCGACGGAGCATATAAGCCTCTTTATGGAAGGAGGAGAACAGTCAATTATTACGGCGCAGAGAGGTTAGAGGAGTAATCAGTAGACCATCTAGCAGAAGAGTTGCATATCGCCGCGGAGAGAGATAGCAGCCGCGCCGTGGGCGGCTGGGGGCAGATCGGACCCCCGGTGGCAACAGTACCTCAGTACGTCAGTAGAACAGCAGTCCAATGAGACAGCAGCAAATGCGGGCCTTTACCAAGGCCGCCCACATCGCCGAAGCTCACCCACCGCGGACATCATACCAGAAGAGTTAAGTATCAAGTCGCCGCCCAGAGAAACCCCCCTCCATCACGAAGTCGCCCACAGTTAACTCGAGTTAGCCAAAACAGAGTACCACACCTCGGAAGTGTTTCTGTATGTTGTTTTTGTTTAAACTCGAGACAATATAATTATCCAGTTCAGTGAAATTTCAAAAATACTACCTTATTCAAATACCCTCAACCTTCTAGGCACCTTATAGTCTATGCCTGGAGGAACTAACTACGACCCTATAAACCACCTCTGTATTCCACAGTGGCGTAGCGTCAAGTTAATTTGACTTCCCCAACATGGGACCTAGATATGCCCGCATCACGCTCATCATTACAAATATTTCCTCCCAAGTTTAAAATCAGTACATTAGGAAATCTAGGCAGCGGGGACAAAATACCCATATGGTTACCCCCCGTGCGGCGATTTTTCTAGCACCCATTGTCAGCATATATAACTTTTTATACACATAAATAGTGCACGTATAGTAAGTTTTAAAGGGAAAAAATGATAAACCGAGAGGAGACGCTAAAGTAAAGTTACACACCCATTACAAGTACAAAATCACAAAAAAAACTATTGCCTTCGGCAAACAAAATTTTAGTATGAGAGCTGTATGCGCTTGTCTTTGCTGGAATTCGTATTGTGGTATAAATCTGCATGGCGGACTACCTTTTAATTTATTTTCGCAGTTTTGAGGAATATCCAAGTTCTGAGAACTCCTGCTCATTATTTTCACTTAATTCTATAAGATTCAGCCATAATACGGCTTTATGACACACGATTGAAACAGTGACGTGAGAAACTGATTACTTTACTGATTAATATAAGTCAGCAAGTAAATGTGTGCTTGTTTGACCCGACGAAACCAAGCGGTCCTTGCTGTCGTGGTGCCCGGTTGTGATGTAAATTAAGTAAGCTAATGGTTTTTTCCAATTACTGAAATAAGGGAAAAAAATCAAATTAAATACCTTGCTACGGTTGAGAACACTAGAGAAGAAGGGCGAGGGTTGTGCGCTCATTTAATACAGTAAACTTAACGTCAATATAAGACTAGAACACCGGTCTAAGTTGGGGCTTGGACTGGCAAATTCCGAGTCATGAAGGACACTCTTTGTTTCTGCACCATAGAAAACTAATGTTTGGTCTAGCTAATCATACATTGTACTGAAAATATAAGTAGTCTCCAGTATTAATACTGTAACGATAGAGTTTACAACATTAAAAAAAAAATAAAGCAACTGGAATCGAGGAAACATACGAGTTCTTTTTCTATACATACAGGTTGCAGCGCAACTGGGCCAACATGTAATTTCCGTTTTAAGCTCATTACACTCTTCAAGTGTACCAGACACGAAGCTCTCGCTCAGTTATCATGTAAGTGCAAAACGCTAATACGAAAGTCAGTGACTCCTCTTTAGCCGTATTCAAGTGGAAACACTTCGGAACTACGCTGTTCTCTTCAATGACCGTCCGAGACACCCTGCAATAACTTCCCGAAACATGTTCTGAAAAGGCCCTTTCCTGCTCATGAGCATAATGACCTCGTGATGAAATTTCGACATGTAGAGTACTTAAAAAGAGTCCATGGTGACTGCGCTCAAAAAGGCGTCACGCTCACATGACGAGGAGGTCGAAACAAGTTCAATCCCCAGAAAGAATTAAAATATCTGAGCACGAAGTCGTCTCTGTATGGTCAGCAGCCCGCTGAAATCAAGGGGCCCCTCACGTGGGAGTATGAGATGTGAAACTGAGTACTGTGGGATGTAAAACACAAGCCTTGCCCTTTCCAGAGTCTTGCCCAATTCGCTGGCATGGTATGTTAGCAGACCGACTGAATAGTTCTCAAGTCTTACTGTTTACGCTTAACATCCTATGAATCATGTATGTATCCGTAACACCAAGTTTGTTTGGTAATAGCCACGCAGGGGCATTTTCGGGAGGAGGGAGAGACCGGGTCCGTCATCCCCCCCCCCTCTTAAAGATTATTGTTTCATAAAATTTACTTCAAGATAACGTGGAAGCAGTATGAGACTTTTTTGGTTGGTTTTTTAAATTTCCTTGATATATTTGAGATTGCTGATTAACTTTCACCTAAATATCACCTGCAGACCTGTATGTAATTAGAATGTATAATCTCTCGCACTAGCGCTGTAACGAACAACTCAATGGAGGTAGACAGTTGATAAATGTAACATAAATGAAGGAGCAATATGCCAATATGTTAATACAAGCATATTACACAATTAGTAAACAACCAAACACGTCATACGCGGGGTGATTTTTCAAAGGTTTAATTCAAAAAGTGTGAAGAAATCGTGAATTATACAGCAAAACCTGTAGCGCTGCTTGCATCGCTATCTGGCAGCGCTGCGGTAGCTCTTTGCTGAACATGACCTACTATATCGTTGTAGAATCACCATCGCCCTAATTCCTGCTACAGAACATTTCTGTATGTCGTACAGCGCGAGTAATCAGTGATCTCGATCAGTGAAATAACATTAACTGAAAGTCATTTGATAAGCTACTGCTGACCGGCAAATCTAGCAATTTAACTTGGAACAAAATTTATAGCAGTAGAATTCTTGACATTCAGTGAGAATCTCAAATAAATCAGTGGAATTCAGCAACTATATTAATTAGTTATCAGGCCCTGATTATCAGCTGCTCAATTTTCACTATATTCACTGATTTGGCTCAATTTCCACTGTTTAAATTTAGAGTGAACGTGTCACACCAAACGAGGGTCCACTTTATTTCTCGTTTTTCGTGTTTCGTGCGAGCTGCCCAGCACAAACGCGGAGTGAAAGTTCCCATCCGCCTCCTCCACAACAAGAGACGTAAAATGAAGTTCAGGAATGTGGCGGACTCCTCCCATTCCCTTCTTCATCTTTCACCGTGCAGTCTTTGACGAGCGATTCGCGAAAGGAGCCGGCGTTCGAAAAAAAAAAAATCACGTGNAGTCTTTGACGAGCAATTCGCGAAAGGAGCCGGCGTTCGAAAAAAAAAAAATCACGTGCGCGCGCGTTCCGCTCCTCAGCGACCTCGAATCTGATCCGCGGGAAATTCTCGTTCGCATGCATTTCATCCACGGCAGGATGTTTGCAGCCTACCGTGAGTCGCTCGCTTTCTAAGCAAGTACTTCACGCTGATTCAAAAAAATTTCCAACGCCTCAGCGTTACGTCTGGCTATAGGTTATTCACGGTAAAGCAACCGATTTTGAAAGCCCTCTCATTTGGAATAATAGACAATAAATATATGTTATTTTAGCCTTAGGCGTTAACTTACGAATGCGATGGAATATACACACTGTGTTTATTACTTACACGGCAATATTTATCTTAAAAGGTGGTGGAAGGACAAAAAAAAATGAATGAAAATAAATAGTAACTAGGGCCACAAAAGTGCCCACTTTACCGTGAACAGCCTATACATGGACGCATTGCGACGGGCCCTCCCAAGAGGCTGCGCTGCATTCTCGTTTATAGTCTATTTGCGGTTCCTTCACTTTCTTTAAAATCAAACCTTTGAAATAAAAAAAACTCCCGTGTTTGACATGTTCGGTTGTTTTCCTAAATACGTCACGTATCACAAGCGTTTATTACTAGTGGTAATACAAAAATATTGTATTTATGGTTATACGGAACTCTTACGTATATTTAATATATAAATTATANATTACTAGTGGTAATACAAAAATATTGTATTTATGGTTATACGGAACTCTTACGTATATTTAATATATAAATTATAATATTTCACTTATAAATAATAAGAATACAACAGGGAGAAAATATGTGTGTTGGTAATGCTTAGTAATAAATAGCCCATATGCAAAATATTATTACACTGAGTGCACACGAATACGGTGCGTTGTGCCTTTGGTGTAATTTTCTAGACCTAGTTAAGGTTGGTTTGAATAAGGCGGAGGCATACCGTGGAAGTAGTAGANATTACTAGTGGTAATACAAAAATATTGTATTTATGGTTATACGGAACTCTTACGTATATTTAATATATAAATTATATTATTTCACTTATAAATAATAAGAATACAACAGGGAGAAAATATGTGTGTTGGTAATGCTTAGTAATAAATAGTCCATATGCAAAATATTATTACACTGAGTGCACACGAATACGGTGCGTTATGCCTTTGGTGTAATTTTCTAGACCTAGTTAAGGTTGGTTTGAATAAGGCGGAGGCATACCGTGGAAGTAGTAGAANTGCCTTTGGTGTAATTTTCTAGACCTAGTTAAGGTTGGTTTGAATAAGGCGGAGGCATACCGTGGAAGTAGTAGAACTTTAGCAGGATTTCAGAAAAGTTGGAAGTAACCATGACTGGACTATAAACAACCCACATGCTTCCACGGTGTTAAAGCCGCAAACACGAAAATGTACAAATCCTTTATCAGTAACTTTTTTTACATATCATTTCATTTTTTTTTTTTCGAGTAAAAGCTATAAAACCCAGTTTTACTAGTCTAGGCGAGGACCTACGCCATTGGACGTTCCTCAAGTCAGAAACTTGACACATCCTGGACGACGATGATTATACTGTTACAAGAATGCCTGAGGGGCGTATCCGAGTTCGTGAGGGATGGGGGTCTTAATAAAAATAAAAGAACTAATTTGAATAATTATATTTATTCTCAATACTACAAACAGTCAAATATATGTTATCTACCGGTCTAAGCGTCCTATTAACTCTAATTATTTTTATTAAGCGCAATATTTGATTACTATCTCCATTTCAATTAGTCTTTATCGCAGTCTTTACTCTTGCTTACGTCCCTTGAACTGCTCCAATTATTTCCACACGTTTAGTTAAAACTGTCTATTTCCATCGTCTCGAATGTCTTTTCACTCACGCATCCAGTCCACAGTCCCACAGATCAGTCCCACCCTTCACTGCATACAAGCTCGCCGACGCACTCTCGCATATCACTGTAGTCGTCCCTCGCCGCTCCAAAATCGCCCAACTGTCGCTTAAGATCGCACGATACGCCAAACTTTCGCCTCTTAATCACTCCCCCCTCAGAGGCCCGCACGTGGTATTTATAATTGAGGTAGGTGCCGTCTAGAACTTTCTCGGCAATCCAAGTTGTTCTGGGAAAGGTAATGGTGATGATGACGACATTCCTGCGTAATACATGGAGAAATATGAGCTTCTCATAAGTTTATCGGCATGTGCGGCGGCGTCCTTTATGATAGGCCGCTCGCTTCGTCTAACGTTACAAACTTGACCTCCAGCTCTAGGTGCCTTCCCACGCGAAGAAAACACCGGACAGCGACATGCAACAATACAAACGACAAACATTTACCGCGAGAGCAAGAACTCAAGTTGACGAGCAGGGACGTGACCATATTTTCCAACAAACTCAACACAGAAGTGTTGTTCACGACATCTGTGATCTATTATGAGTCCTGGGGTTTGCAGGACACCTAAAATTCACCAAGTTTCCGTAGCCTAGGTTTTTTTTTATGGGTTCGGACGGTTTCACTGATAATACAAGGGCCAACTCGGCTTTTTGAGGACAAGCTAAAAAAAAATTCAAACAAACAACAGCACACAAGCCGCAACGCAACGATGAGCGCTGTACGTGCACAAAAATTTCTGAAGATGTGTTAACACAGCATCGGAATCTCGACGTGCGTGTCTTCAACGTTGCGTGCGAGAATGTGAGGTATGGCATGAAATGCACAAATTCCGCGAATTGGCAAGGCTCATTAATCCCAGGGATTACAACATGTGCGTCCGTGATCGCAAAACCTGGATTAACGACTCTGCGATAACGCGGAAGCCTGTTGCACACGTCGCGACTTCTCGGGACAGTCACGTGCTTGAGCTAACTCGCGGTTCATTTACCCTTTCGGACCCACTTTAACTTAGGCGTTGCAAATAAGAAATACTTTGATGCGTGCTGTACTTACGCTGAACTTACAGTACTGGTTTCGTAATCACAACGGATCAGGTAGGCCTATAGTGTATTAGCAGTTTCTTCACATTTTTAAAAATCAAACTATGCAAAAATCATTCAATTTATGACGTGTTTGATTCTGTCCTAAATATGTCATGCATCACAATTGTTATATACATATGTTAACATAAAAGTACCTTATTTTTAGTAAAATTTCACTTTTATTTATATTTTATCTATAAAATATAATATTTAATTTAAAATTAACATCAATAAAAGCAGAGTGAAAATAGGTGTGTTGGTAATGTCTAGTAAGAAATAATTCTCGTGCAAAATATTATTAAAAAACTGAGTGCGCACGAATGCGGTGCGTTGTCCCTTTGGTACAATTTTCTAGGCCTAGTTAAGCTTTGTTTGCACGAGGCGAAGGAATAGCATGAAAGTAGAACTTTAGCAGGGCTTCAAAACAGTTGGAAGTGACTGTGAATGGACATACATAGAAGCAATCGGCAACTGGCAGACAGCGGTCCGAGCCCGGATCGCGGAAAGCAGAAAACTGGACTGCCAGAACATAAAATGTATTTCTTCAACTCACTCAGTACACTCATAAATAAAAGTTGTATCTGAAAGACAAATTGTTTTCGCGTCAGCACACGCGCGTGCATGGTTTTTTCTTAATATTTTTATAAGTATTGAGCAGCGCGAGAGAAAATCACACGATTTTGTAAATTATTTATTTCTTTCCAGTAAAACCTACAACCCAATTTGGTGTAAGTTTTTTTAAGTATAAAATAATTTTTAGTGCTGTGAAAAAATCGAACGATATTTAAATAAAGTTTTGTTATAAGTTATATTCATTTCTGAGAAAAATAATAAGCTGCAGTGTATTTCAGATTTTATTTATTTTTCCTGGAATTCGATCAAAAAAATTTGAAAGCGTCCGTACCCCACTAGAAATTACTTGCCAACCCTTGATATATAGGCTTACTTTTCGGCTAACCTAGAGCGGTAGCACGGTCTGCGACTCAGTCACACGGGGAATATCATTAGGCATTGAGCCTCGCGGTGTACAATATTTGCCAAAAATAACATTTCTCTGCGTTAGTATCACAATTGGATCTGAATGGGTCAAGCAATTTTGAAATTAACTTTTTATAGAAAGAAATCCGTGTCCGTAATTGGACAAATTTTAAACGTGAACTGACTATAATAGTTACAGTAATGTCAGCAGTTAATTTAAAAAAAGCAGTTGCATATCTTAAAAGTTTTATTTNATTTGCCAAAAATAACATTTCTCTGCGTTAGTATCACAATTGGATCTGAATGGGTCAAGCAATTTTGAAATTAACTGTTTATAGAAAGAAATCCGTGTCCGTAATTGGACAAATTTTAAACGTAAACTGACTATAATAGTTACAGTAATGTCAGCAGTTAATTTAAAAAAAGCAGTTGCATATCTTAAAAGTTTTATTTNAAACTGACTATAATAGTTACAGTAATGTCAGCAGTTAATTTAAAAAAAGCAGTTGCATATCTTAAAAGTTTTATTTAAAACATTGTGTTCTACTAACTACCACTGTAATCGGTATATTCTGGTTTTAACACCATAAAAAAAATGCGGGATTATTTTCTTGCAACGTGGAGGTCAGAGTCCACTATGTTAGACCGGCGTCTACATTGGACCACATATGTATTTGGGGTATTTGTGTGATAAAGTGGCACATGCATGCTAAAGCATACACCATTTACCTACGGAATTCGTATTTTTAGTTTGGTGAGATTTGAACCGAAAGCGTATTTCAGTAGAAGTGTTTTCTGCACCTTTAACGCTATATACAGGATGATTCTAAAATCATGGGACAAACATTGAAGGGTGGTAGAGCTCACTAAAACAAACAATTATTGTATAGGAATATATGGGCGGAAGTGACGCGTTGAGGCACAAACACAAAAACATAACACATTAACGGAAACATAAAATGTTCATTAGCAGCATACTTAACGAGTGATTCCGTACAGAAAATGTTAAAACAGTTGCTGGAAATGCATCCACCAACAGTCACGCATGCTTGGCGACCTCTACATATGGCGTGATTGGCTGACAATGGTGGCGTGCGTGAAATACCCGGCGTATTTGAATCTGTTCGCCAATCACTCCACCGACGCTACCAAGCTTGCATTACTGTCGGTGGTAGCAATTTTGAGCAATTATTATAAACATTGCTGTAAAAAGGCATTTAGCGGCGACGTTGTAAATAAACACTGTGTTGCATTTTATGTGCTATTTTTGTGTTTGTGCCTCAACGCGTCATTCCCGCCCATATATTCCTATACAATAATTGTTTGTTTTAGTGAGCTCTACCGCCCCTCAATGTTTGTCCCATGATTTTACAATCATCCTGTAGTTTGTGGCTATAAGAAAAAAACGTGTACTTGCAGTAGGATTTCAATCTGATAAGTATGCATCTCGTTAAACACAGTATTTACCTTGACTTTCATAATATAAGTGAAATTGATACGCACAAACTGTGTAAAACCACAATAAATCTACACAAAACTGGCAGTTTCCATATGTGAAAGTTAGATGGGCGATACGGTTCCCAAGTCCGTTGGACGTAGTTCGTTTGGAATGAACAGAGATATCGCTCCAGATGCTGCCTTGATTGCCGGAGTTTATATATGTATTGGAAAAAGAAAGAACTTATAGACATGTAATGTAATTTTAAGTGTTATTTTTACGAGAAAAAATTATTGAATCTTTTGTTGATATATTTTAAGTATTTCTAACGATGTATGTTAAAAGCAAAATCCCAACTTCCGTGTTGCCATCGCCATTCGTTCCCTGCACCACTCATCGTGTTTCGGAGAAGCTGCATTAATTTATGTAACGGTCGTGTTCTGTGTATTTTACTGTATTTTGTTTGTAAAACTTTCACTGGGGAGCTGCACAGTAATGTTTCAGAATGCGTCTACACTATATTATAATTTGCACCATGCGTTTCGTTGTAACTTAGTTGCAGTCTATACGACAGCAACGAATATTGGGTTGGTAATTTAGTTGGCTTGCTTATGGATAAATTTGCATTTTTTGTGCAGTTTATCTTTGACAGTTTTAAATAAACGTGCAAAATACAGAAAGGCATTTGAATAATTCTGTTACGTAATTCCCTTCACAATCCTTTACAGGGAAAGAAAATTTAAAACAAACAATCGAATGAGATAAGACGAATCGATTCTTGCAATATGTCAGTTACGATTATTGGCATAAAAATAGATTATTCTTGAAAGCTTCTAGTGGAATGTACAGATATAGCAACACATTAGCGTTGGTTCTTTGGTACCAAATATTAGCCTTGATTTACAGATATTTCTCTTGCATCGTCTTTGGACCACATCTAGTTGAATAAGTTGGACTGTTACAGTTACCAAAACTCATTATTGAAGTACCAAACGTTTGCTTAATACGATCCAGCGGATAATAAGTCAGTACACTGATGGTAGCATGACACAAAAATTGGAAGAGAGGAATCGAAAAAACTGCATTTTAATCAATAACAAGCCTGGTACAAAAATAGCCGTACCGTTAGTACCACGGAAAACAAAAAAATAAAAATGTGGGCATCCATAAGAACACAATATGCTTCTGGAACGGGTCTTGTGTCCGATTGGCTTCTACATGCTGCGAAAGAGTTCCTATTGGCCGAGCTGTCGGCTGGCAAGTGTAAGATATCAAGCGCTGATTGACAAACGGCGTTGCACCACGTTGCTGGCTAGTGACGCCATTCTGCTGACGTTTGTGACTGGAGTTGGCGGTAAAAAGGCCCGTTTCTCTTCTGTATTGTTAAGTATTCTGCGGTACCGCCTAACGTATGGAATCAAGCTGCGGTTTACTGGCAGCGTGTATCGAGTATTGAGCTTCTGTTGCCGGCCGAAACTGCGCGGCGTATTCTAGTAGGGAGTCGTAGACAGGAACTGAGGCAGACCGATTTTTGTGATCTGCGCACGTTCCCAAACACTACATCAGCAGTCCAATGTTTCGTACTTCCTAGAAGAGAGATTGGTTACTGCGCAGTTGGAATGCTCTCTCTACCCCATCAAGTGTTCCTCTAAGGTCACTGCGTGACGACGTGAGTGTGATGAAAGAAGGGTGTAGGGAGACTATGCAGTCCATACCTTGCAGATATAAGCTGGCAGCCGCCCACGCGGAGATAACCAGTGCGCTCCACTTCCGTCGCTTTATCTCTTCCCACAGGTATGGCACGCCTGCCTGCCTGCCTGCCTGCCTGCGCGGCGACACGTCGTGTCGGGATTCACTCGCAGTGTTGCCAACTGAGCTGCGTTCTTGCTGTATCCCGTATTTCCCAAAGAGACGCCTGGTGGCTGATACCNTAGTCAGATGTAAACAGTGGCGCTACTTTCGCCGAGCTGTCAAAAAGTGGCCTTCTTATATGGTACAGAATATATGGCACGCCTGCCTGCCTGCCTGCCTGCGCGGCGACACGTCGTGTCGGGATTCGCTCGCAGTGTTGCCAACTGAGCTGCGTTCTTGCTGTATCCCGTATTTCCCAAAGAGACGCCTGGTGGCTGATACCTGGTTCACATGTACGCCTGTCACGCCGAACACACAGAATGGAAAACTGAAACAACCAATCGGATTTCGTCCTCGTTTTCCACGCGAGCCATACTCCGAAAAGTTGAACGAGCGCAGAAATCTCTGCTTGTGGAAAGAGCAGACTTCGTCGCTATTTCCCAGAGTTCCACTGTTTTTCATGTTTTGAAAAACCAAAAGTTTCACGAATTATCAACCTATATTGATGTGCGATGGTCAAATGTAAGTATTTATAACGAAATATGTGAATCCTAATTTTAATTTTCACAACACATTTATCAAATAAATGTACTTTCGAAAAGAACCGACAGGAAGAACTAAACAATAAAATATGTTTTGTAAGCTGAAAGCAAAATAACAGACATTTTAAAATCACTCGACAAAAATCTGTATCATACTAAAATTATTAATAGGCAGCATTTTGGTTTTTAAAAAAAACGAACGAACCAGCATGCTCTGTATACTGAGTTTCCAACCAAATTCCAAAATGGTAGAAGTATCACCTTACACGTGACCACCGTAAGTAACACAGCCTGTTCAGAAAAGACAGGAGGACATATGGCGAGTATGCCAACTTCGCCCTTGTTATTTCGTTTCGTTGGGTGGATCGGAAACGCAAAATCGTGCAGATGAGCGGGGAATCAACCTCATAGTCGCGAAGGCTGTTATCTTTTTACTTTCGTTTACTGTGCGCAGGAAGCCGGTTATTTCGCAAGCTCGATTGAAGGTAAGGTTAGACTTCATATTTCTCTAACTCAATTAGCCGTTGTCATTTCTCCATTAGCTACTGTCTCTGAGATTCAACTTTTTCCCCGTGAATTCGCATTTTGGTTTACTCATTCCATTGCTGGGCGCTACAATTGCGTGATATTTCCGGGTATCTTCCTCTAGTCTCTAAGACTCCCTATATGTCGAAAACCAGTAGCAATTCCCAAGTTTGTTAACGCNCCATTGCTGGGCGCTACAATTGCGTGATATTTCCGGGTATCTTCCTCTAGTCTCTAAGACTCCCTATATGTCGAAAACCAGTAGCAATTCCCAAGTTTGTTAACGCAATTCTGGACGCCGTTCATTGTTACCTATTTCCAGTGCAATTAAAAATACANTAGCAATTCCCAAGTTTGTTAACGCAATTCTGGACGCCGTTCATTGTTACCTATTTCCAGTGCAATTAAAAATACAGAGGTGAAACAACCGCTTATTTCGCGAACTGCCGCCGTACACGCCAGCACAATGGTAACACCAGCCAGAACTATGTCGGAACGGCCGCGCCGTTCGCCAATCAGCGCCTGGTAAATTACTTATTCCCGGAAGTGCAGCCAATATGGTACTTGTCGCAGCACGCAGTAGCCAACGAGGCGCAAAACCCGTCGCCAGAGCCTCGCGCAACCAATCAGAGACTGGCTATAGCCCATTCACGATCACTTCACACTTTCCTGAAGCCCTGCTAAAGTTCTACTTCCAGCATACTCCTCCGCCTCATGCAAACAAAGCTTAACCAAGAAAATTACTCCAAATCGACAACGCACCGCATTTGTGGTGCTCACTCACTTTAATAAGATTTTGCGTAAGAACTATTTCTTAATAAGCGTTACCAACANCGCACCGCATTTGTGGTGCTCACTCACTTTAATAAGATTTTGCGTAAGAACTATTTCTTAATAAGCGTTACCAACACACTTATTTTCATGATATATTATTATTTATAAGTAAAATTAAAATTAAATTGAACCAAAAATAAGGTACTTTTGTGTTACCACAAGTATAAAACGTTTGTGGTATACGGCATATTTAGAAAACAGCCAAACACGTCATAAATGGGGTGATTTTTCAAAGGTTTGTAATTTGTATCAAAGAGTGCGATGAAACCACAAGCCCGTATCAAAGCAACCGCCACACTATTTCATGTGTCCTTATCTACTCTATGATTCTGATGTTCGCAAGCCTTTCAAACAACAAACAAAAAAAAAAAGCTATGGCTGTAAGCAAACAACTGTGTGCGTACATTTTAGTGGCGCGTCGTATAATTAATAAGGTTTTAAAAAATAGAGCTCAAAAATTTTTAATACGAAAGAGAATACTCAGGTAACAGCCATTATATNTGATTTTTCAAAGGTTTGTAATTTGTATCAAAGAGTGCGATGAAACCACAAGCCCGTATCAAAGCAACCGCCACACTATTTCATGTGTCCTTATCTACTCTATGATTCTGATGTTCGCAAGCCTTTCAAACAACAAACAAAAAAAAAAAGCTATGGCTGTAAGCAAACAACTGTGTGCGTACATTTTAGTGGCGCGTCGTATAATTAATAAGGTTTTAAAAAATAGAGCTCAAAAATTTTTAATACGAAAGAGAATACTCAGGTAACAGCCATTATATCTATGACGGAATAGTTATCGGAAGTATACATCGCGTGATTGTAACACCAGGTTAATGTAGTAGATAGAAGATTAAAAATATCCACCGACAACGTACGCCAGATGAACACGACACGAGTCGTTGAAACACTCATGGCAAGCTCGAGTCAGTCGGCTTGCGTCGACTTTTTGCTTGTGTTTTGTTGTTTGCGTAATACTCGTCTTAACAACGAACCGCAGAAGGCGTTTAAGGTCATCGCCGCATGCGATTCAAAGCTGCTCACGTACGGCCGTGACACTCACGGTCATTTCAAGGGCGAACATGAGTCAGACCGACGAGCGTTGCAGGTTGTTTGTGAAGCACTCGCGTGGGGCCAGCGGCTGGCTTCGCTTCGAGGGATATTAACTGCGAGAAGATATATAAGATACCTCGTGGTGAAGCTACTTGTAAAATTGCATTGTATCACACAGACTGATGTAGGCTGTTCACGGTAAACTATAGGTTTTTCACTGTAAACTGAGCATATTTTAAATTCCTGCTCAAGTGCACAAATTAAAAAAATTAAAATAAAACAGTTTATATAGTAACCACAGATCATAAAAAAAAGTAACCAAATAAGTGACTAATTTCTTATCATGTATGCTAGAGGGAAATTTCGATATAAATATAATACATAAGTGCACCATTCCCTTCAAATAGTTAACAACAGTTTTCGCTAGGCATTCTCAATTTAGATATACATATCACCAAAATAATGCAAAGGAACTATCAATCTTGAAACTATCGCTTGTTCCTTGGGTTAGCGAGACTAGTCCACGAAAATCGACGAAACCTGACTTGCAGATGAATACAAAGNACTATCGCTTGTTCCTTGGGTTAGCGAGACTAGTCCACGAAAATCGACGAAACCTGACTTGCAGATGAATACAAAGATCTCCAATGTAGCGACAATGATGAGTAAATTCCGTAATTGCAGGGCATTTGATAAAGAAAAGGAGATGGATGCCCGCAAATAATGTTGAGAGTGAGAGATTAAGTCTTATTCCAGACACGTGCCAGAACTGGAAATAAGAGGATTCCGAATGGCTTACAATGCTGTATTTTGATGACTGACAGTGTTCCAAAATACGTTATGTATAGTACANGAAGAGGATTCCGAATGGCTTACAATGCTGTATTTTGATGACTGACAGTGTTCCAAAATACGTTATGTATAGTACATTAACTTCTGTTATCTGTGCCTCAACAGTTTTGTTGTCAAAATTAGCAACTTTTAGTGACAAAACTGCAGAAAAAAGGACCATAGTGATTGAGCTCAAAAAAAGTAACCCTTAGTGACTCACTCTGAGCCCTGCCTGCTTACGATCTTCTTGTATGCACGTCTTGTAACCTTCAGCCATATGAAACATTAAATGGGCCTGATCACTTTATTCAAGCGTCGATCAAGTGAAACTGTGAAAAAGTTAGAAAAGTAAATATTGAACAAATTTGCTAATTTTTGCACTTACGGGGCCGCGGTGGCTGAGCGGTTAGACTGCCACCAAGGCGAACAGGGCTCAATCCCCGGCCGCGCCACCAACGAATTTTCGCAAGAGAGAATCGTGCCGGACGATGCCGCTGGTCGACGTGTTTTCTCGGGGATCTCCGTTCCCCCGCCTTTGCATTTCGGCGCTACTCCACTCTCACCCCATTCTCATTTCACCCTCATCGGCTCTCAAGACCTCGTTGTTAAGAGCCGCCCAAATCTCTCAACTTACACTTACATGCATAAAAAAAGCGAAAGGAATAATTTTAAGTATTCTCGAATGCTTACCTAAAACTTTTAGTCCAATAGTTAAAACAAGGGACTACTTTCCCTCCGTCGTTACCAACTTTACTGGGCACATGCCAGTCAGTATACCCGTTAAAATATATGCAAGGTAGGGGCAGTGAGATTTTTTTAAAGGTTGATTTCAAAAGTGCTCATTTTACCGTAAACAGCCTATAAGCACTTATGAAAGCCCTGCGTAGAACCTACATTTCCTTCTCGTTTTGTATCCTTCTGTCACATGTAAAACGAACATCGCCATAGGCCNAGCCCTGCGTAGAACCTACATTTCCTTCTCGTTTTGTATCCTTCTGTCACATGTAAAACGAACATCGCCATAGGCCTCGTCACTTTATTGATGCGCCACCCACGTAAAACTGTGGAATTGTTAGGAATGTAAATACGTACAAAACAAGAAATGCTAACTTCATTGGCCATACATTTCAACATTGCACTTGCAATACAAGCACTACAACATCAAGTCTTAAGAACTATTTCTATTATATCCAAGGCCAACTTAACTGGGAGGCTGCATGCCAGTGTGTACTGTAGCATACAATGTAGTTATGGGCAGTAATTTTTTTTTTTAAGGTTTGTTTGAAAAGTGTTTACCGTGAACAACATTTAGCACGGCATAGCACGGACATGACTTGCCTTGAATGTTGGGGGAGACGGGGGGAGCCGCGCGTCCCTTAAAGATTTTCTCAAATGGGACTATCCGCAACTTTTTACACTCTGCGAGTCTCGATTTGTTTAAGTAATATTAGAAATCTCCAAAATATTTCTTAACCAACACAATCATGGTTTGATTAAAAAAAAAAGTACATACGGTATTGTTACGGCAATACCGCTGACGTAATAACGCCTAAGAACATGGGCTAATGGAGCCCCTCCCCCTCAATCACCCATCAGCGTATACTGGTTCAGTGAATCGTGTAACGTGGGCATGTATATACACGCCGAAGTCCACCCACACGTCACTGCTGTGAACAAGTCAATGGCTGTTTACGTATTCCAAATTCGTGTACGATTTACAATCGCAATGGTATAAAAAATTTCAAATTTTAGTTAAATTTATATTATATATATATATACCTACNTATATATATATATATATATACCTACACTTTTTTTTTGCAAAGTAGGATAAAGACTACAACTTTACAATATTTTTATACATAAACTTATGTATATTTGTATACAAAATCACTTTCCCGTAGCGTAGAGTTGTCAAATTTTTTTTATTAATATCAAAAACTTGTCGAAAACACGGGAACAATGTGGAATGACATGCCAGACAAGACTCAGTAGTGCGTATCAAATGAAGTGTTTAAAAATACTATCGCACATTGATGTACAGAAAACAGGCAACGAATACCCAGCTGCATAATGGTGACTACACGCTCAATTGTAAATATTCCCAGCATTTTACACATATATATATTTTTATATATTTTCCTGCTATTATTCCAGAAGAAGTAGGTAGAAGGTAAGTATATTCGTATTAAAGATAGATACAAGCAGTAACAGAAAAATCGTTATTAATTATTTTTTGGAGTTTTTGAAATAGATCTACTTAACTACTTTCAGCAATTGGTCATATCATTTTTTATTCTATGGAATGATAATGGTCTTTCAGTGCTTCAACGTAAACATGTATGTATTTTATAAGGTAAATTGTAAACCGGCCAAGCGCTGGACTTTTTACCTGTATAAATAATTCAATAAATAAACTAAAATTACGACAACGTCAACCAGACAACTGACGGAATCGCGATAATGTCTGCGCGTAAGTTCCAAGGTACACACTGTACGCCAGTTCAATGGCGCGCACCTAGAGGCGACGACGCTTCTACCAACGGTCGCACATACCAGGGTCTCGACAACGCCAAATTATCACCAGGCACACCCTCTCCTATGTCATCGGCCCAAGGTTAGCCAGGTCAAGTGTTACAATCACGTGATATTTTGGTATGGGCAGTACTTTCGTTCAGCACTTCTCTTGCAACCAGTGAACAACGTGGCGTGTGCTCGATGATATTGACGTTAGTTNGCGCACCTAGAGGCGACGACGCTTCTACCAACGGTCGCACATACCAGGGTATCGACAACGCCAAATTATCACCAGGGACACCCTCTCCTATGTCATCGGCCCAAGGTTAACCAGGTCAAGTGTTACAATCACGTGATATTTTGGTATGCGCAGTACTTTCGTTCAGCACTTCTCTTGCAACCAGTGAACAACGTGGCGTGTGCTCGATGATATTGACGTTAGTTNGGCAGTACTTTCGTTCAGCACTTCTCTTGCAACCAGTGAACAACGTGGCGTGTGCTCGATGATATTGACGTTAGTTATTTATGTCAAAGAGGCGCAGAAATCTCCAGATATATAGGCCACAAGAAAGACTGGCCATTAGTAGTGTATTTCTGGCTCAGTATGGACCACTTTTCATATAAATAAAAACATTTGTCTATATATTTAAAATAATAGAAATATTGAAACAATTTAAAATTATTACATAAAACAACTTAAATTAAACAAAAAATTAAACGGTGATTTTAAATATACATATACTACATGAATTTAAACATTACATTTCGATAATAAAATATATATATACTAGGTTTAAAANATTTTAAATATACATATACTACATGAATTTAAACATTACATTTCGATAATAAAATATATATATACTAGGTTTAAAATAAATTTACAAAATTACAAAATAAGTTACAAATAAAAAAATTGCAAATAAAATTTTTTTGCACGTTTAAATTTAGCAACGTATACTCATACGACCCTAAAATATTTTGTATTATTGTTAGTTAAAAAANATTTTAAATATACATATACTACATAAATTTAAACATTACATTTCGATAATAAAATATATATATACTAGGTTTAAAAATTAAATTTACAAAATTACAAAATAAGTTACAAATAAAAATTTTTTGCACGTTTAAATTTAGCAACGTATACTCATACGACCCTAAAATATTTTGTATTATTGTTAGTTAAAAAATTTTAGATTTGTATTTTTAGAAAAATGTTTCAATTATATGAAAAGTGGTCCACGCTAAACCAGATTTATACAAATTTGATGCCTTGCTGAGTATAGTAGCATTTATAAAAATCATTCATGTGCAACGTGTCCACAATTGCGGACATAGCGACTGAACACGGTAACTATGCACGATGATACTGCGGTAGTTTGCCCTCGCCTTCCGCAGTGACGGGCGAAAGGAGGAAAGAGATCCTTTCCCGACCCTAGGCTGGATCGAACCCTTCTCGCCAGTCATGCGTCCTGACCTCCGTGGCTTTAAAGCTCTGAAACCGCGTTATCGCCACTCATTAACTTACATACCTAACCGAGCGTTTGTCCACGCAGTTTGAACGTCTGTTGCGCACGCGGGAGGTCGCAGGTTCGATACCGGCCGGATGCACTAAAAGGGTTTTCCCCAAGCGGGTTACCATTCCCATTTCAGGCGACTGACGGTGCGGCACCTTGACTTGAATACTCCTAGCTACTCGCCCGTTAAGGCGCAGACTATAAAGAATGAATATAAAAGAATACCCCAACTTTGAAGGTCTATAATATCACAACTAAACAACCTACAACCTTGGTTGACCAATCAAATGAACCGTGGAACCGTGAAGTTTGTTTACAATATCTTCATAAATGCTCCATGTGACCACCACGAGCGGCCCGAGCGACATCTACGCGATAATCAAACTCGTCCCACACTCTTGTCAGTGTAGGGCAGGTCTCTGCCGAGCGGTCGCCGCTGGAGGGAGGGAAAACACGTGACACCGCTGGCACTGTACACACCAAACTAAAAACATCACGCTCTACTACCACGCTGTTAAATACCGCGCTGCGCGACTAACGTTATTTCGAAAGGTAATATGCACGCACGGAGCAGCTGTCGTCTGACCGCTGTCGGCCGCCGTCACTACTGAACTGAATAACACCACCCCTTCGTGCAAAGGCAATGGACTCGCCCGACGCGTTTTGGTCTTCTGCGCATTATTTTCTCATTTATTTCACTATAGTTCGCTTGCCTATCCAGTAGGGAATCTTCCGCGACATGCAGTAGCCAAACAGACACAAAGCACGTTCCGAACACCAACATCAAACTAACCGCCACGCCGTTTCACTTCTGTATACATACCTGTTTTGTGGTCAATATCCTGACACTGGAGTCAAAATAGCTCGTTAAGCACAACAGCCCCGACAAGACGACCAATTTCTAACAGCTACTAGGAAGCAAGGCCAGCGCTACAAAACTGTAGTCTCGACAGCACGACAGAAGTTGATCTGTGTCTACTTCCTGTCTTGTTGAGCTCATCGGGATCCACAAACATTACAAAACAAAATGTCGTGCATATATCTCTATTGTGGCACAATAAATAATAAACTAACTAAATTAGCGCCAGAGTCACATTACGATTTAATTTTATATAGGTGTTACGTTGTTTTCGCAAGCCTTCAAATTTTATTAAAGGGAAGAATTCATTTTGTCATTACTTTTATACCGTAAATGTTAATTGAGTGGCTTGTCATTTTAGGATTTTCCAACAACCAAATAGGTATAACATTTGTCGGTCAGATATTGTCAGGGTATTGTAAATACTGAATAGATATATTAAATTTCGTAATGCTCTGACGTCGTGTCGGGCTGTCGGTGTCGTGCTCATCATGATATTGTGGTTCCAGCAAAACCCGTAAAAATAAATAATGTATATTACATCTAGGGGTTTAACCAGGGTTTGAAGCTGCGAGGGGGTTTCGATTCAACAAAAATTAGNGGGATCCACAAACATTACAAAACAAAATGTCGTGCATATATCTCTATTGTGGCACAATAAATAATAAACTAACTAAAGCGCCAGAGTCACATTACGATTTAATTTTATATAGGTGTTACGTTGTTTTCGCATGCCTTCAAATTTTATTAAAGGGAAGAATTCATTTTGTCATTACTTTTATACCGTAAATGTTAATTGAGTGGCTTGTCATTTTAGGATTTTCCAACAACCAAATAGGTATAACATTTGTCGGTCAGATATTGTCACGGTATTGTAAATACTGAATAGATATATTAAATTTCGTAATGCTCTGACGTCGTGTCGGGCTGTCGGTGTCGTGCTCATCATGATATTGTGGTTCCAGCAAAACCCGTAAAAAGAAATAATGTATATTACATCTAGGGGTTTAACCAGGGTTTGAAGCTGCGAGGGGGTTTCGATTCAACAAAAATTAGNGAAATAATGTATATTACATCTAGGGGTTTAACCAGGGTTTGAAGCTGCGAGGGGGTTTCGATTCAACAAAAATTAGCATTACGGTAATATACTTCAATTCAGATTAAATTTTCTGGGTGACCTAGTCAAACTTATGAGATTATAATTGAATTACTAGAAAAAGCTACGCACATTTACATAAGTGTCTCGTATCGAAAATCATGGATAAGGGTATAAGCCCAGTAAAAAATTAAAAATTGTAACTTACAATAAAATCTTTATATCTTTGTGTAGTGTTCATTCCCCAACTGGCATGTATCTCCATCGCATTTTTAGTTCATTCAGGTACACCCTACAGCACAAAGTCTAGTCTTCTTGGGGTTCGTTTCGAAACAGAAATAACCTCATCGCTACTTACAACAATTTCACGATGAATGTTCAGACTAGCTAGACGTTTCACGGTATCGTGTGAGGGACTTCAGACACTTGACACTCTTGGCAACACTCATCCTTCATAGTTTGAAATTTCCTTCTCCCCTTGAATAATATCGTCACGCGGTTGATAAAATATGTTGCTAGCTGAATGCTCTTGAATTTAATTTCAAATTTGATGCTTTTTTCTGGGAGAGGTTTGAGCCCCAAAAAGCCCCACTCGCCTCCCAACCTCGCCGTGAGTGCGCCCTTGATTACAATAAACTAATATTTATTACTGTCACATGCACACAAATTATTCTCAAGAGTAACTTGCAAATTTGTGGAATACCACTTTNAAACTAATATTTATTACTGTCACATGCACACAAATTATTCTCAAGAGTAACTTGCAAATTTGTGGAATACCACTTTTGTGGGACAACCTGTATAGGCCGGCACTCACATCAGGAAGTACGTGGAGTCTTGAACGAACCAGAAATAAGTGNCTTTGTGGGACAACCTGTATAGGCCGGCACTCACATCAGGAAGTACGTGGAGTCTTGAACGAACCAGAAATAAGTGTCCTGCTGGGAGACGCGAATAGCGGGAGATCTAATCCAGTTCTGCCAACAGTACCGGTAAACCGGTCCCGTGGCATGAAGATACAGGAGATAATGGACGAGGAGTGACGAGGAGGAGGGGACGGGGACAAAGATCCAGCACCCGAGCCGACGACGCAGAATACTTAGAAATACAGAAGTGAAACAGTCGCTCATACCGCCAACTCCAACCGCACACGCCAGCCAAACGGCGTCACTGGCCAGCAACATGTCGGAGCGCCGTTCAGCGCCTGGTAGCTCACTTACCAGCCGGTATCCCAGCCAATAGGCAATCTTTCGCAGAACGCAGTAGCCAGTCAGACACAAGGCATGTTACAAAGCCCCATGCAGCCCCGGCGGGCCAAGTAGGAGGCCAGATTCCACACAGCTGAGCAACAGAGTAGATATTGTAACGCCAGAAGTCCTGGCGGCTCGGCTCGCCTTCCTAGATGCCTGTGCTTGGGACGCCAGCACGGCCCAGCTGGCGGCAGCTGATATTAGTGACGGTCCGGCTTGAACAAACTGTCACAGAAATATTCGGCGTGCATCGGCTGATACGCAACTGATTATACGGAGACTAATGTTTTTAGCACGGCATCAGGCTGCGGCGGGCTGCGCGCGCAGCTACCTCTCCCCTCGCCGAGTTCACCACGCTAACCGTAAATTCACCCGCCAGTAGTTGTGGCGCTAACAGTAGTACACAGAGGCGAAATTGAGTGGCGGTACTTACTACTCGACCAAGCCAAGTGTGCATCCGTAATATGTGAACTACACAAGGTCACACCGTTCTCCTCCTTCCCTCTTCCTCATCCAAAAATAATATAAAGAGCTTGGTCACATGCGTCAGGTGTCGCAGTGGCCATAAGTTGTGGCCCAGTGTTGACTAATTCGCGTTGCCGTTTTGATGCTTCCGTGTGGGCTGTATCTGTAGAAGTTGCTTATATTCATGTCNAGTGTTGACTAATTCGCGTTGCCGTTTTGATGCTTCCGTGTGGGCTGTATCTGTAGAAGTTGCTTATATTCATGTCTATAGGTGTACACGCGCTCTCGCAGACAGCTAAGGATATAGAATTTTCCCGTACTCGCCGTTGTTCTTCCCCTATCAAAAGCTACAGTAGCGCTCAAGTCTTGCCCCTCCCCGGCTTCGCACTAANCGTACTCGCCGTTGTTCTTCCCCTATCAAAAGCTACAGTAGCGCTCAAGTCTTGCCCCTCCCCGGCTTCGCACTAACTTGGTCGAGTAGTACCTTCGATGTGGACGTATAGTCTATTCACGGTTTCTTCATACTTTTTTAATCAAACCTTTGAAAAATCATCACATGCATTTCGCGTTTGTTTGCTTCCTAAATAGTTCATATATCACAAGCATCTTATCTTATTTTTGGTTAAACTGAACTTTTAGTTATATTTTATCTTATATTATCTCACTTATAATCATCATGAATAAAGACAGGGAGAAAATAGGTGTGTTGGTAATGCCTAGTAAGAAATAGAATGTTATTAGAGTGAGTGCGCACGTATATGGTGCGTGGTTCCTTTGGTGTATTTATCGGAGGAATAGCCTGCAAATATAACTTTATCAGGGCTTCAGAAAATTTGGAAGTAACCGCGAATGGACTATATCCATTCTCTGGCTGCGCGAGGTTCTGGGAACGGATATTTCGTCTGATTCACTGCTGCGTGCTGCGGAACCTGGCTATAAGTAGATTACCAGGCACTGATTGGCGATCGACATTGCATGTTGCTGGCCAGTGACGCTATTTTGCTGGGGTGTACGGCTTGAGTTCGCGGAATAAGCAATTATTTATTATCTGTAATCTTGCCTATTCTGTGACAGAAACAACCGCGGGTTCTATATATATATATACGTGCCTGTTGCAGTCTACTCAAAACTTCTCCCTAAGTATAAATACTTATTTATCATCCCTACATTCCCATTTTAGCCACTTCCACTCTCGTGGGGGACGCCCTCCCTCCTCCCCCCTCCGTGAAGAACAATAGAGAAACTAGCACATCATAGCCGTCCGTACGTGTGAACTTTTGTCAGCGTCATTGCAGCCAGATCCCAACGGTGAATGTTTAGTTATTAATAAAATATGAGATTTCTATAGCTCTAAGAGCCTTTTCGTGTCTTAGGTATCTTGGCAGAATGTACTTTCCAGAAGGACGTCTTCACATTTGACGACCGCTTCAAGTACATATGAACTCCCAGTACGAAAGCAATTGTATTTCACAACATAACTACGACAGACCTAGTGACGTCACAAATTCACACACGACGGTAAGAATAATGCAGAATTCGGGCACAGTTAAAAAATAAGCTGGGGTGGCTGTAGAAAAATTGNCCTTATTGTCAGATTATGCTTTAGTCCCAGTGTGGATGTTTGCAAGAAGATATTAGGGCTAAACTATGGATTACTATTTTCGTAGTGCATGTTATACTGATTGTGTAAGGAAGATTTGACTTTAAATATATAATAAAATGTAGCCATTTCTGCAGCAAAAAAATACTAATCTTACTTTGCGTTGCCTTGTATTTTATCAGTGCGATAGAGGTAATTAATGATTGCCAATAATAAAGCTAGATGACATACGTTTAATAAATATAAATAACTCTACGTAACTAAGTCTGTGTCCGAATTCGCCTGAAGTACATACTTGTACGTACCTGTCCCCGGAAGTGACATCATAAATGCTGACCAAATTGGAAGTGAAGTACGTAAGTATACAAGTACACGAAGATGTATACTTTTCGTCTACTTGCGATATATGCCGCTATTTTGAGAAGTAATTTGTAGGCTACAANAAGTACACGAAGATGTATACTTTTCGTCTACTTGCGATATATGCCGCTATTTTGAGAAGTAATTTGTAGGCTACAAATGAGATTTGACATAATGATTTTATTTCGGGATTAGTAGGGTAACATTACTACCTCGTAGCATAGCACTTTAAACTCAGTTAATAGTAATCGCTAGTTGCAGCTTAAAAAAATGTCTATACAATAAATACGAATTTGGCCTATGTTCATTAACATACAAAAGTTAAGGTAAAATAAGCAATCAAAATTGCAAACTCACGTGCAATCGGCAGGACAATAAATGTTATGTACATAAAATATAAATATTATTTAATCCTTGATTTAACCCTGCTACTTTGGGCAATTTATTATCAAGTACTTCGTAGGTATACACAGTCATTAAATGTGATTAGCTGGCTAACAGTTGTTGCCGAAGTCAACAAGACTACCTGTCCAAATCCATCAAGTTTGGTGCCAAGGGCAAGTAAAGTATGCAAGGATGCTATATACCTGAATTCGGACACAGCTTATTTGTATGCCTACGAAGTATCAAATTTGCCCTATTAATATTTAAATAGAGTAATTATGTCAAAAAACAATTGTAACCTACAATATGCTTATCAAAATAGCGCCACATACACCGCAAGTATGAGAGAAGTATGCGTCTTAGTTTACTTGTATACTTCACTTGCAATTCGGACAGCACTTATGTCCCTTTTGGGGACAGATACGCACAAACAGCATTAGAATAAACTGTTACTTTAATCGGCCAACTTAATTCAACTTTCAACGGATATTGAAAAGGAAAGTATTATCACAAATAATATCATACGGCTCATAAATAATATTTTCATTCAAGTGTTTACCACCTACACACCTCTGCAAACAAAAAAAAACTAACAGTGTTTTGATTTTTTTTTAATTTTAAATTATTTTAGTTTTACAAATTTTAACTATGGTGTCATGAGTATATAATATAAATAATTTACTTATAAAATACTAAAATAACTAGTCCACCGCGAATTTAGAAATTCATCGATGGATCCACCCAGTTCCGTCTTTTCCATTAGGGCACGTGGGGCACGAACCCAGGGCCCCCGGCCTGATTGAGGCCTCTAAATGTCTTCGTCGTCGTTTAACTTGCACGTTAAATTTTTGTAGTCATCTTGACATCAGGTTGCGGTAGCGTGCGGCAGTAGATTTACGTCAACTTACTGTCAACTTGGTTATCAAGGCGAAACTATGCCATCTAGAGGTCACCTACGTTAGCGCTACCTACGGTGCGTGCTTACAATTAGAAGAAACTTTCCCGTATGTGGAAGTTGCTTCAAGGATATTCCTTTGCCTAATGGTCACCAATTGTAATGGAGAGCGATCATTTTCTCGGCTAAAAAGAATAAAAAATGAATTACGTACAACTATGTTACAAGAACGACTTACTAATTTGTTAATCATGTACATACAAAGTGATATCCTTCAAAAATTGGAATTTGAGGACATAATAGAAGATTTTGCACAACAGAAATCTCGAAAGAAACCTTTAACATCAACGTAAGTCAAATTCCCAAAACAGTAATCACTTTACTTATATTTGATTTGTATAAAGNAAAACAGTAATCACTTTACTTATATTTGATTTGTATAAAGCTAACCATAGTAATCAATCAAGTCACTACCTAAACAAAAGTACATTCTGATGTTTTCATTCGCGTTTTTTTTTTTACTTTCTAAAAGGGCCCCAAGCTCTATGTACCCAAGGGGCCCCTGCATGGCCTAAGACGGCCCTGAATCCACCAGCGGTTGAAACACCGGTGTAACATCCGGCTGATTTTCAGCGGTGTTTTCGTCTGCTTACAGACGCGCAAATAAATGCCATTACACACAAATTCTAAAATTTGCATCGTCAATAAATTCATCAGCTGATGTTTTAGTGCATAGCCAACATATCCAGAGAATATTTAGGCCGGTTGAACTGGTAGATTAATAGGTTTAACCGGAATCAACAGAAACGGTAGTTTTCGAACGTCTGGTCTATTCGGTGGATGCACCGATAAATTTAGAATATGCGGCTAGAGAAATAAGGAGTTTAGTAGACAGCTTTCTCGCACTTACGAGATAAGAGCGGGCTGATTGCTGATTCTCCTTTCCTGTACTGAAGGTCATCTGCGCGTCATCCTTGCCAAGNGTACGAGATAAGAGCGGGCTGATTGCTGATTCTCCTTTCCTGTACTGAAGGTCATCTGCGCGTCATCCTTGCCAAGCACCCCCCCCCCCCTTCTCACACCTGTTTTCGTTCTCTTCTTCCTCCCTTGATCCCCTTCGCACGCACACGCTCGGTCACAAGATTATCTCCGCTACAACACGGCCTCTTAACATCGAGGTCATGGGAGCAGAAGATTGTGAAGTGAGGTAAGAATGGAGCAGCGCCAGAATGAAAGGACGGGGGAAACGGGAGATCCCCGAGAAAACCGCCGACCAACGGCATCGTCCGGCACGATTCCCACATGCAATATGCCTACAAGTTCAACGGTGTTTCGTACAATTATAAAATAATACATTTTTTGGTGACCAGCACTTTAAAGCGCAGACCAAAAACCAATCAAATGCTATGTATGAGACGACGCGGATAAGTACACGGAGGTGGACAACGTAGAGCGGTCCATTGCACAATTTCGCTTGGATAGCATACGCACGTGCAGAAGAACGCAATAAAGCTTGCCACCTCCCGTGTCCGTGAACCCGTGCATCCAATAGTGATCGAGTATTTATTTGTTTTGATGATCTTCGTTTTCGTGATCGCTGTAGTATGCAAAGAAACATGGGCATTAAATCGATAAAACTTAAATTATTTCTGCTTTAATAAGGACACTTGCACGCCTGAGACAGTGCTATATATGAAGTACTAAAAATTATTTAAATATGACAAATTAAATGGATATTTTATAAATGCCGATTCCTCTGTTCATTCTATTCACGCCTTCCGGCAGCCGGACAGCTGACAGAACCATGGTACATTCAGAGTGCGAATTAAACTTTTTTCTAAGGGGGAACGGAACTTTTTTTTTGTAAAATTTAGACTTTTGGAGANAGAGCGGTCCATTGCACAATTTCGCTTGGATAGCATACGCACGTGCAGAAGAACGCAATAAAGCTTGCCACCTCCCAAATCTTCCCGTGTCCGTGAACCCGTGCGTCCAATAGTGATCGAGTATTTATTTGTTTTGATGATCTTCGTTTTCGTGATCACTGTAGTATGCAAAGAAACATGGGCATAAAATCGATAAAACTTCAATTATGTCTGCTTTAATAAGGACACTTGCACGCCTGAGACAGTACTATATATGAAGTACTAAAAATTATTTAAATATGACAAATTAAATGGATATTTTATAAATGCCGATTCCTCTGTTCATTCTATTCACGCCTTCCGGCAGCCGGACAGCTGACAGAACCATGGTGCATTCAGAGTGCGAATTAAACTTTTTTCTAAGGGGGAACGGAACTTTTTTTTTGTAAAATTTAGACTTTTGGAGATAAGCGTTTTTCAACACTAAGTGGCTGATAAATTGTAGTGTAAAGTACACTACGGGCAACAGGAAATGTTGCGCTACACATAAAACCTGGGTTTTGGCAGTCAGTAGTCAGTCTGTGGCCTCGTGTGTTTCCCACCCAGTACTTTCCATCTGAAGTGGACATCAAGCTTCGTCGTTACGTGGGAACGATTGGTTTCATCAATCATTATGAAATATTAGTGTTCCCAGGGTGAAGGGGGTCGGGGTGAAAATCACTTTCCCTGGCAGGGAAATAATTTTTCTGGAATAAGCAAGGGGAGGGAAAAACTACGAGGGGAATTTCCTTGCCCCTCCCCCAACCTTCTGCACATGTGAGCAGTGCTACTATTTTGATGAAGTGAAGTGGAGAGGTTTTGGCGGCTCTGAACAACGGGGTGTTGAGATTCGATGTGGGTGAAGGGAATCTGAATATCCCGAGAAAACCCGCCGATCAGTGGCATCGTCCGGCTACCATTTTGGTGTTTGGCTGGTAGCTACGCTGATTAGTTCACTATTTTTAATAACTTAAGTTACCGAAGGAAATACTGCACAATAAATTAGACAATGCCGATGGTTTTATTATGCCTTAGTAATTTTGTGGCAAAAAATGTATTGGCTGTTTTTAAGTACCGGTTAATATTATTTTGTTTTTTTTTCTAAAAATATTTTATAGTTTAGTGCTTCATATATTTGATAAATGTGTAAAGTAAAATTAACATTAGGATTCGTGTCTTTCGTTATAAATACTTACATGTGATCACCGTAGTCTGTGACATTACTATACTTTGATAATCGATTTAACTTTTGGTTTGACACATGTGAAAAAGTGGACTTCTGGGAAATATCGGCGAAGTTTGCTTCTTTCCGCGAGCAGAAATTTCGGAGCGAGTTGAACTCACCGGCGTGGCTCGCGTGGAAAACTAGGAGGGAATCTGACTGGCTGTTCCAGCTTTCCGTTCTGTCAGTTCAGCGCGATATGCCTACATGTGAATCGCGATCACTGGCAGCTTGAATTCCAGAACTGACAAGTTCCGCGGTGGTAACTGTATATTCGAANGGGTATAAGAATCGCGATCACTGGCAGCTTGAATTCCAGAACTGACAAGTTCCGCGGTGGTAACTGTATATTCGAATACGTTATTTGGATGTATTTTTTTCTGAATGATGTTTTCATTCGCATTATCAACTATATTAAAGATAAGAAGATGCAATCGAGGGGCGGTGAATGCCGATTTTCCAGGCAACTACATGTAGCTAAGGCAATAAAATTCAACAAAGTGCCATGGAACTCGACAACTGACACGAAATAGTGTCTTTTGATACTAAACGAAAATATTTTAAACCTTTATTGTGTGATATAAATTAATCACAAAATACATGGGAAGGCTTAGACTTCAGTAAATATCTAGGACTACCAAATTTAAAACATACAATCATGTCTGCAAATATTCCAGAAAAAGCGTGGAACGAAGGAGATAACATTTTCATGAGAACTCAGAACTCGTGCGAGAGGAGACGTGAATTCTGATGAATCACTAGGCTGGATCATTCAGATAAAAGTATTCGGATACTTTGGCTGATTATTCACAAAATACAAAATGAAAAATCACACAGCGAAATGTGAATCAAAACCACGGTCTCGGCAAATAATACCCTCGACAAACTACCTCATTACCATAAATCACAAGAATAACAGCCTACCACTCAACCCCTTGATGGTCACTCTTTTTCTTTGGTACAGTGAGATTACTATTATATATATATATATATATATATATATACTATTCACGGTAAATTGAGCACTTTTGAAAACCCTCTCATTTGGAATAATAATCAATAAATATATTTTATTTTAGCCTTAGGCGTTAACTTAAGCGTGCGGTGGAATATACACACTTTGTTTATTACTTGCATGGAAAGATTTATTTTAAAAGGTGGCTAAAGGATAAAAAAAAAAAGGACTGAAAGGAAAAAATAACTAGGGCCTCGAAAGTTCTCACTTAACCGTGGACAGCCTATACACAAGCAACAGAAACAGAATGTGGGTATTATTTAAGTCTCAGCTTTCTACAACGTATAGCTTAAAACCATCAAGGATCAAATTTAAATTTACATACACCCATACAACACTTCTGACCATCCTATGATGTTCTGAAGTTCCATAACAGATCATGTACGACCAAGTAGTAAGGTGCTTTCATAAGTTAAGGTGGTCGCCTGGTTGAAGGAATTTCGCACATCT
This sequence comes from Clitarchus hookeri, assembly GCA_002778355.1. NCBI lineage: Eukaryota > Metazoa > Arthropoda > Insecta > Phasmatodea > Phasmatidae > Clitarchus > Clitarchus hookeri. Next base: position 241,647 of record NQII01000956.1, on the reverse strand, counting down.
GAGGTCGTGTTCGAATTGGCACTTTTAGTTTACTAAAAGACCACGTAACCCAAATTAGTCGACTGAAATGATGACGTATTTGGTAGTTTAGTATTTAGATTTTAGTATGCAACTGAACTTTCTAAAATACTTAATTACCAAATCGCAAAAAATCATTTTTTAACAAGTGACTATGGACGGCTAGACGCTAGACGCATGCGCATTAACTCTTCTCATCGCCTCTACCCACAAAACACTGAACTGGCGTGCATTCTTGCCGTCGATAACGCCCCTCTACGAAATTTTCAGCGGAGACCCTACCATTTTATGACGTAATAATAAAAATAAAGGTTTGATGCACGTCCGTATTCCTTTTTTAATGATTTGTACCGGAATGTTTATGCCTAAAAATGACCGCGAAAACACCCGTTTGACCCATTTTCACTATCACAAGAACATGCTTTAGAGAGAAATGGAGGAACTGAAAAAGGTATACAGATGCGTAGTTTTTTAAATGCTATTCGTAAGCAGACCTCACTCCGACACGTTAGACGGTTTTTAAATAAAACGTTTTCTGCTGGAGCTCTGCACGCCGTTCGGCGGCCTACCCAGGCGACCACCTTAATACGGAGCTAATTTAAACCCGCCAAAACATAATATAAATAAAACCAATACACTAAATTTAACACAGAAGCTATACGGTTCGGTACACACGAGTCATATTTCTCTATTATTTAAAACTGGTACTACAGGCACGACCGTGTAAACAGTGATATCTTTAATACTGATTCACAAAAAATATTACGGAAGTAACAAATGGTTTGACACAAAAATTAGTGAAAGCTATGTTTGCATTGTATTACGGAGATGGGCTCGTGTGTAAATGGATTTAAAAATCTTACTTACAAGCAACACGGAAGTAAAGATGCTGAAAAATGTTCGAAACAGAAGATATCATACAATCAACATCTTCACCAAAGAAGCACTTTTTTTTTTTAAGTACGGCGCCGGCGTTTTGTTCTGGCAAACAACGATTACTAAGTCATTGTCCGGTGAGTCACAAATTTAACGGCAGAACACGCCTCCTAAACAAACATGCAACCCACGACGCACGTGTCGAATACACGTACACAACACACACACAACAGGTACATCGATCCACTCGCCGCGTCAACGTCTACAGACTGACTGCAGCCAGCAGACAGCCGGGTTGCCGCGATTAGCGCGCTCAGGCTGCTCGGGCTCTTACTGCGGGTTCTAGATCTTCACAGCTTCAGACAGGATCTAGGACTCTCAACTGTCGTCTTCCGCAGCGCGCATACATGCGTGTTGGAGAATTTTCATAGACCATCGCATTAGTAAGCAGTATCGAACACCGCACAGTTTACCACTAAAAACTGTCTGTGTTATACACGTATTCTGTATTTCCAATTAACAACCAAGGTGATAATTCTTAATTAAGGGCATTGAAAACTAGCGACAAACATATCCTCTAGATATCGTTGATTTTCCATAAATACTTTTAACTTTTTCTTTTATTATACTTTCGGTTTTCTCCAAAGTTGTGTATCGTTTCATTTAAAGTTTATTATGGTTCCTTTCCGCCCAATTATGTCATCTTTTTCGCATTTAACCTAACCGAGCCACTGGCAGATCCATAAATATTTTTGATGGAGAGGCATTAGTGTATTTAAGTGAAATCCCTAGTAAAAAATTTTAAACGCCTCAAAGTCACGTCTGGCTATAAGGATGCATTGCGACGGGCCCTCCCAAATGTAGATCTGTAACAGAAGGATATTATTACACGCATTGAAAGCCAATGGATTAAATTACTGATGCCACTTTGTAATTTTCTCCTTATCCTTAAGAAAACTGTCCAGGAAAACCATAAAAATGCAGTTTTTAGCAAATTTTATTGTTTTTTTTTCTTTGGCTCTATTTAATAGTATAAAAATAAGAAGCGGCGGCTGTAGAAAACAGTTTTCTTTTACCTTTCCTGCGGGGGGTGGGGGTGAGGGACGTATTTCCAGACCATGGATTTACTAAGATACATGTATACGCGCCAACACTGATTTTACAGACAATATTTTACTAGGTAGTCTCAATAGGTTGGAGGGGGAGATGGGCAATCCCTCCAACAAAAAATTAAGTATGTTTGAAAACTGGCTTATATGTGATTTGGTTTTGTGCCCTGTAAAACAGATTTCTGTACACATGCAGGGGATGGACCAAATAATATGAACACCATGCAATATATTAGGCCCTACATTTTGTTGCATGTTGGCAACACTGCTTCCGTGTAAATAATGCGACGCGTATGTATTGCACAGTTTACGTGCCAAGTCTTGTAGGTTATATTTCAGTGTATTATACGCTTTGTTCTGCGACGGTTAAAACAAGCGATCAGTGAAATGTGTCATCTCTCAGACTTCGAAAGAGGGCAAATCGTCGGTGCTCGGTTAGCGGGAGCGTCTGTGACGAAAACAGCTGAATTGTTTAACGTTTCACGAGCGACTGTATCCACGGTAATGACAGCATACACAAAACATGGTAAAACATCATCGGCGAACAGGAATAGTGGGCAAAATCCAAAGTTAACTGACAGAGACCGACGAACATTTAAAAATAATTGTGGCCAAACAACATAAAACTACCACGGCAAAAGTGACAGCAGAACTCAACACTCACTTGAGTAATACTGTTTCGACAAAAACAGTACGGCGGGAGCTCCACAAAGCTAACATTCATGGAAGGGCTGCAATTGCGAAACCCTTTATAACGGAAGCCAACGCTAAGCTGCGAAAGAAGTGGTGCCACGATCATAAAACCTGGACACTTGATGATTGGAAGAATGTGGTATGGTCCGATGAATCATCGTTTACATTGTTTCCTACAAACGGCCGGGTTTATGTATGGAGAACCCCAAAAGAAGCCTACGATCCGGACTGCCTGCTTCCTACAGTCAAGCATGGGGAAGGTTCAGCATGGGGGAGGTTCCGTTATAGTTTGGGCGGCTATATCGTGGTATTCAGCTGGTCCTCTCATTTACATCACTGGCCGGATTACTGCGAATGAATATCTCGACATCCCCAATGATTAAGTTCTTACTATGACTAGCATATTGCTGCCAAACACTGTCATATTCCAAGACGATAATGCGCCCATACACACAGCCAAAAAGGTTCTGTCTTGGTTTGAGGAGCATCAGAATATCATCAAACATCTTCGCCAGACCTCAACATAATTGAACCGTTATGGGGAGTTTTAGAGCAGAGAGTGAGGAGCAGATTTCCATCTCCAACATCATTGAAGCAATTGGCGGATGTTTTGGTACAAGAATGGGACAACATTCCGTTGGAAACTATTCAGACACTCTATGAATCTATTCTGCGAAGAATTATCAGGTACAGGAGGAGCAGTCTGGGTCAGCGTTACTGATTTATCAGATTCGAAAACATGTTCTAAAAGCAAATGGGGGCTCAACACCTTATTAATAAATAAATATTGTGTATATGACAGGTGTTCATATTATTTTGTCCATTTCTGTATATACGGGCAGTATAAAAAAAATTAAAAATTTTTATTCATAAAATAATTAAAATATTCATCCCTCACAATTGGGAAAGAAGATAAGGAGAAGGGAAGGGAGGGGGTTATGTTCAGCGCAAGATATTGCTGTTCTGCGCATGTGTCAATATTGGCCGGCCAGCTTTGTTGCTCAACAACGATCATTCAGGTGGCACAATCCCGTTTTGCGTCTTATTTCTTTATATATTGCATGTTTCGAATAGCTTGTTCCAGAATTTTAGTTAAGAGATAAGCATTTGTGGGTTACTGTATTCCGCTAACATTTTTGTAACAAAAAAGCAGCATTGTTTTTTTAAGTTGTTTTAATATAACGCCACTGAAAACATCTTGGCGACACCACCTCACGTGATAAGTGAAAAACTTCGCAAATTTCTTAAGGTATACGTTGTTACTTGTGGGCTAACATAACAGTTTAGAACCGTACAGTAAAATAAACATCGTGTACAGTTCATAGTCTTCAAGGATAATGATGGATACAAAATGCGGCACAATCTGATGTAAATACTTGAGAATTGTATGATGTCGCACCACTCGTACTGCAAACTCAAAATGTGCTACGTGCATGGGTAGTTTACAGTAATTCCGGTGCTGCAGTTCCTTCCATTATACAAGGGTTTGGTTTTGCGTTATAAATGCAGTTTCAGAAATGGAATGTAGAAAACGAGTCATATCTCGATGTGTCTACTTGCGTAGCCTTTTTGCAGCCAGATAAAGTGCATGCGGCTAAAAAATATGTGTAAGATTAAAACTGTCACGTGCATACTTACTTACACAAACGACTTTCGTGGGTAGAAGATAGGTTATGTCGGTTCTAGAGCAGGGAGGTGGTGAGGTGATTCCGGAGCCGGGGTGGGCGGATCACTGTACCATCTGAGCGGGGGCCATATTAGTTCAACATTTTCGCACTTCCTTCAAATTTGCCTTTTCCTTTACAATTTCCCTTTCCTTCCCTCGGAAATTCCTTTTCACATTAAAGATTTCCTTATTTTTCTTCGACATCTCTTGAAATTCCACTCGTGTGTCAGCATCAGCCATCTTGTATTTCAAAGCTTGTTTTCTCAATACTGCTACGTTACTCCTCAATTTGTCCGATTAGTTAATTTTCTAAAAAAAATTATGGTCTGATGGGGTGAAGGAACAAGAGGTCATCCGCCATCTTGGATTCTAATGGAGATAAATAAAAGAGTTATGTGTTTAATTTAATTTTTTTACATTTGGAAAATTCTCNGGAGATAAATAAAAGAGTTATGTGTTTAATTTAATTTTTTTACATTTGGAAAATTCTCTGCAGTTTCATAAAGTTTTAAAGTGCTTTTAAAGCTTCGATAGTGCACAAGGGTATGCTTATTAATAAAAAAAAATACATTAATTTACTTAATCTGTTAAAATTTTTTTAAAAACTTTATGTTCCCAACAGCCATCTTGTTTTGAAANTCTGCAGTTTCATAAAGTTTTAAAGTGCTTTTAAAGCTTCGATAGTGCACAAGGGTATGCTTATTAATAAAAAAAAAATACATTAATTTACTTAATCTGTTAAAAAAATTTTAAAAACTTTATGTTCCCAACAGCCATCTTGTTTTGAAATTTCTGTAATTTCATCTGCTTTAAACCATTATTCAACAGTAATTTGCTTGAGGTAATTATTTGTGGTGCAGGACTGGATATGACCAAACCTGAACACACAGCTGTCGACTCGGGTTCTGATATGTGCTGACATCACCCCCAGCAGACAAAGAATGAAACATCAGTAAAGAAGAGAAAACCATGGTAGACATCCAGCTATTAGTATCGATGATTATCGGATCGTTTGCAGTGCCATATTGGATTGTTGTTAGCGTGCTTATGATTTATGATTGAAGACTTCTTAAAATAAGTAGGTATATTGTGTGACATGTGTACGGATGTTAATTTTAAAGACGAGTACTAATGTTATGCAAATCGTTGATAATGTGCATATTNGTGTGTGACATGTGTACGGATGTTAATTTTAAAGACGAGTACTAATGTTATGCAAATCGTTGATAATGTGCATATTTGCGATGCCATATTATTAGTTACAGTGATACCAATGCTTTCTGTCTTCTTTAAGTAACGTATGTGGGGCCAGAGTTGGCCAGTTATCTGATAATGAGTGGTCCCATTCCAAAGACACAGGAGCCGACATGACATAAATTTAGTATACAGTCTAGTCAAAACCAGACAAGACGTATTTGCAATGATGGTAGAGCTCATCTTCCCCTACCGACCAACAGTGAAAGCAAAAAATTGAACTACTAATACAGTAAGTATCACTATGTTAATCTCATGTTTTGGGAGTAGTAAGCCACAGAGGAAAACATTAGAGGTACGATACATANAGTAAGTATCACTATATTAATCTCATGTTTTGGGAGTAGTAAGCCACAGAGGAAAACATTAGAGGTACGATACATACCCGGACCAATGCGTGGTCACACCTAGGTAAAGTAATTATGCAGAGTTTGTGCGAACAAGCCAAGCCTGACTATGGTGTAGCGATCACATTTCCTCGAGTTGTGTTATAAGCATAGTATGGGCCCAACATCTCTCAACTTATAGGCATAGTTACCCATAATTTACGAACCATCAAGGTTAGTACCTTGACATTCAGAGTGTATGTATGACTAGGTAAGCCCTAAGACCTTTTTTAGGCATATTATTTAGCCATATGTACCAGTTTGACAGTCTGATCCCAGTGTCCTGGCCGGTTAATAAACTGTCGCAGTTTGAAATTTATTACACTTAAAACCTTTTTCAGACCGACGATGCCACAATGACATCATTTTATTTACTTCATGGCATCTTTTTGAAGTATACCCGCAGTTGCAAATGGTACCATGAAGATATTCTACAAAGTATTCACTGATGTTGTCTGCAGGTTTTCAGAGCAGTATTGGTTAATACCATTCCTTGATGGCTATTTCTACTATATTTCTGTAGAACGATGCCACATTAAACCCTGTGATATATGGTGTCACAACACTTTTAACAATCAAATTTTAAAACTTATTGGAATCACATTTTTGAAAACATTAAGTAAGTATTTGTATAAATATTATAATTATTCCTTTTTTAATGGTATGGTCTGGAGAGGAATAAAATAAATTAAATATGAGTTTATGACAAGATATAGAATGCTGAAAGTAGAAGGATTTATTAGGTTCCAGCCCAAGGGCTGGGGGCCAAGGACTAGAGGATTGGCCCCCATCTCGGATGCCGCCATATTGTGTCANGAGTTCTCATAGTCCTACTAAAAGATGTCCCCACTTCATGCTCTTTCATTCCGAGTGTGCGGTTTTCTCAGAGTCCTTCCAATCTCCTTAATTTTCACATGTTCTCTCTTCATAACATAGGCATCACCCCCAACAACGAAAAAGGTCGCATGGTTAAATATATCCTAAGCCTACTTATAAGCATAGTTGGTTGTAATTTCCTAACATTTTAAGATACAGCCACCAAATTCATAACATAGGTATCACCCTCAACAACGAAAAGGGCCGCAAGGTCATGTATGCCCTAAGCCTACTTATAAGCATAGTTGACTAATTTCCTAACTGTTTAGGATACAGCCACCAAATTCATAACATATCCATCACCCCGACAACGAAAAGGGCCGCAAGGTCATGCATGTCCTAAGCCCACCTATAAGAATAGTTGGCTCTAATTTTCGAACCATTTAAGGTATAGTCACCAAATTCATAACATAGGCATCACCCCCAAAAACGAAAATTGCCTCTGGGCCAAGTATACCGCAAGCATAATTATAAGCATAGTTGGCTGTAATTTTAAAACTGTTTAATATATAGTCACCAAATTCATAACATATGCATCACCCCCGACAACGTAAACGACTGCAAGGTCAAGCATAATTGACTGTAATTTCCGAACTGTCTAAGATACAACCTTGAAATTCATATCACCCCATGATGACGAAAAGGGCCACAGGGCCAAATATGCCCTAAGTGCACTTATAAGCATAGTTGGCTGTAATTTCCGAACCATTTAAGATATAGCCACCAAATTGACAACATAGGCATAGCCCTTGATGCTGAACAGGATTGTAGAGACAATTAGGCCTTAAGTCCTCGTATAAGCATNCCACCAAATTGACAACATAGGCATAGCCCTTGATGCTGAACAGGATTGTAGAGACAATTAGGCCTTAAGTCCTCGTATAAGCATAGTCAGCTGTAATTTCCGAACATTTAATGTATAGCCACCAAATTCATAACATAGAGATTACCCAGACGATGAAAAAGACCGCAGGGTTATNATAGTCAGCTGTAATTTCCGAACATTTAATGTATAGCCACCAAATTCATAACATAGAGATTACCCAGACGATGAAAAGGACCGCAGGGTTAANTGTAGAGACAATTAGGCCTTAAGTCCTCGTATAAGCATAGTCAGCTGTAATTTCCGAACATTTAATGTATAGCCACCAAATTCATAACATAGAGATTACCCAGACGATGAAAAAGACCGCAGGGTTATGTATGCCTTAAGCCCTCTTATAAGCATAGTTGGATGTTATTTCCTATTTATTTAAGATAGAGCCACCAGATTCATAACATAGGTATCATCCCCCACCACAAAAAGGACTGCAGGGCAAGTAGGCCCTAGAACCCACTTATAAGCATAGTTGGTTGTAATTTCGGAATGGTTTAAGATGTAGTCACCATATTGATAACATAGTCATCGCCCCCCGACAATGAACAGGGCCGCAGGGTCAAGTACGCCTGAAGCCCACTTATAAGTATAGTTGCTCACCATTTCCCTCCCAAAGAAGCCATAGGCATCACATTCGTATCGTAAACATTTCCTCTGTTGAAGAACAGGGTGGTAGGGTCAAGTAAATTTTATGGCATCTTATAAGCCTAGTTGACCGACATTTGCTGTTCACCGAAGCTATAGCTGTCAAATTCATAACATAGACATCGCCACCGACAACATACAGGATGGTGATATCAAGTATGCTCTAAGCCCTCGTATAAGCATAGTTGGCTACCATTTTCCACTCACCAGGGCTAAAGTCACCAAATCCATAACATAGACATAATTTCCAACGACGAAGAGGACCGCAGGGTCAAGTACACCTTAGGCCTTCGCAAAAGCATAGTTGGCTATCATTTCCCACTCACAGAAGCTATAGTCACTAAATTCCTATAATATGCATCACCACCGATGACAAACAGGTGAGTAGGGACAAGTACACCTTAAGCCCTCTTATAAGTATAGTTGACCGACGTTTCCGACCCTCCGAAGCTACGACCACCAACTTCATATCACAGTCATCACTTCCGACTGCAATCAAGGAGACAAGGACAAGTAGGCCTTAAGCCCTATTNCCACCAACTTCATATCACAGTCATCACTTCCGACTGCAATCAAGGAGACAAGGACAAGTAGGCCTTAAGCCCTATTACAAGCATAGTTGGGTTACATTTTCAAACCTTTGAAGTTCGGGAACATGTAAAAACCATCAACACATGTAAAGGAAAATTAAAGGTAGGTATACATACAAGTGCGTCGCAAGGTTACCCTTGCATGCAGGAGTGTAGGGTCCGAAATAGCACACACATACTCATCGACCTGCATTAACTCGAAAATCACCCACCATCGACCTTGTCGTCTGCTTCTGCAGATGTCTACCATCTCAGACTCCCCTCGGTGACGGCTAGTTTCCCTTCGTCTACCATCGTCAAAGTTGTACATATATTAATAAATGTGACAATATATACTTATATAAATGCTAGCATTGGTAGCATACGACAAACACCTAATGCGAAAACATCAAGATATACACAAATGCACTGCATGCATAATGTACATAGTCGTGAGTAATGGTAAAATACACTGAAGAGTAAAAAAAACTGGTACACCTGCCTAATATCGTGTAGGGCCCCCACGAGCACGCAGAAGTGCCGCAAGAAGACGTGGCAACCTGAGCTGATTACAGACTTCCATACGAGGAGGCAATTCACACCATGGATCCTGCAGGGCGGTCCACAAATCCATAGGAGTGCGAGGCGGTGCTCTAGAGAAGACTTGTCGTGCAACGTTCCGATCCCAGATATGCTCAATAATTTTCATGTCTGGTGATTTAGGTGACCAAGGGAAGTGTCTAAAATCAGAAGAGTGTTCCTGGAGCAACTGGGTAGCAACCCTCGATGTGTGGGGTGTTGCATTGTCCTGCGGGAATTGTCCATGTCCATCGGAATGCACAATGGACATGAATGGGGGCAGGTGATCGGACAGGATGCTTATGTATCTGTTACCTGCCAGAGTCGTATCTAGACATACCAGGGGTCCCATTTCATGCCAACTGCACACGCCCCATACCATGACAGAGCCTCCACCAGCTTGAACAGTACCCTGTTGACATGTAGGGTCCATGGATTCATGAGGATGTCTCCATACCTGTACACGTCCATCCGCCCAATACAATTGGAAACGAGATTCGTCAGACCAGGCAACGTGTTTCCAGTTATCAACAGTCCAATGGCGGTGTTGGCGGGTCCAGGTGAGGCATGAAGCTTTGTGTTGTGCAGTCAGCAACGCTACACGAGTGAGCCTTCGGCTCTGAAAGCCCATATCAATGATGGTCCATTGAATAGTTCGCACGCTGGCACTTGTTGATGCCCCAGCATTGAAATCTGTGCCACTTTGAGAAAGGGTTGCATGTCTGTCACATTTAATGATTCTCGTCAGTCGTCGTTTATCCCGTTCTTTCACGATCTTTTTCCGGCCGCAGCCATGTCGACGATTTGATGTTTTACCGGATTCCCGATATTCATGGTACACTCGTGATATCGTCATACGCTACCTCGGAGATGCTATGTCCCATANCAGTCGTCGTTTGTCCCGTTCTTTCACGATCTTTTTCCGGCCGCAGCGATGTCGACGATTTGATGTTTTACCGGATTCCCGATATTCATGGTACACTCGTGATATCGTCATACGCTACCTCGGAGATGCTATGTCCCATATCTCGTGCACCGACTATAACACCACGTTCAAACTCACTTAAATGTTGATAACCTGCCATTGTAGCAGCAGTAACCGATCTAGTAGCTTTGCCAAATGCTTGTTGTCTTATATAGGCGCTGCCGACCGCATCGTGTTACTCTTGTTGGTTCCATACCTCTGTATTTGCATACGCACGCCTATACCAGTTATTTTTGGCTCTCCAGTGTACATACTTAGTAATATAAACAAACACAGTCAGTCCAACACAAGTGCCAGTGGTCCGAGTCATTGTTAGCATTGGTGACCCTTCACAACCAGTCATATTGAGCTGTAAGAATATAGTGGTTAGCAGTGGTAATATCAGGCCTGGGAGTACATTTATTGAGGGCTGAAAGCCCTCTGGATTCATCAATAAAACGGTTTGGTGGATACTGCAGTACATACTACTTAAATGCTTGCATTTTATGTATTTGGCATAGTTTGACAGTTCCTACGCACACATGATGTTGGATTACAACGTGACCATTCTTGTGTGTTCATGCATAACATGTGACACTGTTTCCTGCATTATTTGCAAGAACCTTGTTAAAATTCTTGCGTTTGACAATTTGGAAAGTCGCACACCTTTTTGTTTGGTAATGTGTTCTCATTCCGAAGGTCCGCTTGTGTGCGTAACACAACATGTCTGTCAACTGATTGGAAATGACAATAAGTGCATATGAAGCGACTATCTCGCATACTAATGCACTCTGCTACGCAGAGACATTCCAGTCGGTATGAATTGGCTTAGTGCGTGCTTGAGACTAGTTTATCGCGAGTGAATATGCATTGTGGTCGGCTCCACCACTTGGAGTAGTATTTCGAATGGTCATGGGACTCCGATTGGAGTCGAATGGCATAGATCAGTACTGGGTATGCATTGGCATTGTTAACTCTGCCAAGCCACATTTCATGAATGGGTCTGTTGTTTTTACCTTTTGGTATACCGGACATATATTCGCGTACCACAGAAAGAACTTCATCGTTTCCGTGGATGCGCGGAATTCTGTTTACTTGGCGTGGGTAGTACAGAAATATTCGCAGGGGCGACTACGCACCTGCTCGCTTGTTATCCTCTGCACATGGACAGCTGTTCGGTGAATTAGTTCGCGGCTGTGTAGTTATGGTTGTATGCGCATGTTCGCTGACCTCTCGGCTTGTATGGCTGGTTACCTGAAAGTAGGGTGGGATGTGTTGTCAGGGGAAATGTGGTAACTGATCCATTTGTTGCGCTGTCCTGGAAAAATTGTTCTCCAAGATGGCGGATTTCTTGCCTTCCCAATTACTATGCACCAAGATGGCGAAGATAATGCGTGGTTGCCACTGTTAAAAAATGGATGATTTTCAGTCGCTCTTGTTATGATGAGCTCATTTTCACTGTTTTTGCCACATGTTCTGGGCGCCATTTGATGTCGCCAGCAGGTTGTAGAGCTGGATGTCTCGCTGAAAGGCCAGTAATTCCCTTACTCAGGATTTTACTGGCAATGTGCTGAGGAGATATGTGCTCTATGTGTACAGAACTGATGCAGGTGATGATGTCTATTATGGGCGTCATGAATCAAACTGATGGCTTTCGGAATAACATGAGACTCTACAAACTCTCTCAGGGCCTGTTCGAAGACCGGGCAAAATCCTGCACCCTGGCATGAAATACGGTTGAATGCTGATCTATTCCAGCTTATCAGATGTCACTGCGAAATGCACTATTTATGGGCTATCCCCAAGAACACCCTTAGGATATGATGCAACCTGGTTATCATGACATCTTTGAATTAATACACCAACAAATGGGATAACCCCAAGAAAACATTAGATGTGATGGAATTGGGCAATCTTCCCATGTTCACAGTGAAGCACCTAAAAGGTGCTCAAGATAACATATGTGAAAATAATGACACAGACTCACTGCTACTTATATGTAATTAAAATTGAAGATGGATGGTACACTGCACCTTTACACTTAAGCTGTTGTGCTGCGTAGACCACACTCTGGCCAGCTTACTGTAAAAAAAAAAACTCTTGGAGACAGTTGTACCAGCGAGGTGCATGTTTCCTGCTCAAACAAACTGGCAGAGGCAGTGACACCAGGGTATAGACCTCATCGTTGCTGTGTGACAAAACAAAATCCCTTGATGCAAAATGTGAATGAGGTGAAGTTACACATATTCACACATAGGTACATATACCCTTCATATCACTATGGTGCTGAAGTTTTACATGACAATGACAACACACTAATATTATGGTAATTACACTAAAGTTTGTGGTAGGAAGTGTTATGTTGTCAGGTTGTTGGGGTTGCTCCCCCAGTCGTTCTACTCAAGACAACAACCAACAAATTTCATGAGAAAAAATTTACACAATTTAAAAATACAAATTATACCTGATTGTGTTCCCATACTTCATAGCTTTAGATTTATAGAGGCATTGTCTTCAACAGGCGATGATGTATAGTGGCCATGTGTGCTTGTGTGAGACAGCATGTCCTCATCACACTTTTAAACCTTCCCTATAATTCCCTACATGTGTCTGATTGTTACGTTACACATTGGATTTTATGCCAATATTAAATTAGCTCTATACTATGCATTTACGATGCCACCCCTTGCAATTACANATACTATGCATTTACGATGCCACCCCTTGCAATTACACACATCCCTGCATTGACTCTGCGGGTCGGTATAGATATAGCTCATACTCCACTCATTGCATTGGTAAAGTGTGCAGGGCTGCTACACAGTCAGGACCAGCATATGCGGTGCATCGATGCACTGGTGGTGATGACTGATGCCTTGGTGCATGTTGGAGTGTGCAAGGTTGCTGTGCGGAGAGGGTGTCAACACGGGCTAGAAAGGCAGACGAGGTGCGGCCGAAGTCAACCTAAAGGCGTCAAGAGTGGCATATAACAGCTCTAATTCGATAATTTGTGGTAAATAACCACGATGCTCGTCAGGGAACTAAAGCTATGTGTGCTCAACCATAACCGTGAGATCTTTTTTTCAACTTGTGTTATTCAGATTACAGAATAACTGGCGCCGGGTATCACTTCGCGATGTCACTGGTCACGAGACATTTCAGAACATCACCATTTACCCAAGTACCTTGCGCTGGAGTGCACAATAATACAACCTTAGAGACTGCACGAATCGAGTTTATTGAAAGAAATGAATTTTTGTATTCGACATTCTCTGGCAGTGATTACTGTTGTTTCTAACTCAGTAGAACACTGTTATATAAACTAGTGCTTTGAGATGATATTATAGTTTCTCTAACTGATTTGTAATGCACTTTGATGAAATTAAAATTGTCGTAACTATTGTATTCATGTAATAGTGGTTGGCGTTTGAAAATCAAGATATAGACAAACATGTTCTTCGCTGTTGACTATTTGACTTTGTTAGTTGTGTTGATTTAGAATAGGTCATTGTTCGGTACATGGAAGAGTACTTAGAATTATTCTGCCTCATGTTTAGAGTATGGTTACAGGCCTAACCCCTAACTTCAAGCCCTAGCTTCGTACCTTCATGCAGAAAAAAACATTTTATTGTAATATTGCAGCAATCTCTAATGCCTACGCCCAACCCTTCGGAATATTAGTGAACTACAATTTAGTGTTCCTTCGCTTTAATTTTTTCGGTTATTGTTGGCTGCATAGGAGATACCAGTACAGAATTTTGTTTACTAGTTTGAAGTCTTTCATGTATATCGTCTTCGTTGGTCGTAACGAAGGAAGCTGGGTGCCTGCCGCCTACCGATGTAAACAAACACCAATGAGTTCTTATGTAGCCGCCGTCCTAGACAGTTCAAATGTGTGGACATTGGCGTCGGGGTTGTGATTTCATTTTGTGTGTGTGCCGTTTGACTACTTTGCGAGTTAAATGGTATTTTCGATTTTTTTATATATCGCATTATAAAGATTTTTAGAGCTTTTGAGATTTAATTTATTTTTGTGGTTTTCACTGGCATCACTGACTACGTTTTTAAGACCAGGCTTTAAGTGAAGTGAACAAACACCACAGAACCACAACTAAAATATAAATACCAACAAGGCGGCTTGAGACCGGAGGATGGATGTTTTTTAATTATTGCCACAGGTTTCATTAAGTGCATTGCTCTGCTGAAGCCATAATTATCACAGACTGCAATGAATCGTTACGATGGAAGGAAAGGTGTGAAATTTAGGAGTAATTTCGCCAACATTTGTAGTGTATTGTGTAAAGTTTTTGCGGATTTACGAAATATGTTTAATGTTTGAACGCGTAGATCTTGGGGATATTACGTATTAATTTGTTATGCGATTTACAAGATTGTTAGTGTATAAAAGAATACAAAATAGTTCTAGGTCTACTTTCGGAGCCTACTGAGGTGGCGCAATGGCCAACCGCTGGACTTTCGATCGGGAAGTCCCGCGTTAGATCCCGGTTCGGCTACCCCGATCAGGCCATGGCATGGCACAACCACCATGCTCATGNCCCGCCCCTACTGAACAACGAGACATTCACAAAGAGGCTGCCACAATCGAGATATCCAGAGGTTTATTTATTCATTCATTCATTAAAGAAAGTAGTTTTTCCATAGAACTTGCTGTGCAAGCATATAAATAATAATACATTAAGCTACGTACAATGTGATATTACAACTTATAGATTCCTTTACAGAATTAAATAATTTAGACAATATATATTTTCAAGTTTCCGTTTTAAAATTATAATACGACAATTGTGTTATAATTTTAATTACACTAGGGAATTTACTTACAAATTTTATTAGATAAATAAAATCCTTTTTGATACAATTGTAACATTTGTAGTTAAATGTGTAGGTATAATTTACCAAATTTCAGATCATAGAGCAATCTTGTTTGAATATGTGCCAATGACAGCTATTCCATATGTAATTTTCAATTTTTTTTAAATCCCTTAATTTACAACAAATATTATATTTTTCAGATTTATTAGTAACATTGACTATGTTAGCCTATTGTCATGCTACATTAATAGTTTTAAACTTGACAAATTTTTTGATATAATGGGGCCACGGTGGAGTAGTGATCATATTATTTGCCTTGCACCTATACGAACCAGGCTAAATTCCTGGTGTGGTTGCTCCCGGACTTTCACACGTGGAAATTGTGCCAGTTGATGCCACTGGTTGGCTGGTTATCTTGGGGATGTCCTGTTTTAACCTAATTGGTTCTCAAGACCTCAATGTTAAGAGTCGCACAAATCTCTCCACTCTTGATATAGTTTTTTTATTATGAAATGTATTTTCCTTTATAGAAAATAAGATTTAACTAGTGAAGAAATATGTATACAACAAATTGGCTGGTACCATAATGAGTTAAAGGAGTTGAGAAATAAAGTAATGATGTGGCACCCTTTTGCAAATAAAATAATCACGTTGACCTTTGAGAATGTGGTAATAACACGAGTACTGTTAGTCTGTTTATACAGATAAACTTAAATGCAAATGCAACTTGTATTAATTTTTTTTAGAAATTCTTGTAAAGCAGATTGGACCTTGGTTGAGAATTAAGGTTGCCAACTTTTTTTCAGATTTGTCATAAGAGGCACTTCGACAATCAGCACACGACATTGGATTTCAATAAAATAATCAGGGAAATCTATTATTAAAACAGTTCTAAATACTGTCTGTAATGTGCAAAAATCAGCAGTATACATCAATCAGCATTTTCTGTGAACATATACAACAAAATATTAGCTGCATGTAAAAAATTCATATTTTGTCAGTTTTGTGGCATTAAATAGTAGCTTTACATGATTTTGTATTGTAACAAAATATTCTGCCTTTGGGTCAGAACAGCAGTGNTTGTGGCATTAAATAGTAGCTTTACATGATTTTGTATTGTAACAAAATATTCTGCCTTTGGGTCAGAACAGCAGTGAAAATGTAGCTGTAACTGTGGAAGTTGTAAATTATTAAACTGTGTTTATTCATGTTTATTAGTACCCAGTTTATATTTGAAGAATTCTGAGATACGGAATACAGAATATATGACGTCCATCATATGTCCTCGCAGGATAATTAATTCTTTCAGTCTCCCAATAGGGAAATCTCATACTGTGCATAACAGTTTGCAGCCATATTATGAATGCATGTCAGTCTTTAGATAAATAAAATAATATAAAAATAACTGCTGATAATTTTAATGGTGGTTTTATTGCTTCTGTGAATAATTTAAGATCCAGTGTTTAAATTTCAGATAGTCAATTTGTATTTGTANTTGTGGCATTAAATAGTAGCTTTACATGATTTTGTATTGTAACAAAATATTCTGCCTTTGGGTCAGAACAGCAGTGTAAATGTAGCTGTAACTGTGGAAGTTGTAAATTATTAAACTGTGTTTATTCATGTTTATTAGTACCCAGTTTATATTTGAAGAATTCTGAGATACGGAATACAGAATATATGACGTCCATCATATGTCCGCGCAGGATAATTAATTCTTTCAGTCTCCCAATAGGGAAATCTCATACTGTGCATAACAGTTTGCAGCCATATTATGAATGCATGTCAGTCTTTAGATAAATAAAATAATATAAAAATAACTGCTGATAATTTCAATGGTGGTTTTATTGCTTCTGTGAATAATTTAAGATCCAGTGTTTAAATTTCAGATAGTCAATTTGTATTTGTAGATAAATGTAAGACTAGTCTAGTACTTGATAAATTTATATGGTGTGAAGTAATAAGTGATTATGTTTTGAATGTAATTAACAGAATAAAAAATTACATAACAAAAATTACTGTTGTGTGTATAGCAGTTGTTAAAAAATATTTGTCATGAGTATAGATATTGTTGGTAATTACCACAGTAACATCAAAGAAATTAACACAATTAGACATTTAGAAAACCTGTTTATAAAGACTGGTTCTAACATATATTGAATAATTACAAAAAATTTATGTTTGCAATCTGACAGTTTCAGTATTTTCATTCAAGCCAGTAGCACTCCTCCTTTCAGGTCCCAACTTATTTTAATTCCGATATCACCAGTCTTTCCTGTCCAGAATGTTATAAAGTGCTCCAAGTGTTCCTGTACACATTCGCAATCTGCTCATTGGGTAACTCTTTTTCCGCAGCACTAGTGCGCTTCACTCGTTGCCGCCGAACACACATTCACATTCTGCAATTTTGTTCGCCTCTACGTTTGGTCATCTTCTTTGTTCACCGCTTGCTGCACTTTACTAGGTGGCTACCACATATACTCTGTCTCATATAAGTTGGCCAGATTCTGACAGGTCTGCGAAAGTAGTGCCACTGTTTACATCTGACTACGTATCCTTCTGCCATCAGCCAATCTGCCACGTGGCAATGATGTTGTTTATTTCATGCTGCCATTATCAACGGATCCCCTTGTCAATGTACTGTTCATGGGACGTTTTAGGCAAACTTGCTACTCAGAAATACGTAGTTTCGATTGTAGTAATAGTAATGTGTACATGAATCATTAATCAGTAAAGTGTTATATTAAAGGGCAAAAATATAAATAATAAACTTAAAATTTAGTAACTACAAAAAAATGTATTGCAAAACAAATTTTATGATATTTTAGACTGACGTCTGTCTAAAAAAATTAGTAGGTTATAAAAGTAAAAATATAAAACCTTGCAAAAAATTTAATATTTCCTAACTCTTTTTTATTTGTCCGAGACAGTGAATTTGGGATAACATTTGTGAAACGGTAGTTGTAGCTATTATCACATGTTGGACATTTTAGCTAATATATTCGAGTTGGAAATATGTGACGTGAAATAACGTTAGAATCACTTAACAACTATTCGCGCGTGTCCCACTTTCTTCTGAAACAAGTAAATGGATTTTCGGAGAACAATATGGCGTATAATTTACGTAGACGAACAATTACCTGCCGAATAGAAATTCCTAGTACTCAAAATCACTGTGCACGAAATATGTTACTTTAAAAATTGTGCAGAGCTCACGAAAAATAAAACTATTGGTATCTTTTCATAAATTTATATATGTCGCACACGGAACGCTTTTTTTTTGGGGCTGGTAATTCTTCAGAAAAAATCTGATAGATAGCGCGCACATCATGTCCGGAGCGAAGTCTGAGCCGCTTATTATGCTCAATAGATAGCGTATTTTTAAAGTTGACTGTTCTTCTATCACTGGCTCGGAACGACACGAATTTGAAATATATTTAGTCAAATTATTAGAAAAAATAATTCAACAATATTATGCAATATTTCTGTATGCTTTTGGAATTAATATCAAGCACGTAATGAAAGTGGGGTATGAGAGGGGCGATTAAGACTTGAAAAAGTTGAAATATATTTTGTCAAATTAGTAGAAAAAATAATTCAACAATATTATGCAGTATTTCTGTATGCTTTTGGAATTAATATCAAGCACGTAATGAAAGTGGGGTTGGAGAGGGGCGATTAAGACGTGAAAAAAGGTTTTGAAATTGCATTTCATTTGGATATGGATCGTTTTAATGTGCCTTTAATTTTGAACACCTATACATTTCTACTTTAGCACGAAGTTTAGTTGCTAACACTAAAAACCGCTGTTTTATGACTACGTAAAATAAAATGTATTAATTAACCTAGGAACTCTTTCTTACAGCATATTTTCGGCTTGTCTAATGTACGTCGGCAGTGCACACAGAATAGCCAACGTAATGTTAACTTTTGTTTGTTTGTGCGTCAGTTGATACAGGATTTTGTAAATGGTACTGTGTTGGTTTCATATACATCAAGTTGCCACTCACTGACTGTCAGAATCTGGCCAACTTATATGATATGAAGTATACTGCTGCTCCACTGGGTGTAGCGCTATTTATAGGGACTGGCACTCCATTGAGAACAACCTTCACACGTCGGCCTGTGCAGAGGGGGGAGGTCAGAAAGCCCGCGCAAAGGGCCATAGCTACTGACCGCTCCAGCAGGGGGAGGGATAGTGGCACCACCCCTTCGCTCATGTAGTGGGGTGTACCCAGAGGAGGGGTCAAGGACGGCAGATAAAGCATGGCGACCCACCCCCCTGATGTGACGTGGAGGGCCCGCACGCAACACTACCCACTTTGGACCTTCATAAAGTGCCAGTCGGTCAATGTGGACAACCTTAGGCTTTGCCCAAGAGCCCTGTTGACAAATCCGGTAGACGACATTATTGATCTGCTTCACGGATCCATTGTGGTACTTCTGAATATTTCTGAGCTTCAGGCAATGTCCCTTCTGCCTTTGGGGGTTGTACAGCCACACTAGCTGTCCTTGGAAAACCTCTTCAGGCATTCTCTCTCTGTTCATATTGTGCTTACATTTGCTCACTGTTGACCTCAAGGTGCTGCTGGGCAAACTTATGGATGTCGACTAACTTCTGATGTAGATTACTAGCATATTCTGGGGTGGCTGCTTCTTCTACTGAACGTACGAACAGCATGTCACCAGGTAAGCAGAGCTCTCTCCCAAGCAGCATTATTGAAAAAGTTACCCTTATTGACTCGTGGATAGCCGAACAATATGCCAGGAGAAAAAAGGGTACCATGGAGTCCCAATCTGTTTGGTTGTTTTCCACAAAGATTGCCAGATACTGTTACAGGGTATGGTTGAGCCTCTCGACCATCCCATCTTACTTGGGATGTTATTTTGTGATTTAATTTCTTCATTTCTAAAATACTTGCTACCTCTTGGAAAAGAGTGGATTCAAAATTTGACTTGTAATCCAAATTATGCTTGAGTGGCACTGCAAACCTGGAGAAAACGTGCTCTACAAGTACATCAGCTACAGTGTCTGCTTCTTGGTTTGGAACTGGTATGGCCTCAGGTCTTTTGGTGGGTGAAATAGTCTTGCACTACCACAAGGTACTGATTCCCCCTCTCAGTACTGGAAATGGCCCGAGAATGTCCGATGCCATCCTCTCAAATGGGGTCTTAACATTGTATTTCTGAAATGGACCATGTGCCTTAGCCCTTGGACCCTTCCTTGCAGTACAGGCATCACACAGACGATACTACCCCTCATAATCGTCTCAACAATGAAGCCAGTAGAATCTCAATCAAACTCTGTTGAGGGTCTTATTTACTCCAAAGTGTCCACCTGCTGCTGTATTATGCAGTTATTTTAGCACTTCTGGCATTCTGCACTCTGGTAGGACTCATTCTAAGTGTTTGTTTCCCATTGTTTTTGCAGTTCCTGTAAAGCACACCATTCGTCAGTACAAGGGAATTCTACTGTGCCCAGTATGCCTTGACTGTTGGGCCCAGACTCTACATCTCCTCCCATCTTGGTTTACATCCAGCTTCTTTCCACTCTAGTATTGGTCACAAGGTGGGGGTCACTTGCTGATCTTTCCTTACGCCTTCATCATTCCATGTAGGTGACCCATTGTGAGATGCAGATCCTTGAATTCTTGTTCGCGTTGCCTTCAATGATGCACCACTCTTTTCCCTCTGGCATTCACAGTGACAATATAACGGTTTCCTTGAAAGTTATGGTGTCCACCCACAAGGAAAACACGGAACGTAGGGAAAAGTCAGGAAAATATATTGCCACTTAGCAAAAGTTATTAGTTGTGTGAATAGAGGGTAATTTAATTATAACAGGGTGGCTAGCATCAGGGAAAACCTGGAAAAGTCGGGGAATTTTACATTTCTGAAAAAGTCAAGGAATTTAGATAAAATAGTTAATGCATTTAGTAAAAAAAATTAATATTGGATTCTAGTACTTCTACTACATGCTAACTTATAATTCTACTGTTACTTTAATTTATTTTACTTTCATAGGAATATTTATGAGCCTGATGACAAGTTTGTTGTCATATGTTTAATTGCAACTATTATTACACATATTTTCTTGGCTGAGTTTTTTGTTTTGTTGATGCAGCAAGCATTGGCATTGTGGAAAAATATGTTTTTAGGTGGAAGTGTAAGATTTTGAAAATAAAGGTTTACTTTACTAAAATAATAATTGAAACACTTTTAGTTGGGGTTTCTCATTGAATTGATGCATTGTATTCTGTCTTGTCTTTGTATCATGACATTTTTCTGGTTCTGAGAACGTTAGGCTTGTATTTCACCTCTGCGTTACCCTTTTTCCATTTGCCTCCTTTGTATCTATGCTGTGCCGTAGCACAAATAACATTAACACAGATTGGTTCAAAAACCTGNGTTAGGCTTGTATTTCACCTCTGCGTTACCCTTTTCCATTTGCCTCCTTTGTATCTATGCTGTGCCGTAGCACAAATAACATTAACACAGATTGGTTCAAAAACCTGTATTTTAAATAAATAATTACATAAACTCTGCAAGGAACCCTTGAGGGATCATTCAAATTATCACATAGAAAAAAACATTAAATTATGCAAAACCATTACAATCAAATTCTCTCTTGATCACAAAAATTGATGAATTTATAAAATTGAAATACAACTTGCAAAGACTAGAAATGGAAAATTATTATGTACCCATCTTTAAATAACGATTAAAACAATTATTAGAAAGACTGACTAGATTCCACTTCATGACTAATTGGAAAGGAGGGCAGCAATTTAAGTCCAGTTAAGCCTCCGTTTCTAAACAATTCATACATTAAAATTACTATTTAAAATAATATTATTTCTGTGGAGGCAGTCAAATGACCCATCAAAGCTCCATCCAAATAAAACTGTTGCAAATTAACCACATTAAAAAACATACGTGAAACAGCCCAATGCGAGAGTAGTGGACACCACAAATAATTAAAAATTATTAAATCTTGGGTGGGGAACAAGACAATACACAACACGTTAAATTAAAAAGAGCCCAACAAATGCACAGAAAACGTTAACGACTCACCGTTAATTACGCCCCAAAGCTTGGTGGCTCAGGCAACAAGTCTAATTCATGTGAGCCACATCGCAGCATCTACGTCCAGGAGGACAAGTGTGGTTCTCTTGCAGGCAACTGCAGCGTGTAGAATAGCGAGGGAGGGAGGGAGAACAGGGGAGGAAAGAGAAGGGGATCCGAGCCGAGCAAAGAGTATACCACCGCATCAAGTTGGAAGCAAAGAAAATGTCTTGCGCAACGGGCGCTAGCATCGCAATACATATTTTTTTTTATAAATATTTGTTTTTGCATAGGAAAGCATCCATAAATGACGGCTATGTTATTGCTACCCATAAAAAACTTTTAATATTTGTTGCATAAGTTGGTCAGGGAAATGTAACAGGATACCTGGAAAAGTCAGGGAATTTGATATAAAGATACTGCTAGCCATCCTGTATAAGAAAATTCATTTTAAAATTAAAATTAAAATTTTTTTGAACTGGCAATAATGCATTTTTGCTAAGTTACATAGGGCTTTACGTATAAAATAAAGTATTTGTGTGTTTGTAATGGGCACTCATGAAAAGTCAACAGCGTGTATCATAAGAAATATTGATGGGTTGAATAAAATGTTGGCTCTGTTTGCTTGGTCTGTGCAGTATAATTTAATTCAATTTCACTAACAGCATATTTGTTCAGTCAATGGTGGAAAAATATGACATTGGAAAGTTTTGGTCCTGAAAATATGTCAGGGAAAATGGTAAAATTCTGCCTGGAAAACAGGTAAAAGTCATTTAATTCCAAAATGGAATTTCTGTGGATTCCAGTAGTCATTCCTTTCCATCCTGAATCTGAGATAACAGCCTCAATTCCTACATCACTAGCATCAATATCAAGAATGAACTTGCCCTCTCTACTCAGGAAGCCCAAGACGGGGGGAGATCAGAATTTCTTTTAGTTTATTAAAAGCAATTTCAAATTCAGTGATCCAATGCAACTTTCTTTTTGCCTCTGTCAATTTATTCAGTGGTTTAGCGATTGTGGTGAACCCAGGCACAAATTGGTGATAGTAAGCACATAAGCACAGGAAGCTCTGCACTTCATTTTCGTTAGTTGGTGGAGACCAATCTCTTATTGCTCTGGTCTTCTCAGGGTTTGTTTCAATCCCATGGGCTGACATTACATGGCCCAAGAAATAAATTTGCTTTTGTAAAGGATGGCATTTCTTAGGAACCAATTTCAGGTAGGTGTTTGGCTACTTTCTGAAACGCAGAGTCTAGGTGTGTAAGATGTCCTTCTGGTGACAACAATGTCATTTAGGTACACCTGGCATGTCTAAAGGGAAGACTTTCTCCATCAGACGTTCAAAGGTGGTAGGGGCATTGCATAGCCTGAAGGGCATAACTTTGAATTACCAAGTTTCTTTCCCTTAGACACAAAAGGCATTCTTTTCTTTGTCTTCTTGGGCCACCTCGCATTGCCAGTACCCGCTCTTCATGTCCATAGTAGAAAACCATTGTGAACATGCTAGGCTGTTTGGTCTGTTGCAACAATCACAATGGGAGAAGACCATGAACTTACTGATGGTTCTATCACATTGAATTTTTTTATCTTTCTCAGAATATCTTCAACCATCTCATATGATGCTAGCACTAGTCGCCTTGGTGGCTGTTTTATGTGCCTGGCTTAGTCTGTGTCAATGTGATGGCATGGAACATTAGTTCTGCCAAAGTTATTTGGTCCACAAGTGCAAGCATCCCTATTCCACTGTAATAATTCTGAGAGCTTTCTCTTCTTGCCAGTTGAGATTTAATCTTGTGCTTGTTAGCAGTTCCGTTGAGCATCTGGTAGTGGACTTTTAGTATTTTGTGGAATCGTAGTTTCAGAAACCCTTGTCATTGTCTCCTCCTCAAGACAAACAACACTGTCAGATACCTTACTAGCAAACTGTCAGAGTTTGAAGAGACCAAATTCCTTGCTACAATGACACCATCTGGTAGAATGCCACATTTATGGGCTGGCTCGATTATGTCTAACCGTCTGACAAATTTAACTGGCATCTGCCTGGAACAACAATTTTGCTAGAAGCAGAGAGCATAGTGGATTGACTACACACTACCGGGCAACTTATTGGTGAAGACAAATTTCGTAGTGTTGACAATACCAACTCGATGTTGCCTGCCCATAGTACTCCCAATTGAGTGTTGATATAGCACCCCAGATTACATAACCAATCAAGTACCAAAAGGCATTAATCTTGTTTATCTGCCATGTAAATATTGTGCCCTTTTCTGAGATTACCAAACATCAGCTGTACTTTTCTCTTACCTCTAAATGATGTGGTCTCGTCCGTTAAAATAGTCAAATTACTGGGCCCCTCCTGTGAAACCTGTATTGGCGGTGACTTCTACCTTCTCCTTGCTGCTTGCACTCATCAGCTCAGTGGTGTTCAATCTCTGCTCCTCCTCAGTTTCTGCATGTCTTCTTCCCTGCTGCTGTAGGAATTCTTGCCATTCCTTCTTGAGGGCACTCATCTCCTGTTCCACCTTACACTCGACACTGTCCAACGTTTTATTAACAATGTCTTTCCTTTCATTAACACTGTTCATCTTTTTATTAACACAGTCAATATTTTTAATAACGTTGTCTATTCTTTCTGTAACTATGTGCATTCATTATTTCAGTAACACTGCCCATTCATTATTTCAGTACCACTGTCCATTCTTCCACCTACTTCGTTAACATTTTATTTACTTGTCTACCATTTCACTAACACTACTAATTTGACTATTTACAGATTTACTAACACTACTAATTTGGCTGTTTACAGATTCACCAACATTACTAATTTGAATATTTATTTTATCTATTTTGCTATTTACATTTTCCTTTACACTATTCACCGATGCATTATTTCTGCTCTTACACTAGCATTTATTATTCACAAATCTGTACTAATTTTGTAGGCTACCACTCTTACATTCTTGTTATATTTACAATACTACGAGTTAAAATAAATGCCTCCATCCCACTTTTGACACCAGTGTTACAATTTTCCAAAGTCTGTTGGCCTAGCCAGGTTCTTTAAGGGATGGAGTTCTTAATTAAATAAAAGAGTTAATAATTATTTGCTAAATTTATTTACAAACAATCCAAAAATAACTTTAAACTTCCTTTCTTGACTACAATGGTGTTCACTTGCTATTTACAGCTAATATTTACATAATCGTCTCTCACCTCACAGCAATTAACATAATCAAACTCTTAGAATCAGTCTTTATAAACAGTTTTCCAACATTAAAATTATATATTTGCCATCTGATAGTTCCAGTATTTATATTCAAGTCTGTATCACTCCTCCATTTTGGTCTCGCCTTATTTCAATCCAGATGTTATCAGTCTTCCCTGTTCAGAACATTCTAGTGTCCAGAGTGCTCCATACATGTGTACTCTACTTGTCTGGTAACTTGCTTTCCACAGCACTTACGTGCTTCACTTGTCACTGCCACACACACACTCACCCACCGCAGTCTTTATATGCCTCTGCCATCAGCCCTCTTATTTGTTCACCACTCACCACACTTCGCCAGATGGCTATCACAGATAGCAGACTCCCCAGGTGTGGTACTATTTATAGGGGCCAGCACTCCCTCCAGAACAATCTTCACACATTGGCGTATGCAGAGAGTAAAGATGTCCATAAAGTTTACACAACGTGCCATAACTGCCAACTGCTCCAGCAGGAGGGGAGGGGTTATGGCAACACCCCTCCGGGGCAACATAGCAGGTCTGGCCAGGAAAGAAGTCAGGGAAGGTAGTTCAAGCATGGCGACCCATCTCCCAGACGTTGTGAGGAGTGATGTTCTCCGGACATGGGGAAGGGCAGAGGGCCCATGCATAACAACAGATGACACTACTTTACTTAACTTTCTGAAAACATTTAAAGATCTTAAAGATTTGGTAATAAATTGCCTAGTTTAAATGAAGCTAAACTATGTTTCTTGGAGATTCCAAATTTTGTGCAACTCCACTTGGTATAACAATTAATAATAAATTAATATGGCAGAATCACATTAATGTTGTGAATTGTAAATTAACTAGAGTATTACATTTGTTAAGATATATAAAAACCATTGTGCCTAAGTATGTTGTTAAAAATATCTCTTTAAAAAAAGTATTTTTATTTATGGCTTATTGTGAGGTAATCCTTGTTCCATATTATTGCTTAAAAAAGCAATAATGATCATTACTACCTCTTCAAATATTGCTCATTGTAGATCCCTTTCCTTGTAATTATTATGTACTGATTTCAATTTATTTTATAATTATAAAAATATAATACTTATAGATACAGTAATTATGTTTAGGCAATCTGTTACATAATTATACAAGAACTAAGTTAATACTTTATTTGATCTTTTTTTAGATTAAGCAAAAAACAAAAGCGTTTTGAATATGTTGAAATTAAGGTTTATAATAAACCACCATTGTATATAAAACAATTACCAAGTTAGAAATTCAAGAATCCTTTTTATCTGATTTTTTTATTTTAGTTCCCATCGATTCTGACTTCAGCCATAAATGCCCCAGGATATAAGAAAATTGTCAATGTTGTCATTGTAGCCTACGTGCTTGAACTAATACATTAAAATACATTATTTTACTATACACACACACTTAAGTACCAGTATAAAACATTTTCAAGAGTCTAATATTCAGTCTCAGAATAAAATGCACTTTTTATTAAAAATTTGTTAAAACAATTTTTTAGGTTAATAGTATTTCCTTCATGCAGTTGTTTAATTTCAACTTTTAATTTGTCATAAAATAATATACTAGAATAATTAACACTCATCTGGCATATTGTCAAATTATTCTACGGATAGTGCAGAGTATTTTTGTTTCTTGTGTCATCATAATGATGAAATAATTTTTTTAAACAGATTCCAATTTTCCAAATAAATATAAGTACAGAATAAATCTATGAACATGGTAAAGTTAAGAGTATTATTTTAAATAAATAACTGTCTACAAGAATCTCTAATTCTTATTGCTTTTTTTTTTTAAGTTTAAAAGTTTTTATTGACTGCAGATCTATCCCAAACAATATACAGTACCATTATAAATAAGCGAATGAAAATGTTAAAAATATGTTGCCTTTGAAACTGTAGAATTGCAAATATTGCTAATGGACCAAAGTGCAAAAACAGAAGAATTTAACTTGGGAAATAAAAATTTTAAATGCCTTTTCCAATTTAACTGAGTATCTGATTTTATACTCAAAAGAACGTGATTCTTTCACATGTTTAATTTTATTATTACAAGATAATTTAAGTTTTAACTGTGTTACCTTCGTTGCATTGCATGCTTGGCACACATGGTGGGCGGCTATACATGGGAACTGAAGAACCATCCTGCTATTTGCTGCCCAAGTGGCAATTCCAATTAGGCGATCACAACGCTGCTCGCGGCCATGGTGCTGGGTGCCAGGGTGTGCTGAGACTGAGCGCAGGGGCATTTCCCCTATTTCCACTTTGCCTTGCTATGATCACATGAACTGTGTGGCATGCTGCTGTCATCACTGGCTACGCTATCGCAGAAGTTTGAACTGATTTGAAGAAATGTCACCTGGAGTTTCCAGCATGCTCCTTCTTGTCTGAGGTGGGGATGATGGTTATGGGATTTTGAACGACATAAACCCATGGCCGAAAAGAGACTGGGGAGAGAGACGCTCTGAGGGTTATTATAGGATAGACACCCTTGGTAGGCGATGGGAATCTGTTGGTAGGGTCTATATAATAGGGGGGAAATTGTAAAGATGTAAAATTTTAATTGTAAGGGTTATAATGGTTTTAATGTTGTTTACAGGGTTTTGATAAGAGTATTGGGGAAGTCAACAATTGTGTATAATTGAGTTAGTGTATTAGTGTATTTATTTAAACCAGTCAGTTTTTGTATGTAACTTATGTTGGGTGGAGAAAAAAAAGGCAGTGTTGCCCTGAAATATAAAAACAACACTTTAAATTGTTTTTGAAATTTTTGTGCAATGTCACCATACAATCAAACTATTTTCTGCTGCAATTATTTTTTTTTACTCTTTTGTAATTACCTCGTCAAAGGTATCATGCTTCTATGATACAGTGAGTAGCAGTGTGTGGATTGTGCATGCAGTGGAGGTGTTTTAGGGGTATTCCCATAGAGTACCAAGTGACCATCCTACCTCTGTCACAATGTACGTAACCTATCTTGTTAAGAGTCAAGAAATGCACAAAATTAGTTTCATCAATATTATCTGTTAATTAATTTGAAGTGAACCGTATCTGCAAATAGTATAAAAATTGGTTATTGTACAATAGTCTTGGGTAAATCATTTCTGTAAATTAAAAACAGTAANAACTGTTAATTAATTTGAATATCTGCAAATAGTATAAAAATTGGTTATTGTACAATAGTCTTGGGTAAATCATTTCTGTAAATTAAAAACAGTAATGGGTCAAGAATGGAATGTTGTAATTTTCCTTCCCTTGAATAACTTAAATCATAATTTTTAATAAACACCACCTGCTGTTTTTTCTAAGATATGTTTCCAATACAACTTAAAAATTATTCCTAATTCCATAATACTTGAGATTAGCCAACAAAATTGTGATTAACATAATCAAAAGCTTTGGCTAAATCGTGATACTTATCACCTATTTATAATTATTAGTGCTTTAATTTGTGTTAAATGGTATATATCTTCGTCTCTTGAAGAGTTAGCCAGAATTCCAAATTGTGAGGGTGTTAAAATATGGAACTTAATTATATGAGTTATATAATCTTGTACTATAAATAACTCTTTCAACTACTTTAGCAAATGTTGTTAAAAGAGAAACAAGACTATAATTTTCTACCTTAGTTTTGTCTCCTATCTTAAAAAACGGGAAAAACCGCTGCATATTTATTCTATCTAAAAATATTCCAGTTAATAATATATTTTTACCATTTAATCGTGAAATTAGGATTAGTTCAGTTAGGTCTTCTGCATTTGATATGGCTAGGTGCCAGTAGTATGCAAGCCCTTCAATTCCCATGCAAACATGCAGTACTACCCAGTACAATTCACTATAGACTATTCAAGGTCAAATGAGCACTTTTTAAGGCCCTCCCAACAGGCATTAACCACTAATAAATATATTTTACTGCAGCCTCAGACATTATATTTTGAGAATGGTGAAAAGATTGTGTTTGTTTATCACATGGCAACATTTATATTAAAAAGTGGCAAAAAGATAGAAATTGGCTGAAAGGAAAAATTTTGCAGTGTTGTAATGAGTGCTCACTTTACAGTGAATAGCCTGTACACAGAATACAATTTCCACTCCAAAACTTGACTATGTATGGCTCATCACCAAAAATCAGTGTCATTACTCAGCCATGTGAACGGTGGATATACCTCCTTGGTGATTTATCGATGAGAACCCACAAATGGGACATGTTTACCTTTTATTCTAATGAGTCTAAACTCCACAAACACACTTATTTCTGCACAGTAATTAGATTTAACGCTTCACATGGAATTAGAGCTGTGGTGGTGTAGAGCTAAAACTACACGCCTTCCACCAAGATGAACCGGGTTCGATTCCTGGCGGGGTCACTCCCTGGATTTTAACGTGTGGGAATCGTGCCAGATAATGCAGCTGGTCGGAGAATTTCTTGGTAATCCCTTGTCCTTTCATTATGGCGCAGCTCTATACTCNTTACCTTTTATTCTAATGAGTCTAAACTCCACAAACACACTTATTTCTGCACAGTAATTAGATTTAACGCTTCACATGGAATTGGAGCTGTGGTGGTGTAGAGCTAAAACTACACGCCTTCCACCAAGATGAACCGGGTTCGATTCCTGGCGGGGTCACTCCCTGGATTTTAACGTGTGGGAATAGTGCCAGATAATGCAGCTGGTCGGAGAATTTCTTGGTAATCCCTTGTCCTTTCATTATGGCGCAGCTCTATACTCNAGTGCCAGATAATGCAGCTGGTCGGAGAATTTCTTGGTAATCCCTTGTCCTTTCATTATGGCGCAGCTCTATACTCATCTCGCTGTACACTCATCGGCTCTCATGACCCCGAATATCTCCACTCCATTCACATGGAAATAATTGCAAAGAAACACCCTTTCTAGCACTCACCATTTGTAAATCACAAGCCTCACTGTCAAATTCAGAAGGAACACCAAACGCTCACAGCAAAACTCCAGTCGCCNGAAACACCCTTTCTAGCACTCACCATTTGTAAATCACAAGCCTCACTGTCAAATTCAGAAGGAACACCAAACGCTCACAGCAAAACTCCAGTCGCCGTCAATTGCACACACCATCATATAACCATCAACTGATTGTTGTTTAGGTTTGGTAAAATTCTTAGTGGACAGCAGACTGTCAGTTCACATGTTTCCTTCACTAGAGCAAGACTAGATGGATGAATGTATCGTGGCGATACAAGTAAACAAAGTCTCGTAATGCCTTGTCGTAATATATATGTATGTATGTATATATATAATATATATAAAATTGTACTACCTCCACGAAACATATTACAATTCTCTCGTGAATTAAATAAAGGTAAGTCTTGCAAAAGCCAACANCACCATTTGTAAATCACAAGCCTCACTGTCAAATTCAGAAGGAACACCAAACGCTCACAGCAAAACTCCAGTCGCCATCAATTGCACACACCATCATATAACCATCAACTGATTGTTGTTTATGTTTGGTAAAATTCTTAGTGGACAGCAGACTGTCAGTTCACATTTGTTTCCTTCACTAGAGCAAGACTAGATGGATGAATGTATCGTGGCGATACAAGTAAACAAAGTCTCGTAATGCCTTGTCGTAATATATATGTATGTATGTATATATATAAAATATATAGNAATGCCTTGTCGTAATATATATGTATGTATGTATATATATAAAATATATAGAATTGTACTACCTCCACGAAACATATTACAATTCTCTCGTGAATTAAATAAAGGTAAGTCTTGCAAAAGCCAACAAGGTTAAATGTTATCCAACATGGTTTAGTTACCATCATCTATTCCTGTAAGTCCTTAGCTTGTCAGCACACACCCCTTGTGATTCATGTATTGTGAAATTTGGTTTAGTTTAGTTAGTTCTTGCATTTAACGCTGTTAAGCAACACAATTGACATAAGTTTTATGTGTTTTACCCCACAATTTCACTGCTCTTCATAGCCCTCCCCACTATCACATTTCATGGTAAATACTACAAATAATGTGATGCCCCAATTAAATTCATATTCAGTGTGATTAATAATGTTGATATAGGCCTACACCATTTTCTGGTATTGTTTTCCTGTTTTTCGAAGTAGCAGCTATTCTTAACAACTATCCAAGAAAGTTTTTCCTATTGGTTTAGATACAAAGCTGCCATAAATACAGAGTATTGGTGTATTATGTATGATGAGCTGTATTTTATGTGGAACATCAACCACAGTAACACATTATTTTACACCTCCAGATTTTACACTATCTTATTGTTATGTGCTTGCTTCCCTTGATGAAAAGGACAGAGTAGTGATATGATAGTGGGGGGGCGAGTCACAAAGGAACGTTTCAATGATAGGCGAGTGATAATCCCACCAGGATTTTAAGTTATATAGGTGTGTTGCTAAACATTCTTCCGCCTGTTGCCATGATAAGCCTTTTGCCGCTCGCATGCTCCTGACCTTCGCCAGATAGAATTTCTAAATTTATCTGAAGGGAATATTCTGGTTTAATGCCCTTGTTTCTCTGCAAGACTCGGGATGCAGGAAATCTTCGAGATCTGGTAACTGATTTTATATAAGCGCAACGAGCCTCCAAGCAGAGAGTTTAGGAGAGTCTGGAGTTTGGGCGATTGTGCAGCCAAGCGATAACCAAACAGACACATTGAGAAGGGCATTACTTAGTATTGAGATAGACATTAAATATTGCACTCACTGCAAAATAAAAAGAGAAATGATGGAGATAGATTATTTAATGCTATAAATAATAGCAGCACGAATAATTAAAAATCAAATTTAGTTCTTTTATTTTTATCAAGACCTCCATTCCTCACAAACTCGGATACGCCCTTCTGGTGTCTTGCAACACTGATGTCAGAAGTGGGATGGAGGCATTCATTCGTTAATCAAATTAGGCAATAAGCTATTAATTAGTGATTTTGAAACAAATTTAATTAATTTTACTAATTGATGGCTGAACTAGTAATACTATTTGTACAACCATCGCAGTGAAGGTTAACTAGATAAATGTCTGCAGAAATGGAAGCACTGCGACCATTGATTGAGGGCTTAGGTAGCCAAATTGTTAATGTGAGCACAAGTGTAAATAGCTTGAAAGAAGATTTAAATAGCCAAATAAGTAGTGTAAATAGACAGATAACTAATGTGAGTGAATTAGTAGACAGGAAAAATTGACTCTGTAAAAGAAAATGTAGACAGGAACATAGAAGGCATTAGCAATTTAGTGAATACAAGAATTGACACAGTGCAGAAGAAATATACAGTGTAAATTAAATAATGGACAGTGTAAATGAAATAATGAACAGTGTAAATGCAATAAAGAACAGTGGATGCGAAAGGATGGACAATGTAGACAAGAGGATTGACAGTGTCTAGAATGAAATGAAAGAGGAAATTAATGCATTGATGAAAGACTGGCCGGGATTTATTCAGTAACAGAGTTCCACTACCATCACACCGGCGGCTGAGAAAATTGGGGAAGCAGTGCAAATGCCAGAAGTGGGGAACGGGGTCTAAATTAAGCCTGCCCCTTACGATAGCCAGACATCTTGGCAGGAGTATCAACACCAGTTTGAAATAGTCGCCACCCTGCATGGCTGGTCAGCCGAACAGCAGGCTTACTACCTTTCAGCTATACTGAGAGGCCCTGCACTGAGCATACTACAATCTCTGCCAGAGCGACATTGACTGGAGTACCCTACACTGGTGTCAGCCTTGGAGCTACGTTTCGGCGACCAATACCTGCGACATGTCCAACTGCAAAGCCGCTCCCAGTGACCAGGAGAGCCACTGCAGAAGTTATTGCAAGAAATTGTGCGGCTCGCCCACCTATCTCTGGAAGGATGCCCCGAGGAGGCATGCAACATAAT
Organism: Clitarchus hookeri; assembly: GCA_002778355.1. NCBI lineage: Eukaryota > Metazoa > Arthropoda > Insecta > Phasmatodea > Phasmatidae > Clitarchus > Clitarchus hookeri. The sequence goes on along the minus strand of NQII01000956.1, from coordinate 208,099 downwards.
CGCATTTGGCTTCTTACTCGATGCCATTGGCTACTCAGAGGTATGGCAAGCAGTACGTCTGGCTGCACCCGACAACATGCAGGATGCTCTGGCCCAAGCACTGGAGGTGGAGTCAGCAAGGCAGAGGGGCTGCACCCCGACGTCCAGTACGGGCAGTAACGCTGAACAAAAAACGTCGAAGACAGAATAATGAAGACACTAAAGGAGTTGCAGATGGCAGTGAGGGTTATCACTTCCAGGGTACGTGCTCCAGAGCTTCAATGCCCCTCACCCAAATGGCCTGAGTGTTGGTCATGTGGACAGCCAGGGCACCTTAGAGCCTACTGCCAACAACANGATGCCCCTCACCCAAATGGCCTGAGTGTTGGTCATGTGGACAGCCAGGGCACCTTAGAGCCTACTGCCAACAACAGCAACAGCAGTGGGAAAAGAGGCAGCGAGTGGCAGGTGAGAATACAGCACATTTGGGGAAACTTGTAAACACCGATCTTGGAGGGCGAAGGTCAGTGACTGTTGGAGGGAAGGTTCCAATTGGGGATTAGGATTGGGATGCAATACTGGTGGAGGGGAGCCTGAATGATGTTCCTTGCCAGATGATCGTCGACACTGGGACGACCATAACAGTAGTAAAACCAGACATCCTGGGGTATTCCCCCCCAGCGATCGCCCTAAGACAGCATGGAACGGTGCTATTTGATTACAGTAACAGGTGAGACCACATCTGTTATGTAAGAGAAAAGTGTTATTGAAACTTGGTGATCTTAGTATAGAGCACAATATTTACATAGCAGAAATAGAGGATGAATGTCTTTTGGTGCTTGATGTACTACGTAGGCTGGGGTGCTGTATCGATACTTGACTTGGTTCTTCTATGGGTGGGCAATATAGAGTTGGTGATGTCAACATGCCATGATTTTTTCTCCCCAATTAGCTACCCCGTAGTCTGTGGTCAACCAACTGTGCTGTCCGCTTCTAGTGAAATTGTCATTACAGGCAGATGCCAAGAAAAATTTGTGAAGTGTTTGGGTATAATTGAGCTAGAAGAGAGGGTTGAAATCCTGCTAGGTAAAGTCATTGTAGCAAAGACTTTGGTCTCTTCTAATTCTGACAGTTTTCCAATTACGTGGGCTGATTCAGAAGTCATGGCAACTATTGTTTATCTCCTAAAATTGACCTAACACAGGAAATGTACTATGTACAGCTGAAAGTGTACAACATGTACGTTTTAAAGATGATACCATACGGGGTATGGATGCAGTAATGTCCGGCAAGGAACAAAGAAAAACATGGCTGCTAAAAATCACCAATTAATTGATATATTCTCGTACAAACTATATACACTCATGTGAACGGGTATGTATTGTACATGTACGAGCTGTTTAACATTCTTCAAAGTAGTTTCAGAGGTTGCCCATGGTTCGTTGCCAGCGATGATGCAAACTTCACAGCATTTTGACGAGAGGAGCGCACATTGACGGATCTCATGCAGCCGAGGGTATTTCCCGTCTGCCTCATCGCTGGCAACGAACTGTGGACAACCTCAGAGACTACTTTGAAGGATGTTAAACAGCTCTTACATGTACAATACGTACCAGTTCACATTAGTGTTTACAGTTTGTACAAGAATATGGTAATGGTAATTTCAAGCAGCCATGTTTGTATTTGTTTCTTGCTGNCATTAGTGTTTACAGTTTGTACAAGAATATGGTAATGGTAATTTCAAGCAGCCATGTTTGTATTTGTTTCTTGCTGGACATTCCTGCATCCACGCTCCATGCCCCATATGGTGTCACCTTTAAAACGTACATGTCGGACACTTTCAACTGTACGTAGTACATTTCCTGTGTTGGGTCATTTTTGGGAGATAAACAATAGTTGCCATGACTTCTTAATCAGCCCTCGTAAAATGATAAATTTGTTCGATAGTGCCATTTGTCTTGAAAAAGGGGACCATGATAGGTGTTTGCAAGCAGGTCACACAGGTATTTCCAAATGTTCCAGAAACTTCTANGTCTTGAAAAAGGGGACCATGATAGGTGTTTGCAAGCAGGTCACACAGGTATTTCCAAATGTTCCAGAAACTTCTAAACTAAAACAAATAGAATCTCCTTTCCCAAAAGTACTGGAGGAACTGCTAGTTAGAACAAGAGAAAACCTCAACTGACAGGAGAATGCTGTCTCTGAATTATTGCAGAGAAATAGGGACTCCTTTTCGTGTGAACCAAATGATCTTAAAAGGACCAATGTAATCTATCATCACATAGATACAGGAGATGCCAGGCCCATAAAGCAGCCACCAAGATGTCTGCCACTAGCTTTGCATGAAGCAGTCTAGGAATTCTGAAGGAAATGAAGGATCCAGATGTGATAGAACCATCAGTTAGTCCGTAGTCTCCCATTGTTCTTGTTAAGAGATGGCTCTCTGAGGTTTTGTGTACATTATCGCCAGCTTAACCCTTTCAGTCACAGTGTCCTGTATATGGAATGTTGCATATGAAGTGGCTTTAATGGTCTGCACTGAACACAGTAGAACATAATGGCCAATGAGAAAGGTTCTCTAGGTGTGGGAAACATCATTCACTGTTGAAAATATATTCTGTAACCATATAAACTGCTGCTGCCAGTAAGATAAAGCACTCACAGATTTTTTATTGGTTCCGATGTATGACATAAAAATGAATATCAGTCCAGTTTAGAAAAAAAAAATTTGTTTGTTGCAACGCCTAAGTTTATAGATTTATCTGTGACTGAAAGGGTTAATAATGTGACAAAGAAAGACCTATCCACTTCCAAGGATAGATGACACACTGAACAGCATAGCAGATTCACAATGGTTTTCTACTTTGGACATGAAGAGTGGGTACTGGCAGTGGGAGGAGGCCCCAGATGACCGAGAGAAGATTGCATTTTGTGTCCAAGGGAAAGGAACCTGGCAGTTTATAAAATTATTCCTTTTGGGCGGTATAAAGCCCCTGCCACCTTTGAATGCTTGATGGAAAATGTTCTGCCTTTAGATATCTGTCAGGTTTACCTAGATGACATTGTTATGTCGGGAAGGACATTTGAAGAGCACCCATCATGCTTAAACTCTGTATTCCAGAAATTGACTGCAGCCAACTTGAAACTAGTTCTAAAGAAGTGCCACTTTTTCCAAAACAAGATAAATTTCTTGGTACATGTAATTGTCAGCCCATGGAATTGAAACAGACCCAGAGAAGACCAAAGCGATAAGAAATTGGCAGACACCAACTGACAAAACTGAAGTGCNCAGCCCATGGAATTGAAACAGACCCAGAGAAGACCAAAGCGATAAGAAATTGTCAGACACCAACTGACAAAACTGAAGTGCTGGGATTATGTACTTACTACCATCAATTTGTACCTGGATTTGCCATGATAATCAAACCACTACATGAATTGACTCTATTTTGTCTTTATTTTGATGGAAACAGTATCCATCTGAAGGAAGTAGAGACGGAGTTACTGGCTCATGTGTTGGCAAGCTACCGCCACACAAGATTACTTTACTAAGTGGCCTGAGGTCATTCCTCTCCCGAACCAGGAAGCACCTACTGTGGCCGATGCACTTTTAGAACATGTATTCTCGAGGTTTGGAGTGCCACTAGAACTCTATTCCGGTGAGGGGAAAATCTTTGAAGCTGCAATGTTCCATGAGGTAACAAATATTCTGGGAATGAAAAAGACTAGGACTACAGCCTTACGCCCTCAGTCAGATGGAATGGTTGAGAGGCTTAACCACACTCTTGAGCAGTACCTGTTGATCTTTGTGGCAGACAGCCAAAAGGACTGTTTGGAAGAGAGCAATGCCTTCCTAGTAACCTGCTGTTTGGCCGACCAACAGAAGAAGAAACTGCAGCCCCTGATTATGCCAGCGAATTACATAACAAAACTAGTTGGCATTCATGATTTTGCTCGACAGCACCTCATAATAGTGACATAATGAAGACTTGGTATGATAGGAGAATGTCGGGTGAGGTATTTCAAGAAGGACAACTGGTGTGGCTGTACAACCCACAGAGGAGAAAAGAGTACTGCCCGAAGCTACAGAAATGTTAGGAAGGTCCCCACAGGATTCTGGAGAAGATCAATGATGTGGTCTTTCATATTTGTTATCAAGGGTCTCGGGCGAAGCCAAAGCTTGTCCACATTAACCGACTAGCACTCTACGGAGGGCCAGATGTTGCAGAGTCTGTTCAGAATGAACTGATTTGAGGAGAGGGTAGTGTTACGCGCTCGCTTCCCTTGACCTGTCCCGCGTGAGCGAGCGAAATAGACGGCCAGAGTAATATGATAGTTGGTGGAAAGTCACTAAAAAATGTTTGAATGACAGGCGAGCGATAATCCTACCAGGGTTTTAAGTTATAAAGGTGTGCCGCCGTGCATTCTTCCGCATGTTGCCATGATAAGCCTTTTGCAGCTCACATGCTCCTGACCTTTGTCGGATGGAATTTCTAAGTTTATCTGAAGGGAATATTCTTGTTTAACGTCCTCGTTTCTCTCAGTGTGACTCAGAATGCAGTAAATCTTCTAAATCTGGTGACTTATTCAATATAAGTGCAGCAAGCCTCCAAGCCGGGAGTTTACGAGAGTCAGGAGTTTGGGTGACTGTGCTGCCTTAAGCAATAGACTGCGAGCCAGAAGAGTAACTAGTGGCTCTGGAAGTGANGTGACTGTGCTGCCTTAAGCAATAGACTGCGAGCCAGAAGAGTAACTAGTGGCTCTGGAAGTGACCAGCGGGAGGAAAATCTGCCACTGCGAGCATCGGTGCAACACTAGTGTGACTGGCAGATGGCACTATTGGACTGGATGCTTGAGTGAAAGACACATTTCAAACGATGGCAACAGACACACTGAACATGTGTTAATGATGAAGTGTGNGCTGGATGCTTGAGTGAAAGACACATTTCAAACGATGGCAACAGACACACTGAACATGTGTTAATGATGAAGTGTGGATTGACTATAACCAAACAGACATTGAGAAGGACTTTAATTAGAGTTGAGATAGACATTAAATATTGCGCTCACTGCAAAATAAAAAGAGAAATGGTGGAGATAGATAATTTAATGCTGTAAATAATAGCTGTGTGAATAAATTAAAAATCAAATTTAGTTCTTTTATTCTTGTTAAGAACTCCATTCCTCATGAGCTCTGATACACCCCTCTGGCATCTTGTAACATTATATCTTAGACGTACTGTTTTTATGGTTTACATTATAAATTTCACACTTTTTAGACTAGTGCATTTTGCAACCCTTTTTACTGGTCCCTTGAAATTTGTAAAAATTGGGTTTGACTGTATTAATTATCAAAATTTTAATGGTATGAAAATTTTTTGCCATTATGAGTGTGATCAAGTAATGCTGAGATTCTTCTATCTATACCAGTGGTCTCTACACATTCATTTTAATAAGTAAGGCATTGTATTGATTCATTTTATAACTAAGTGTGTAAATATATATCTAAATTTAATAAGCAACAATAGTTGAAATAAGTTAGTTATAAATTACAAATTTCTGTCTTTCTACAAGTTTTTTTTACCTTTGTTTAGGTGTGGCAGTCTCAACAGCTACAAAATGTACAGTCCTTTGTAATGCCTACAATTGCATATCCAGAGATTGTGCCATTTGTTCCATCATCAGATTTGGTCCATTATTGTTCATCTCCAGCCTGTGCAGTGGTGACATTGGGTAGCAACACTGTTTCGACCATGATGGCATCCTGCAGTTTTCCTCCTAACCTGGTATCAGNGCAGTGGTGACATTGGGTAGCAACACTGTTTCGACCATGATGGCATCCTGCAGTTTTCCTCCTAACCTGGTATCAGTCACCCCTATGCCTTCAGGTTTTGCCAATGCTTCATTAACGGCTGCTGATTGTACAAATGTAACCAATCAAGCAATGGCTTTGCAGTCTTCAGAAGTAGTTACTTCAGCATTAATGCCACCCATCCAAAATAACCAGACATTGTTTATACCATCAAATGTGGTTGGNGCAGTGGTGACATTGGGTAGCAACACTGTTTCGACCATGATGGCATCCTGCAGTTTTCCTCCTAACCTGGTATCAGCCACCCCTATGCCTTCAGGTTTTGCCAATGCTTCATTAACGGCTGCTGATTGTACAAATGTAACCAATCAAGCAATGGCTTTGCAGTCTTTAGAAGTAGTTACTTCAGCATTAATGCCACCCATCCAAAATAACCAGACATTGTTTATACCATCAAATGTGGTTGGNCAGAAGTAGTTACTTCAGCATTAATGCCACCCATCCAAAATAACCAGACATTGTTTATACCATCAAATGTGGTTGGCCAAACCATGGTTGTTCACACCAACACGACCAACCAATCACTAATGTTGCCACCTGGTGTGTCAAACTCAGCAGCAATAGTGCATTCCAATCAGGGTAATCCAGTGATGCCATTTAATAATCCTCATTATGTGTTGGATCCAAATCCCATTATGGAAACCAACATCACTTTGACACAAAAAGTAGTATTTCCAAATTCGCACATCACAAATGTTTTTATGCCTGGTGTGACAGTGCCTTCTAGTTCCTATGATTTTGGTGGTAATCATAACTCATTTGTTTCTAGTGTTACAACTGAAACATCCAGTACACTTCTGGAGACAGGGTTTACTGGTGGTCTTCAGCCAAAGTGTGAAGTAAACCTTGAACCAGCAGTGGTGGGTAATATAAACCTTAACCTTAACCAGGTCCAGTTACAGCATTTGGACATGCATCTCAAGAGTGATGCTCTGAGTTCCTCAGCACCTAACATTACATTTTTACAGCAGACAAGTCATTCAGCTTTCTCACATGTTAGGTCTAGTATACCTTTGCCAGGTATGATTTTTTCTCATAAAGAGAGTCTTTCCTCACAGGTAGGTGCATTGAACATCAACTGTTTACAAAAGTTTGTGTCAGATGTGACTTATTCTCCACTTTATGATAATTCGTCAAACAATAATATGCTGTCTATAGAACCTTTTGCACAAGTTCATCATGATGGTGAAATTACAAAGCCTCTTGCAGCTGACATTGATACTTTTCAGCAGATTGCACCTAGCATGGAGTATTCATATCAGCAGGTGATGCACAGCATGGAGTCTTCTAAGCAGCAGGTTGCATCTGACAGAGATTCTTCTCAGTATGTTACCTGCAGTACAGATTTATCTCAGCAAGTTACATTTAGCACAGATTTGTCTCAGCAGGTTTTACCTAGTGCAGAATGTTCTCAACAGGTTACATGTAACACGAATACATCTCAGCAGGTTACCTACAGCACAGATTTGTCTCAGCCATTTGTACCTAGTATAGAGTCTTCTCAGCAGGTGACAGATTGTGTTAAGCAGGTTACATTTAACACAGATTTGTCTCAGAAGGTTACATCAAGTTCAGATTTGTCTCTGCAGGTTACGTCAAGTACAGATTTGTCACAGCAGATTACACCTAGTACAGATTCTTCTCAGCATGTTATACCTAGAATATGTTCTTCTCAGCAAGTTACAGAGTCTGTGAAGCACATTAAATGCAGCAAAAATTTGTCTCAGCAGGTTAAACTGAGTTCATATTCTCCTCAGCAGGTTCCAGGTTTGTCTCAGCAAGTTACACATGCTGCAGATTCTTGTCAGAAGTTAGGATTTAATGTTAATACTGTGCAACAGGTTACATGTAACATTATTGATCTACAAAACATTGCACAAATTGTTGACATCTCTCAGCAAGTCCCATCTAGTATGGGTTCTATGCAGCAGCTTGTATCTCAGATGATGCCGCAAGTTGAAACAAGTACCATCTCATCACAAGTTGTATCTACATTGGCTTATTCTAAGCAAGCTGCATTTGGCACAAATAGTTTGCAAAAACTTGCTGTCTTAAAAGAGCTATTTCAACAGTTTGAAACAAGTTCGATTTGCCCAGGAAAAATCAACCCAGATGAGTTTCTAAAACAGAACACCTTAGGTGCAGGTTCAGAACAGATCACCCCAGATGTGTGTTCAGAACAAAACATTATAGATTTGTGTCCAAAAGAGATTGTCCCAGATGTGGATGTTTTTCAGAATGTTCTGCCTTGTGATGTCAAAATAAAAACAGAACCTTTGGAAACATATAATGAAACAAGTGTGGTCGGTTCAGCTATGCAGTTTTCACCTACAACAGATACTTCAGAAGTAAAGTTAGAGCCCAAGCTCGAGGAAACTGAAACGGTTTGTTGCAATGCTTACATTTCATCAGAGCACTTTGTGACCCCAAAAATCAAGACTGATCCATTGAGTACTTTTCTCACTGCGACAGGTTCATTGCCTGCTACATCATCCACATCTTACAGTCAAGACATAAAGCCAGATTCTTCAGAGGAAATTGATGACCTAGTGCCAAGAATGCCTCCTAACGGTGGTCATCCACAGATCATGTTATTTTTACCTCTCATTCATTTGGGTGGGGAGTTTCAGAATACAGATAATGCTCAAGCTGTGCCCAGCGGTCCTTCTACAACAGTAGACAATTGTACAACATTGGTAACCCCCATGCTCCCTGGAGATAGTGGCGTGCGCTATGGTTTTGTCCCTAGCTTGGGTGGCATAGCCAATCCTTATCCATCACATAACCAGCTTCAGACACTAGAAGTTGCCGGGAAACTTCCCATCCCCAGACTCAAAGTCAATAAGCCAGCTCCTCAAGTGAAAACCTTTGCCCCAAAGTCCAAGCTCAAGCTCGAAAACATTCTGAAGCCAACCATTACTAAGAATATTTTTCCCAGTTCAGGTAGTGGGGCAGAAATTCAAGTAGAGTTTCAAGCAGCTGGAACCTCTGGGATTGCTGCTGCATCAGCAGACATTCAGTTGGCTAGTACTTTGGTAAGTTAAAAACTGTTATAGCGCTATAGTTAGCATATGGAAATGACATTTAATTCAAACTGAGTGTTAAGTGTTCGATTTATTTTGTAGTTACTGCTAATTTTAGAAAATGATTGTCACTGTTTCAAAAGCATATGACATGCTATATGCATTAAATTGACCACCTGCCTAGATCACCAAACCGCACTGAGAGCTTCATTAAAAAGTGTTTTATCACAAAACTATTCATTAATTTGAATGGTGTCTGCTTATAAATAGCATTTAAGTATATACCTAATTGTCTGTTTCTCACTTGTTCTCTTTAATGTATTTTTTAGAAAGAAAATTGCATAAAGGGTTATTTTCACATTCACTCGTAGGTATGAAAATTGTGGTTCAGAATCATTAAGCTAGTATTATGGACATGTTGCAAACTTTTAAGTGATAGGATTACTTTTGAAAGTCTAATAGATGCATGTTACGGGCAGACACACAGCAACAGGAGGGATAGGGGCCCATTGCCTGACTTGCTGGTAGTCCGGTTGTTGGAGGGCCCCTCAAGGTTTAAAACAATAAAATAATTTTATTGAAGATACTATTTAAATTTCCACTAGAAATGTGGGTTGATGTCATGGTATTTGTTTCATTTTGGAAATGTTTATGAGTAAAGGAGAAATTGTCCTCCACATCTTTTCAGCTGACACTGGTTAAGCATAAACATGTGTGTATTTAAAGACAGCTGAAAGATCAACACCAAACTTCTTGGCATTGTGATTGGTCACAGCAGCTAGCTTAGTTTGTACATTTCCCTGCTTGTCAGTGAATGTAACCATTTTCGCCTCATGTCTGGTACTGAGAATGTACACATCTCCTTTGTCTTTCCAACAAATGTGTACAAGTGTACAAGGCATACCAACATTGTTTTTCTTTACAGTTCCAACTAGTGCTGTCTGTACTTGTTCCAACGGAACAGCTAAAGGAGGACTAGTGTAGTAGCGTCAGTGAACACTGTATGACCATTCCCTGCTAAATTATCCAGCAGTCGCATAACAACTTCTGTTACTACATTGTATTGGCCACAGAAATCGTTGAAGTTCCACACATACCCTGTCTTTGAGTCGGACAGCATATACACTTTTATCCCATAGCGAATGGGTTTCTAAGGCATGTATTGTTTTAAGTACAGTCTGCCTCTGTACGAACACATTCCTTCATCAATTGTAATATCCTGTGCGACCTGATAGGAAGAGTTACACTTCTGGTGCAAGGCCTCAAAGAGTGATTACACTTTGTGCAAGGCATCAAACCCTTGCTCACCTTTTTGTCTTCACGTGCTTGTTGTCATTCAAGTGAAAATCTTCCATCATAGACAAAAATGTAACCCTTGACATCAAATTGGGGCAAAATTTGCAGGACACTACAAGCGAAGTATTCCAGCTATCTTTCAAGTCGGGACGTTTGGAAATGCTCATGTGGATTATGATGGCCAAGAATTGGAATATTTTTACTATATCTTTTCAACAAAAATAACACATTGAACAGTGTATAGCTCTTAAAAATTGTATCTGAGTTAAATATGCTAAACCTTAAACATACATCTAAAAACACTGAATTCATGAGAGATAATATTGGGACTCCATTCTCAGACAGTTTGCAGTATGACGTCATTTTCGGTATAAGTGGTTTAGTGTCTACCCATGGCTTGACTACAATCCTTCACAAAATGGTGTCTGTGTTTCACATGTGTTAAGGCACTCCATAAAAATATATTACAACACGAACCTCAGTATATGTCTAAACTTATGTATGATGGTTTAACTAGTGGGAAGAAAGCTGCTGCAAAATTTTCCTATCATGAAAAGAGTTTGATTCATAAAGCATCAACAGAGGAAACTGCATTTACTTTAAATGAAAATTGTAAACCAGTGTAACAAAACACTCAGTAGTAACAATAGAAAAATCATACCACCACTACAAGCAATTAAGGTGCCCACACACTTGTGCAAAGTGGTGCAGAGCGGCGAAGCACAGCATGGCAAGCCAGTCGGTTGGGGGGCCCGCACACTTGGGAGAAGCGTAGGAGCCAGGAGGGTGACAGCTCAGCTCCCACACTATTTATCAGACGTAACTGTTTATGGAATATATCACAAACTCTGGCAAATGGTACAACAAGAATACTTATTTTTATACTAACTGTTTAAACTTAATCACTGGTACTAACATGCAAAAATAATCTGACATTTGAGTGAGTCACATACACAAGCTGAGAGCACCTGAAACAGGGCCAAGAGTTACAGAAGACAGCTTGAATTTTCTCCGTGCTGCATTTACCCCCACACACCTGCCAGACTTTGCATGCCTGCATGTGCTGTGCTTCACCATGCTTCACATAAGCGCATTAAACTTTTTCAGCCGAAAAAAATATCTTCTCGTCACTGTGCTGCACTTTGCCTAAATGTGCAGGCACCTTTATTGACCACTGCTATGTATTGGAATGTTCTTGTAACGTTTCAAGAATTTTCAATCAGTTTTTTAATTTACTAGCTGATAATATTTGTGAATTTATTTTCTTCTTAAATGAAAGGAATACTACTGAGTAGAGTTAGAGACAGAAACAAGTTTAAGATTATAGTAGATAAAACTTAAGATCTGCCTCAAATAAAAGCAGAACCATGTGGAATATTATAAATAAAGAAATCAAACACTCTGACCAACAAGGAAATATATCTGTAATTGTTGACAATGATAAAATAACATATAGTTTTCAAGTTATTAATTTATTTAATAAACATTTTACCTAAATTGCAACTGCTTTAGTAAACAATGATATTGCTAATCATAATATAGGATATCATTATGACATGAGTAATAATATACCATTTAACACAAGTTTAATTTATCTTGTTCCTACAAGTGAGTATGAACTAGTTCAATTAGTTAATTCGTATCTGTCAAATCGTGCTCAAATCACTAGTATACATAATCAGACAAATAACTATATTACTTCATCCAGATCCGAAGTCTCCGAAATTGATATTGGTGTTCCACAGGGTTCTATCCTCAGCCCCATCCTTTTTATAATATTCATAAATGACCTCCAGTGTTGTAACCAGTGAAAACCAGCAACAACTTGTGGAATAAATTTCCCATTCTGTAGATGAGATGCAAGCTTGGCTTTCCAGCAACAAACTTGTCTTCCTTCTGGTCTATATTTTTTCTTTAAACCGACAAGTAATCCAGAAAGGATGGTTTCTTTAGGCAATAACGTTCTTGAATATCCAAAAACAGCTAAATTACTGGGTTTGAACCTTGATGCAAATTTTAATTGAATGAACATACTACTGTTCTCTGTCGCAAACTTAGCTCTCTCTGCTTTGCAATCAACAGTACCAAAATTGTTTCTTCACATGAAACTGTAGTGGTAATGTACTCTGCTAATGTATATTCAGTGTTGAAGTATGATATCTTTTGGGATAATTTCTCAAATTGGCCAAAAGTTTTTAAACTCCAAAAACTAATTGTTAGAATTATATTTAACTTGAAGTCTGATTCATGCAGACCTGTATTCCGTAGTCATAAGTTGTTAACCTTTCCTCGTATTTATATTTACTCTACAATACTATTTCCCATTACAAGTATTCAATATAAAAAACAGTGAGATTAATGACCATTTTACCAGATCTAATAATAAAAACCACATTCCTCCTCATTCGACTACGAAATATGAATTGAATTCCTATTACGTGGGTCTTAATGCCTTACCCTTAGCACTTTCAAAATTGCTCAGTATTTTTAAAAAACAACTTAGGAAATATGTCGCTACAATTGCTTCCTGTTCATTAAATGAAATTTATTATTAATAGCTTTACAATATTGTGTTTTGTATTTGCATATACAATGAATAAGCTTAATGTATCTTTATAAATATTTTGTTATATGTATTTGTTATATAGTTCTTAGTTATATGTACAGGGTACTGATAAGTATGTTGTAAATCTCTGTATATATATGAAAATGATCTCTATTTTATTTTGTATAATATTTGTATGAAAATTTGACAAATCCTGTACATTTGTACTGCCAGAATAAGGAGGATGCAAATAAATTATATAATATTATAAAGTTGCAAGAAAGAAGTATCCAGCTACAAACAAATTGTGAACTGTCAAATTCTTGAAATCCTGATGTTAGAGGAGAGAGAACGTTTGGTTTTATTGAAGATATTCTTTGTCATTTCACATTGTCCTTTCAATACTCTGAGAACAATGTTATTATGGAGGAATCATTGTGACGTGCTGCCAAAGAGTGCAAGCAAGAATTCCAGAAGAAAAACAATAGAAGGCACAATGTTACCTTTGTGCCAGTCACGTATTGAATCTCAAGTTAGTTAAAAAATATATATATCTGTTAAGAGACTGCATGCAGTGAGAGCAGGAAATTTGTAATAAGGTTCTCAGAATAGCAAAAAGGTGTTTGCTCATTTATAAGTAGATTATAATTAAAGAAAACAGATTGTTTCAACCACTATACCTAACACATTTGGCTATCAGAGTTATATGAATTATCAATTTGATCAACTTAGTACCAGTTATTTTTCAGTTTCTGCAGTCTTGTGCAGAAATCAATGATGTTGCAAATAAAGCATGGGGTTTATTTGATCAGTTTTCTAGAGGAGAAGTGCATCTTTTGAGAAAATGTGTGCAGAGTTATTTTCTGATACTGAAAGCCTTAGTGTTGTATTGCAAAAGAAAACAATGGTAGCAGGTGCTAGTGAGGCAATAAATGATGTCTTGAAATGTTTGAGGGGAAAAAAATAAGTTAAGATAGTTTTAATCCTGTCCATACCAAGAGGCAAAAATACTCCAAAATGTCTTAAGCAGTCATCTTATGCTTTGCATATTCAAAAGAGGTGTACACGAAAATGAACTGAAAAAGCATCCTCCCCACTCTAAAACAGTTAAATATGTATAGCGCTTAAGGGATTTGTATCCTGAGACAGTATCTCTTCCCAGAATTGGAAAAATCTCCATTTTCTTGTTGTACCATTCACATCAGCAAAAGTTGAACAATATTTCTCTATGCTTTGAATACTGAGAAGCTACTTATAGTCAATGTGTTATTGTTGCCTTGAAAATCATTTTTAGGAATAAGCTGGTGATATATACAGGTGTAACATCCATATAATTTTGAGGATTTTAAGATAGTTTTTGTCTCTCATTATGAATGTATAATTGCTTTGAAAGTTTTTACCATTAAAATGTACTTTTTTCATTTTTAAATCCTCATGTACTGTAATTTGTATTTCACAAGGTTTATTAATTGTTGATTGGTTAACACACACACACACACACACACACAGATATATATTTAGTGTTATCAACTACGCATGAAGCTGCAACAGTAAATGTAGGTCGAAAAACCTCAAGTGTAGAAGATGAAATTGTTACACAAGAAGTCCATGTAATGAAAATGCGTGACCAAGGTAACACGGAAAATACATGGGGTAGTCACAAAGATAATTCTGGATGTAAGTTTCAAGTGCGGGAAAATAAACAAGTTGGAGTTTACATAACCTGATGCACGTGCTGCGGTAAGGATGGTCATGTACGACGGGACTGTCGTTTTCGAACTTACAGATTTTTCCAGAATTACATTTTAAGTGATGAAAGTGACAACATAGAAGTAGCAAGTGAAAAAGAGTTTGCAGCTCTTTTATCAGTTAATGAGTGCAGGCGAGAATCCGTGGGTGTTACCAGTATGCATAAGGAATAAACAACTGGATATGGAAATTGATAGTGGAGCAGCCATATCATCAGTTTCCAAGGTAGCCTACGAGAACAGTTTTCATAGCTACCCACTAGAAAAAAAACAACAGTCTGCCTGAAGTCCTATACCAGTGCAGTAACCTTATTGTCCCATGTGGTGTAACTGAAGTCCCTGTCAAGTACAAAATTGAGAAGGAAGCCCTGAAGTTGAAGTTGTATGTCATTCCAAATGGGGGACCTCTCCCTTACTGGGAAGAGACTGGTATCAAGCACTGAACTTACCTATGCTATGCCTTAATGTTGTTGGTCTTTCTCAGACATATATTCCAGAAACGTCAGTGTCAACTGATGTCAATAATTTAATACAAAAGTTTCCCTCCCTTTTTTATGGTGCTAAGGTTACATTACACTTGGAAGACAGGGTGGTTCCAAAGTTTTTTGCTCCTTGGCCTCTTGCTTTTTCTCTCCGAAGCAAGGCAGATATGGAGATAGACAGACTGTTAAGGCTAGGGATTTTGTATTCAGTGAATTTTAGTGCCTGGGCGACCCTGATAGTGCCAGTAACAAAAAGTGACGGTAGTGTTCGCACCTGCACAGATTTTAAGATTACTGAAAATCCCCCCTTAGTAGTTCAGCACTACCTGCTGTCACGTGTTGAAGACCTATTGTCTAAACTGAAGGGAGGTGTGGAGTTTTCAACCATCGACTTGTCACAAGCCTTTCAGCAGCTGCAGTTGGATCCAGCCTCTCAAGAGTTGTGCACCATAAATGCGCACAGGGGTATTTTTTGCTACAGCATACTCCTGTTTGGGATAACATCGTGCCCAGCCATTTTCCAATGGACTATGGAGCAAGTTCTACAGGGCCTCGAGGGAGTAGTGTGCTTTCAGGATGACAGCCTTGTAACAGGTGCGTCCAAGGAGGAACACTGGAATGACGTGAGTAAACTGTTGCAGCGACTCAGCGATTGTGGCTCTAAAATGAATAAGCAGAAATGTAAGTTTTTTCAAAATAGTGTTCAGTTTTAGGACATATGGTCGACAGCGAAGATTTGCATGCTTGTGTGGACAAAGTGCAGGCTATAGTAGTTGCTCCATTACCATCAGATGTTACACAGTTGAGGGCTTAATTGGGACTTGTAAACTGTTATGCCAAGTTTCTGCCCAACTTGTCGACTATGTTGATTCCTTTACATGAGTTGTTGAAAAAAAAAGGGTGTGCATGGTACTGATCTAAGGACTGTGACAAAGCTTTTGTTGAACTGAAGCAGTTGATGTCTTCTTGAAGGGTAGTGACACATTATGACACAGCTCTGCCTCTTAAGTTAGCGTGTGATGCTACCGAGTTATAGAGTACGTGCCGTCATTAGTCATGTCTTCCCAGATGGAACAGAGAAACCTATTGCTTTTGCATCATGCTCGTTGTCAGTGGCTGAAAATAAATATTCCCAGTTAGATAGAGAGGCCTTGGCTATTGTCTCAGGGGTAAAAAAATTTTTCCAATTTGTATGGGAGAAAGTTTTTGCTGATGACTGATCAGTCACTGGTGCACATCTTTGGTGAACATACTGGTATTCACCAGCTAGCTGTTAATAGGCTACAACGATGGGCAATTCTATTACAAGGGTTTGATTATGTTGTGCAGTGTGTTAAAGGTACTAACAATGAGAATGCTGATGGTCTCTCTCGGCTGCCACTTCCTGTAGAGGAACAGACTGAACAGTTTTCTTATTTACATGTGGGGGCTGCAGAGTTCTTGCCGGTTATCCCCAGGGACCTTAGGCTGGCTACAAAAAGGGATGTCCTCCTCAGCAAAGTAACTCAATGTGTTCATAATGGCTGGTCACAGGAAACCGAGGAAGCACTTAAACCCTGTCATTCCAGCTGTAATGAGCTTGCTATTGAGCAAGACTGCTTGTTTTGGGGACACAGAGTTGTTATACCCGTCAGTTTGTGGGACATAGTCTTGCAGGAGTTGCACACAAGTCATTTTGGGATTTGCAAAATTAAGTCTTTAGCACATTCATACGTGTGGTGGCCAAAGATTGACACAGATTTGGAGAAGGTCGTTGAACATTGTGAGGCGTGCTTGCGTGGGAAATCAATGCCGGAAAAGTTCATTCTGTTACCATGGACGTGGCCTCGCAGACCTTGGCAGTGAGTATATGCTGATATTGCAGGCCCATTTCACCGGAATGATTTCCTGCTACTGGTAGACAGTTTCTCCAAGTGGCCAGAAGTGTCTGTTCCAAATATTATATCAGATGTGGCCCTCTGCACAACTGCACAACAAAAGACAGCATCACTCAAAGAAAGTGTTTGGTAGTGTTGATAAGGGGGACAGTAGCAGTGAAAGTGACGTGGGCCTTGTCAATGTAACAAGGACAGACAAAGAAGGTATTAGTAGTGACACTGCTGGTGTTGGTTTGAAAGGTTTCCAAAGTGACAGTGTGGAGCTGAAGGACCTTGGCGCCGTGCATATTCGGTCTGGCCGTTGACGTGGAGGCATGTCCGGGCATTCCCCGTGGTTTTCTGGGCTTGCGATTATCGTAGTGGACCCAGTTTTCGTCGCCGGTCACAATGCGATGTTGAAACCCCTTCCGATTCTGTCTTTGAAGCAGCTGTTCACAAGTAAAGAAACGCCGTTCAACATCACTTGGTTGCAACTCGTACAGAACCCAATTTCCTTGCTTCTGAATCATTCCCATGGCTGTGAGACATTGTGAAATGGCTTGCTGCGTCACTCCCAATGATTCTGCCAATTCTTCTTGCGTTTGGCACGAGTCTTCATGAAGTAATGCCTCCATTTCGGAATCTTCGAAACATTTCTCTCTTCCACCGCCATGCCGGTCCTAGACGTTAAAATCACCACTCTTAAAGCGTTGACACCACTAACGACATGTTCATTCACTAAGAGCAGTCTCACCGTACGTTTTCTTGAAATGGAAGTAGACAATCAACAATTCCCGCACATGACGAGCATTTGGCTCGAAAACTGACATCTTCGCTTGAGAATAAATTTATGATGCAAACGCAAATTCACTAATGTGGTGATGTCGTTATGTTGACATGTCCAAGTTTACTGTGTGACATAATTGATCTACATATTTCCACCAGCACTTGCCGCTGCAGCCATCAATCGAAAAACGGCGGAAGTAAAGTTGTACACCTGATATATTCTCATATTAGGTGGGCGAGGAGTGTGGTATATTTAAGTTGAGTGTGTTTGCATTCATGCATGGACAGTGGAAGGAAGGAGACAGAGAACCGGACTGGCAGTGATGGCAACTTGTCGAGAGGTGTTTTTGATGTACGGGAAAAATGTAAAATAAAGGTCAAGACTGTACAGTGTTGCTACATAATTTTGCTTACGCAAAAATTTACAAGGCTAAAATATCTGCAGCTGATAGCGTGATATTTTCTTTGTTACTTATGATGTAATTAATGTCTTGTTAGCTGCTAACACATTTATTCTTTATTTTAAACTCATTGTAGACAAAATATTTCCATTTATAAAATAAATTTTATTTGTATGTTTAAATTTACCAGCTATTCCTAATTTTATGTTCATCATAGGAAAACTATTATTACTTTTAAAAAATAACATTAATTGTGTTTTTGCACTGATGGCTGTGTCAGCACAATGAATAAATATTTTTAAAACATCTTGATATCATGAGTAGCATAGTATTCAGAGAAATTTTCCATGTTGGTTTGAATAATATGGAACACAGGTGAAGAAGACAATATTTTTTAACATTAAGAAAGTATGTACAGTAAAACCTCGTTTATCCGGACTAACTGGGACCAAAGGCAATCAGGAAAATAAAAAATCCGGTAAGCAGACTTACCGTTTATTACGATAAAAAACTATGTTTTGTAACAAAATTACATAAAATTGTTTAAAAGACATTAAAAAAATATAAAAATAACTTTTCACATCATTTCTTAACAAAGAATTGGTCCACTGTCTTTTGTTTCAAACACGTGGGGCGTTTGAATGAAGCACGGTCACGCAAACACTTTATCATTAATAGTTCAGCTGGAGTGGTTTCGGACTGACGCTCCAAGTACGCTATAATGTTTGTCAGCTGGTCCATAGCATCTGCATGTGTCGTTCGCTGTTGCGGTGTGATTGCTCCCTCCTCGTCCACGTCATCTTCTTCCTCACTGTCTGCTGTAGATGTGCATGCCGCTACAATTTCTTCTTCCGTCATAGTGCCGTAGCCACCGTCATTGTTGTCTTTCAGCCACTCACTGATGTCTTCCGTATCAACATCTGAGCACCCACTTATTGTTCCTAACATTTGCAGAAGGTCGTCTGTAGCCACTTGCACCAAATCATAGCTTACCATTTCGTTTGTAGCACAAATAGCTGGCCACAGATTTTTCCATGACTTTTTCAAAGAACTTTTTGTGATGTAATCCCAAGCGTCAGCAACCATGTAAATAACGTCTTTGATACTGATTGATTTCAATAAATCAATCCCACTTTTTTCCCCTTCCTCTTCAATTATTTTACTAAGCAGTTCTTTTTGGTAAATTCTTTTGATGTTTTCAAGGACTCCCTGGTCCATAGGTTGCAGCAGTGGGGTTACGTTTGGTGGAAGAAATTTCTCTTTAATTCCTCCACTCACAAGTTCTTGTTCTCCCGGATGAAATGGAGCATTGTCGATCAGTAAAATAGCTTTTTCTGGTAAACTATTTTCTTTCAGGAATTTTTGAACTCCAGGAACAAAGTTATCAAAAAACCAATTCTTAAACAAAAAACTGTCCATCCACGCACTTTTTTGCAGTCTGTAAACCACTGGCAACGTATTGTGTTTCACATTTTTTAGCGCTCAGGGATTCTTGTATTTCCCTGCAATGACAAGAGGAAACTTATGTTTCCCTGATGCATTGCTACAAGCCATAGCAGTTAGCCTATCTTTGCTTTTCTTGTAGCCCTTAGCCGAATCTTCAAGCTTTGATGCTAATTTTTAGCTCGGAAGCATCCGGTAAAAAAGCCCAGTTTTGTCAGCATTATAAACTTGATCGGGTGTCAATTTTTGAGATAAAACAAATTGTTCGGAGTACTTTTTAAATTTTTCAGCAGCAGCAACATTACTAGACAAGCTCTCTCCAGTCAGAGCAAGTTGGCGAATACCGTGTCAGTTTTTAAAATGCTCTAGCCACCCCTGGCTAGTAGTATTCTAGGTCAGGATTCGGTAACTTTTTGTTTAAGCTCAAAGCTTTTTGGGCCAAGATCGGCCCAGATATAGGCAAACCATGTTCTTGCTGAGCACTGTACCACATGAATAGTGCGTCGTCTAATGCTTCATTTTTTGCTTTTTTTTGCCATTCCTCTGCCTTCCAAACTGTTTTTACATATCATTTTACAACAAAAATCTTCAATGTATTTTCTTTGCTTCTTCCAATCGGACACTGTTGAAGTTCCAACTCCCAACTCAGCAGCTATTTTTTTCAATGTTTCTCCTTTATCAATTCAATTAATAGCGTCTAAATTTTTATCCATTGAAACCACGACCTTCTTTCGCTTCGATGCCATTTTAAACTTGTACGTACACTACAACACACTCTCAAACACTTTGATAAAAAACAAAAGCAATATCCGGTTGAACCACACACAATAAACAAAATGACAAGTGCCGTTTGAAAACAGTAGGAAAACTGAGGAGATTGAGGGAGGGGAAGTGATGGGTTATCCGGAGATCCGGATCAACGAGGGCCGGATTAACAAGGTTTTACTGTATTGGGTGGTGGTCTCTGTTTGTCTTAGACCCCCTTGAGATCAAGATAATGCTCCATCCCTGGTTACTGATGAATAGACCACCTGCCAGAGCATTGCTTTGCTTGTAGAGTAATGGTTTTTTTGATGCCCATGCCAGTGTAGTCTTGTAGCACTATGCTACAAGACCTCAAAATTGCAAAATGCCTCTAACCAGGTGGCACCCTTAAAGTAGTAATTAGCTTGTTGCGTTTTCATTTATCCCTGTGGGCTCCTATGTTAATTTCTTCCCAGCAGAATGAAGCTGGTATTCTGGAGGTTTGCTTCTACAGGCATCCTCACAACAGTACAGTGATTAGTGTTAATTACCTTAGTCAAATAGATTCAAGAGACATTATATGTTGGAAGACTTTTGCTATTAATGAGCTTGTTGCTACTTCCAATTCTGTTATTTCTATTTCCCCGTCTCCAGTATTGTATTCTCATCGTAGGCTTAAGTTTGAGCTACAACATTATCATTTTCCTTTTCCCATTCTTTCCCTAATAATTCTAACCTTGCTTGAATAGAACAGCAATTCGAGTGTCACAACTATTTTCACTTAGGCTTAATGTTTGCATACTGTTTTCCGCCCTCCTCTCCAATTCGTTTAAAGGTGGGGCTGAAGGTGGTTGTTGCGAATTGGCATCCGAGTCTCTCTGCTCCTGATCCCTTTGGTCTACCCAGAATCTCTCTTGTTCCTGCTGTTTCCCCATTGCCCAATGTATCTGTTTCTTACTTCCCTATTGTTATGACCTTGGTACCTCCCATTTCCCCAATCACGATGATTACTCCCACCAGGCTTCTCCTTGTTTTCTTGGGGTCCTGGCTCCTACAAAGCTATTTCCTGATCTTGTTTACAATTACTATCCTTCTGATATGGCTTGTGCTCATCATTCCTGTAACCAAATCCACCTGTCCCATTCATTTCGCCTTCCAAAGGCCTCCAGAAGTGTCACTACTTCGTTGACTTTTGTCACCCAAATCAAATAATGCATTCTTGTATGCTTGCTGGGATATGGTGTGTGTGTATGTGTAAGGAAGTGTTCCTCTGATATCGGAAAATCCAGAAATTTGGCCTGAAAGTAAATATTTTGTTAATATTCGGCCATGGAACCTACCTGCAGTGTGTACCTCTCTGTAAATAAATATTGTGAAAATTCATCCTGTTGAAATGTGCTCCAATATATTTGCAAAACTGCTGCTCAAACATCTGAATATTTGTTCTACAATTGCTCGGCTGCACCCTCTAATCATGATAGAAACAAATTTAGTTTTATGTTCCTCAGAACATGTCAGCTGTTTCATAGCCCTATAACATTTTTGAATAAGTTGTATTGCATGTACTATCCTCTCATTGCCATAAAATTGATGCACTGTTTTTTCAAAAGTATTTACATCATCGAAAATGAGGCCACTCTTAACACACACTTGGCACCTTGTCCAGAACTAAATATCAGTATAGTTCTTGTGTTATTTGAGCTTTAACATCTAACCTTTCATCCAACTGTTGATTTAATTCCTTTACCTGTTCCCCTACCTTGTGGACAATATTCTCTACTTTATTTGTTCTGCGATTCTCTGCCAGAAAATTTGCCTCTGGGTTTTGGAAATATTTTCGTAGAATTCTCTGCTAATTCTTTCTTGTGTTGTGGTGGTTTCCCTAACTTTTCTACTTTCATTTTCTAGTCTGGTAATATGACTGTCAATTTCAGTTACCTGTGTTTGCAGATCTAGTACCGACTGCTTGTTTTCTGCAACATTTTTTTTCAAAAGTTTAAATTTCCAACTGTTTTACCTGTTATTTGGCTTTCTGTATCCTATTTTCGTACTGAATTGTCATTTGTACCCCCCTAATTTTTTTTTTAGCTTTGTTCAGGTGCTGCGGTGGTCTGGTAGTTAGACTAGTTACCTCCCACCTAGGCTGGCCGGGTTTGATTCCTGGCAGGTTTGCTCTCAGAATTTCACATATGGGAATCTTGCTGGATGATGCCGCTGGTCGGTAGGTTTTCTCTGGAATCTCCCATTTTCTCCACCCTTTCATTCCAGCACTGATCCATACTCACCTCACTTCATCCTCATCTGCTCCCAAATCTCTTCACTCACTTTTAACCTCGTTTCTAACTCAGTAATTTTTTTCTAATACATTTTTGCTTGTTGTCTAATTTGTCCTAATTCCTGGTTAAGCCCTTGTTTGGTGCCCCTAATTTCCTGCTTTACCTCCTGAATTCCTTGCTCTAAAGCTAAAACAATATTGTAAATATCTGACTAATTAAGCTAGTTTCCTTTGAAGATTGTAACGTTGGGCGCGCCTGTTACAGCGGCTATAAGTTTGCCGACTTGCACTCGACTAGCTCAGAGGGGGAACACGAGACTCTGTACAATGAATGCCCATTACATATGAAATAAAGTAAAGTTCCAGAGTATTTGTTATATACTTTTATTTATTCTTGAAGTGACACATTTCACAGCCGAAGTTCATAATATGCAGAGTACGAAACTGCGCAGATAACTAGATATGGGCAGAACAGAGCCACTGTTGTTTGTTTCTTACAAACTGGTCCGAAGAAATAAGAAATGCAGCGACCTCCCACACCGGCGGAGAAATAATATAGCAAAGTCTAGTTGCCGATGTGGGGGTTTAGCGTCACGTCCGACGTGGCCTAGGCGAGCATTGTACGACGACTGCTTCTGACGACTGCTTGATATCAACTGACCTCTCCGCCGACTGACTTCCAACAACTTCCAGCCCTCAAAAGCAACTGACACACGCGTATTTTGTGCTGCCTATCACCCCCCTCTCCCCAGATAAGGGCCTGGCGTGGACTGCCACGCACGCTCTCCACACGTTATCGAAACTGACACGTTATCGAAAATGTGTTGTAGGAACTAAAACTGCGCCGTCAACATACACATAAACGAACTTCTCGTATAAAACTTGTTGACGCAGTCTGAAAAAAGCTAATCTAATGTTGACGCTTAACAAAAACTCCAACTTTCGAAACAAAACTGCAAACATCTGTCCGATAAACAAACTATCACGGTAAAACGGACCACCACTGCTTTTAATTTGAAACCCGATAAAAATATTACGAAGCTTAGCAAAGCTTAAGAAAAACGAACAAAATTGAAACACGTGTCCCAAAAATTAAGAATACTGCGTCATTACATTACCCCCCTCGGTTTTGGATAGATTTTGAAGAAATCTTTCCCAAAGGTAAGATACTGGAACAGGCGTTCTGGTGACTGGATTATGTTGTCCGGTCCCTGGATCCTTTGTTGTTGTGTTCTGGTACTGCCATTTTGTCGCCATGTTGTCTTGTTGCGGTCATTGTTAATTTCTCAGGTGTGTAGAAAAACCTACGCTCCATGTATAAGCCAGCCATGTTTGTAATGTTACAGTCATCGGAAACAAGAAACAACTGAAACTCAGCTCGATTCACTCAGTCTGTAAATAGAAGTATAAAAAAAGTTTGTAACTAAAGGCACCATTATATAAAACAAATGAAGCATTGAAAATTTTCCTCTGAGATTTATTGCTATTTATGTAAAACATTTAATATCTATAAATGTGGGGCCATGGTGATGTAGTGGTCAGACCACTTGCCTTCCACCAAGGCGAACCAGGTTCAATTCCCAGGGGGACCACTCCCAGATTTTCACACATGGGAGTTGTGCCGGACTATGCTACTGATCAGCAGGTTTTCAGTGATCTCCCATTTTCCCCACTATCGCATTCCGGTGCTGCTCCCCATTCACTTCACTTCATCTTAATCGGGTCTAAAGACCCAGATGTTAAGAGCTGCCGAAACCTCTCTATCCCACTTTATAAATGCAAAATGTAACACCTTAGGCCTTGTCCTACGTGGATGTAGTTGAAGCGAGCGGGTGGCATGCAGGTAGATAAAGCAAGCTTCAGTAATGTACATGTTTAATGTAGAAGCAGTTAGCGGGTGACGGCAAGAAAGTGGGCTAAGCGGGCATTGAGCAGGAGGCAAACACTATGAATCTGGTGTGAAGTGCTAATTTCAGAGGTCCACAAGAAACTTTTATAGTACACATTTAAATTATGGTCTTTCAAAGTATATGCTATTTTTAACTAACATGTTTAATTTACCGTTTGTTCAAGGTACCTCTTTTAATAATTTTAAACTGCGAGCAGTCTATTTCCTTTGACGTTGTTTTAACCAAAGTTTAATGAAACAGTTTTGTAATTGCAAGATAATTAATCATCTATATTAATTATCACATTTCCTATTCTGACGAAAGATGTTTAATTTTGTCTTATGAATGATTCGTCAAGAACTTTAGGTTGAGTAACTGATGGTTGAAATTTTAATAATGATTTTATCCAATTTATTGTGTTATCAGTAATTCACTTTTCAAATAAACATTTGTTGAAGACATTCTGTTTGTTAATGTTTTGAAATAAAATAAAAAAGGAAACAAAAGATTTGTAACGAACAACTACAAGTCACATCTTGTTATTGGTGTTAAATATTTTCCCTCTGGACCTATATGTTATTAATTATACAAAAGTCTAATATATGTATATACACACACATGCGTGCACACACACGCGTGCACGCACACACACACACACACACACACACACATGCACACACACAAATTTGATTCTCTATTTTGTACCATGTACGATCACCCAACATGATTGAATTATTTGATTTATATAGCTTACTCTCTATTTGTTTCAGGGTCTTTTAGTAAATAAGTTTAGTTATTTTTGTGCCAATTACTTTGTTTTTTTTTTCTGGCATTTGTTTGTATGTTTTTCGTACCAAGGACTTGATGCATTTGTTTGTTGATGTTGATATTTTATCTTTTTGTTGTATATGGGGTACAATGTTTTCTGCTGGTATATAATTGTGAATATAAAAGCCGGAGCTTTGACGAATATAAAGCAAAGATTATTACAGCTATATAAAGTAAATGTTTCTTTTAATTTTATTTAGTTATACTCAATCATTCCCTTATTTTAGAATTTGAAATTATTTACCTCAGAGTTACAAGTAACCTCGTCTGAATGGATATTGGCACCAGGAATTTTGTAGCAGTTTGTGCAGATTGATAGCTTATTGAATTTGCAATGTAGTTAAATGCTTGTGGTGTCATTTTGCGTACTGACTGAACAAATAAGGATTGTCATGAAGCTGCCCATATGGTGGAATGCACCAAACTGAATGCAATCTCTATAAATGTCATGCATGCAATGCCTTTTCCTCGTAACATTTTCACTTTGCACTTTACATAGAACACACACTTTCTGCAAGTGGTATTAGACTCCCCATGTAGACAACTGATTGCCTTGTGCTCTCGCGGGGCCACAGTGGTGTAATGGTTAGACTACTCACCTCCCACCTAGGTGAACAGGGTTCAGGGTTCGATTCCCAGCGGGAATCGTGCCGGGCGATGTTGCTGGTCGGTGGGTTTTCTCATTGGAATTTCCCGTTTCCCCCGCCCTTGCATTCCAGCGCTGCTTCATATTCACCTCGTGTCACCTTCATTGGCTCTCAAGACTTCGATGTTAAGAGCCGCCCAAATCTCTCAACTCCACTTTAGCGCTCTCGCGTCTATCGCCTGCACGTAGGACGTGACACTCGCTTGCCAACAGATTGTTGCTAGCCCGCTCACCGCGTTCATATAGAACACCGCGTTACAGGCCAACTTGGTAACAAAATAATTCAATATTATTATTCTTTTGTGGACAGTGTTTTTAATATTACTTGGTTGTACTGTGTATCACTTATAAAAATATATTTGAAGTATCCATAGCACTGTATATTGACCAAGAAGCCAGGAAATATATGTTGAATATATGTAACAATTTTTTACATAACCTAAAGTCNTCATCCCCAAGATAAAATGATGTTCACAGCAACGAAGTTGATATCACTGTTAACCATTGTATATGAAGGTAAACAATATTTTTTTTATATCAATAGGTTATCATGTCAGCAATATTAATTAATATTTTGCTTCCCTTGTCAAGTAAATTTACCATTTGGTGTGTAACTTTGTTGACCAATTTGCACATTCAAAAATCAAAAGTTTAGTGAGCTGTTATTATATTTTTATGATACTATTGTTGATTTGTGTTTGTTATATCGGAAATTGCATTAAAAACATATGTTATTGCAGAATATTTCAACATCCACTTGTCAACGAGGAAGTCAGAATGGTATCCAAGGAGGAAAAAAGTAAGTTTTTGATTTGTTTTGTTGCGTAAACAAAGGCAAATAACTGGTATTAGTCTGAATGAAAGGACTGGAAAGTTCCCTGTGATAAATTCAATAAAGGGAAAGAATTGGAAGTGTCGTCCAATTACTAATAGTAAACACTTGAATAAGGTTTATGGTGATACCCTTACGTGTGTGGAGTGTTGTGACATCAAAGATGGCCACCATTGCAGTATAAACACAGTTTTATCTTTATGACTATGTAACCAATTTTCATTATCTATAGTTCGTTAGAAAGGCAAAAAAAATGTTCTTAGCATGTATTGCAAAAAAAAAAATATATATTTGAACTACTACTTGGATTTAAACTGGTAAGTCTAAGGAAAATACCAAAATACCATTTGCCTGTAATGTATTATAACACTATATGAGGTTTGGATGTACTATGTTGGAAGAATGGAAGAATAATTGATTAATATCTGTTGTAAGGTAATGTACATTACATAGAGTATAAGCAGCATATGAGGCACCAAGTATAGAGTACATGCCACAAGGAAGTGCTGTTGATATGAAGCATATTGTCAGCATTCTCGCAGCGCAGCTGCAGACACATCATGCTGCCAGGCCCTGGTGAGCTACTAGTTAGTTAAGTTGTGGAGTTGGAGTTGAATAGTCGAGTTGAGTGCATTACGACAGTGCTTGCCTACGATACGAATACAGCGGTTTGATGCCCTGGTGCTGCACTGTGCTCAGCGATACGTAGATGCTTGTATCATGTGTCCTCTTAGTGGGCAAATAAAAGTTGAGAGTTGTAACACTAACACGCGAGTTTCTACTGTACCCTTACTTTGTTCTCTGAATCTCTGTAAGGGACCGCGGTGATATAGAGGTCAGTCTATTTGCCTCCCACCTAGACAAACCATGTTTCATTCCCGACGAGGTCGCTCCCAGATTTTTGCATGTGGGAATTGTGGCAGAGATTTGGGCGGCTCTTAACAGCGAGGTCTTAAGTGCTGATGAGGGTGAAGCGGGGTGAGTATGTAGCAGCATCAAAATGCAAGGGTGGGGGAAACAGGAGATCCCTGAGAAAACCTACCGACCAGCAACATCATTCAGCATGATTCCCACGTGCAAAAATATGGGGGCGACCCCGTCAGGAATCAAACTCGGTTTGCCTTGGTGGGAGGTGAGTAGTCTAACCACTACACCGCTGTGGCCCCCCTGATAAAACATGAAACCTGAAACCTGGGAAGTGCAGATACTTTGAGTGCTCCCAGTGATACAAATATGTTTGGCTTTGCTTTTGGTTCACCTGATTTTAGACGTGAAGAATGTGTCTTCTGAAAGTTGTGGATAGCATCTGATCAGCAGAACTAAAACATCTGTGTCTTGTGCAAATATCAGCAGTTAGCTGCTCCTCTGTCTTTGGCATTAATGGCATGTAGTAAGATTTTAGTGTCTGCTTCTTCATGGCTACTCTTAAAGCAGTCCAGAGAGCAGTGTGGGGCAGAAACTTCATTATGCCATGAAACAACACATTTTTTTTGCACTTTTCTTAGCTTGACTGAGAATCTTGTGTGAAAGAGGGCGGGTTAATTCATCCTTTTTACGAATGTATGACAACAGTTTCTTCATAAATAATGTTTGAAATGTCAGTGTTTCCAGATACAGTATATTTACTGTGCTTCTTCTGTCTCCATGGAGCCTCTTGGCTCTAGAAGGATTCTTGATTAATTCCTCTTATTGTATTTCGAAAGCAATATGAAGTTTGTCATATTGCCAGTATGGTTTTATCAAAGGCTTGCAACTCTTCCATTCTGTCCACAGTTAGTGGTTTTTTGTGGTTATTTCCAGAAGAGACTAGCTGGGCATTGTATTGATGCATTGTTCCATTCAGTGCAAACACAGATTGGTGCACAACCATCTCCTCATACTTCCCGAAAGTTGTGCATAGGTCAACTTCTTGTTGAGATTGTGTGACAATCAGAAGTTGTGAAAATGGTTAACGGGTTGTAGTCAACTCTGTAATGAATCCAGCAATTGTTAATTTTGTATGTTTTTTGTTGCTTAAACTTACATTTAGTTTCTTTCTTTTTATAGAGACCCAGAGACTGACTGACCCATTAAAAAGTCTCTATGACTTGAATGTTTCATTCATACCATGCCTTGCCTAATGGTTTTATTGGGCAAATACCTGCATTGTAGATAGCTTTTGTTGATGAACTCGAGATCCTCATATTTTAATGGATTTCCAATTCTCACTGGTTTACCTTGTAGGTATGAAATGGCTTTATCTTGGGCTTTAGCTGCTTTTTTGTTGTTGATATGGTGTTTTATAAGTTCAGGTTTGGATGAGTTAGTGGCTATTCTTTACAATGTTTATGATCACACTGATTGACAGCTTCATACAGTTTCGCACCTGCACCACAGTGCAGTTTGGATTCAGCTTTGTTACAGAAAAAACATGCATTTTTTTTGCTTGTCCACCACAGCTGGCTGTTTTTTGTGCCCTTGTGAGTGCATAATTTGTAACAGGATAAATGCCAATTTTTTTTGTTTTCTCAATTCATCTACTATATCCATAAGTAACTCATCCGCACATTCAAATTCTGTGTCTCCATATTGACTCCGTTTACCAGGGGCTTCTAAAAGTTTTGTTGCAGACAGTGCCATTTTTCCTTTGATGGTGACACCTGAACTTGTTGCACAACCTTCATTTTTACAGATCAGTTTTCCGGAAATCTTTTATCCTAAATCAGAAAAAATGAAATTACTCAAATCATAGGTATCTATAGCTAATTATTTGGATTATTGAATGATTCTGCTCACACAGGACATCTGAAAACCGGTTGGTTGGTGTATAATACATTGAAGACATTGGTGATTTTTTTTGTTATTTTCTATAGATTTATCCGTAGCAACCAAACAATTTGTTTTTTTGTGATATATGTTTCGGATATTTCTTTCAGCCCTTAAGAATACCTTTTCAACATGCTATATAAATGTCAAATAGCTTTGATAGCTATGTAGATATGGCAATTTGTGAATATTTTGATGGGGGCTACCTTGGATGATGTCATCAATGTCTCATGCCACACCCATGAGCTTGTCACCGCTGAAATTATTGAACTAGACATTTTTGCCAATTAAATGACACCACTGGTATCTTCCCTTCATTAACTTTGCCACGGGTTAAACAATGCTTCCAATTTATTAAAGTTTATTAAAAAACTGAGGAATTTTACATTCTGATCTTAAATTGTGTAATTTATAATCTATGTAACTGCAAATTGCTACCCTGTTTGGGATAATTTCACCATATGTGTTTAACTTCAATTTTTAGCATGAGCTAATCAAGATTACTAGCTTGCTGTTTCCCACAACTGCCTAAATGCTGTTAATTTTGACTATAGATTTTAAGTTTGAGCACACATTTTCAGCTGGTTAACTTCTTAAACTCCGCTTTTTTCAGTGGTAATATTGCTGCCTAAATATAAAATGTTATTTTGAGAGGTTATGAGATAATACACCGTCTGATAAGAAGTATCTGGGACACTCACGCGAAACTGTCCTATATTTGTCTCTTGGATATACTGCCTAGGAGCAGATGATAATAATAATACCCTTGGTCTTGTATACAGCTTTAACACTGTTGGGGAGACTGTCAACCAGATGTCGGAACATCTCCGGAGGAATGATCAACCATTCTTCCTGCAGCACTGTAGCATGTGTATTAAGTAATGTTGGTTGTTGGGGTCTGGTGAGCAGTTGCTGTTCCAGCTCATCCCAGAGGTGCTTGATGGGATTGAGTTGGGCCTCTGGGCTGGCCAGTCCATTTACAGAACTATATTTTCCACAAACTACTCGCAAACAGACATTGCTTTACAGCAGGGAGCGTTATCATGCTGAAACACATAGTTATAATCTCCAAACTGGTATTCTACTGTAGACAACATACAGCTGATCAAAATGCCCTTGTAGTTTGCTGTATTTAACGTTGTTGCCATCGGGGGTTTATGACCCTGCCAGGGTGGTGCTCACCATCACTAATAAATGCTGTCTACGTGGCAGCAGGTTCATGGGTGCCAGCTAACCGCAGGGCTAACTAACGCTGATGAGAGCATAGGTCAGGGTGGAGTCCTACTTGCCTGCTTGGTGGTGGTGAGCACCGGCGACCGTGGTCTGACCACGTGGTGGTTAGGCCTGCTCACTGCTGAATTACGGTTGGAATTGAACAGTATGTGCTCTAATTACGTGGGTGAAAAAGGGGCAGGACAAACGTTTCTCGAATACAGTTTCAATTAGCATGGGTTTTATTCTCTAACAATTGCATGTTACACTGCAACATGTAGCACAAAGGAGAACACAAAAAAAAAAAAACAGTCTCTCAAAATGCAAATTAAGCAGGTAAACTGGAAGTGTGCTTTAAGAGAATCTTAATAGGATGCCTGTGCGAGATCCTTACTGGCCAAGATATAAAACTATTCAAAAGTTCACTGGAGTCAGCCGATCCCGTAAGTATAAAGATCCCTGCACCAGTGCATCAGACAATGGCAAACTTGAGGGCCCCCATGCGATGCACACATCCTCCCTTGACTGCGGCTTCTCCCAGACTGCCCGTCATGGCGAGCAGAAGGGGGACCCGCCAGCGCACCTTTCGCCTGTCACATATTAACATACAAACCCTAATTAAAAACAATCAAACCTGTGTTGGCAAAATTACAAATAAATATTCCCTTGATTATTACATTTAGTTTGCAACATCCCCTTTTTATTTTTAATGCTTTGCCAGTCTTAGCTCTGAGGGGTTTGAGAGTATGGGCAGCATGATGTCACGGTCAGTGCCCAATGGGTTTACCATTACGCTGTGTCGCCGTCGCCTTGGTTGGCGAACTGGCCAGCCTGCCCTGCTGAACTGGGGGTTCAGCATTCTCCTGTAGTGTCTTGCATGACTGTCACACTTGCTATACTGGTGGTTACTCTGCTATACACTGAGATTGGGGCGTCAGAACACTTCACGCTGCAGAGGTTTTCTCCGCCTGCCCCTGCTGCTGTCGTTAGGACCGTGCTAAAGGCGGGGGCCCAAGGGGCTCCAATGACAATGTTCCTATAGTATTAAGAGAGAACTAAGTGTCTTCCATGAACAAATCCCCCACACTGTTGCCCTACATCCGCCGAATTTTACAGTGGACACTATACAGGCTGGCATTTAACCTTCACCTGGCATTTGCCACACCCAACTCTCTCATCTGATTGTCACATAGTATAACATGATTCATCTCTCATCTCTTGGTGACATACAATCTTCCCTTACCACTTTCTTCAATGCTTGATAATCCCTGTGGGTGAACACACGTAGCCTATCTGGTCATGGTTTTGTTGTGGTTATTCCTTCCCATTTCCTATTCACAACCACATCCTAGACAGTCGACTTGGGCAACTTGAGAAAGGCAGCAGTGGCCCTAAGGGATTACTTACTGATGTGGCAACCAATAACTACATCACGTTCGAAGTCTCTGAGCTCCCTTGCTCCACCCATTTTGCCAGTATCTCATAACACCAACCATCAAGCCCCTTGCCTCCTTTTATAGCAGCGGCAGTGGTAGTGACATATAGGTGCAAGTTTATGTTTACAGAGGGGTATCTGGATACTTTGGATCAGATACTGTATATGGTAGCTGACTTTGCCATAATTACAATTTTAATTTAAGTTATTGCAATGTTGATTTTTTTCTGTTCATTCTGAAATATTGTAACAGTTACTTTGACAATAAGATATAAACATTTTGCAAGTTGTTTTTGTATTTAATAATTGCTGAAATATAGAATATTGTTCTGTCTCAGCGCTGCAGTCGCCCTCCACAGACAGCTCATGTATGTGCAACATGTACAGAGGGTGTGGTTAGGGCCCAAGGCAGAGTATTCATTGTGTGATGTGTAGTGGCAGTGTCAGCCCCTCCACAGCCAATGGCAAAAAGACATAAGCGCCTCCAAGTGACCACCCCATAACTCAAACAGTAATATGATTACACCCTTCCAAGTGTGCATAGTAATTAGTTAAAATTTAATTTTTATAATTATGTTAACTCATTTTAAAGTGTGCATGTTTTGATTGTAATTTTTCAAGTGCTTTGTACTCATTTCAATTTACCATTTATGCACATTTCATGCAGTCTTTTGTGTGTTTTAAAACCATTACGGCCAACGGGCAGATACTCTTTTAGTCTCTTCTGACCACCGATGGGACATGACGTGTCATTGTAGGGCCAGTAATCCTTGTTTCAGCTGATCTTCTTGGTTCTGTTCAGTCAGTATAATACCGTAATTCTTTTATTTCTTCATGCCTTAAAATGTCCTGGTGTTATTTTTGTGCTGCGGGCTTAACTCAAGCATTTTCAAGTCAGCCGATCCACCGTCATGTGCGCTTGGCTAGTTGTTCGACAAATTTACAGAGCTTGCCGGCTGCCTCTGGCGAGAAATACGTTCTGCACCATATTCCCTCCATGTGGGCAGTGCCATCATATTGGTTTTATTTTATAACCTTGGAAGTTAATGTATATTGTAATTTCGGAGCACCATACAGTGTACCATAAGGTGGTGTTTTGCATCAAGTGTCAAAAAAGCTGTTTGCCATATTGGAAATCGTAATTTTACAAAGTGTCTTGTACAATTATATTTTCGCAGCAAAAGTAAAGCAATTGAACAACCTGATGTGAACGGTGAGTTGTTTTTCAATATGTCACGGCCATGTCATGACCCCAGGATAAGAGATGTCTTCCCTAGCCTAAATAAGGGAGTTTGAGATTGAGTCCTGTGTTTTTTATAGAGTTTATCCCAGATGTGTTTACATGTTGCAACATCACGGGGCCTAGTCCGCCATATGCCCGGACCTATCACGACCCTTAATCTGTCATGCTATCTCAAAGGTAGCTGGCACCTGGGCTTGCATATTAATTTTTACAACCAACACAGTTTAGTAGATCAGGGTAGATCTGTGCCGATTCGAATAGGTTTCTGCCGAATTTGCAGATGTTGACCGAATCAGCGCTTCTGCCGATGTAAGAACTGCAGATAATTTTCCGTCAATTTGACAAACATAAAACATTGTCTTGTTCTTCAGTATAAATAATTGATGTCTTGCCTTTGTGAACATTGAAAGTTTTCCTGTGTAATGAAGCAGCGCATCTGGAAACAAAGCTATAGTGAAAAAGATGCTCTACTTCCACTGTTTTTCAAACAAAGTTTGTAGTTTTTGTCCCAAGCTCCACCTTGCTGAGATAACAAACTACCAGCTTGACATTGATGTTGGTCAGGGTGGGGTCAGTCTCAGGGGGGAAGGGAAGTTGCAAGGGGGGAGAGAGACTGTGTGCCCATCAAAAGGAGGGGGTAAAGTGAGAGGTTAAAGCTAGGGGATAAAGCTGCCTGTGCATCGGACACAAACCCAGTGTATATTTCCTGTTTAAAAAATTCTTGTTACTTTGCCTTTGTAATCTTAACACATCAATTTTGTCTTTATGCAATTATTTTCTGTAATATTTTGCACCCACCCACACCACACCATCAAACCAGATGTTGAAGTCTGGATGGAGATCAAGTCTGCATGCATTGATTGTCAGCATGCATCAGTGTTTTATTTTGGTCCCTTGAAAAACTATCTATACAAGTTACAGTGTATTTCAGTTTGACTTGGTTTATATTCAAATTTTTTTGACTGTTTTCCAGTTATAAAATGCTTTCCCACGGGTTATTAATATTATAAAGTTTTCTGCATATGTAAATTTGGTATATCAGTTTTGTACGAGGGCTGATTCAAGAGTCACGGCAACTGTTGTTTATCTCCCGAAAATGATCCAACACAGGAAATGTACTATGTACAGGTGAAAGTGTATGACAGGTACGTTTTAAAGGTGACACCACATGGGGTATGGATGCAGGAATTTCCAGCAAGGAACAAAGACAAACATGGCCGCTTGAAATCACTGTTTATTCTCGTATATCCTGTGTACACTCATGTGAACGGGTACATATTGTACATGTACGAGCTGTTTAACATCCTAAAAAGTAGTCTCCAAGGTTGTCCACGGTTCGTTGCCAGCGATGAGGCAGACAGGAAATACCATTGGCTGCATGAGATCCGTCACTGTGTACTACCTCTCGTCGAAAAGCTGTGACAATGTCTTGTTTGTTGGCAAGAGGCCATAGCGTGGTAAACGCTATGGCCTCTTTACTTTGGGAGGGTGTGACAACACCTCCCATCCCCAATGCCGTAAACAACATGTAACGCTACCTGCTGTATGAGGTCTAGCATTGACATGTAAGACTATAGCGTTGCCCAACAGTTCAGGAAGTTTCTCTTAAACTGCACGACGTAGATGGTACCGCGGAAATGGCTGGTAGTACTGTGCATTTACAGTACAGTTCTCACGAACTGGATGACACACTAAAACACCTCGACTGTCATATGCCAAAATGATCATCAGCTTTTTGGGCGACGGGTTTTGTCGTACCTTGTGTCTCTGTGGTGATCCAGGATGACACCATTTATTGAACTTTCGCTTTAATTCGTGTTTGTATGCTCGTGCCCATGTTTCAGCAATTGCAATGATACGGTTCAGCATGCCATTACCTTCATGGTGAAAGCGTTCCTGATTGATGCGACATGTCTTATATTGGGTCCACTTCTCTACCGCCATAGAATTCGGCGCACTGATGATGCAGGAATACCTGTATGCTAGGCTAATTCCATAACAGTTCAGCGAGTGTTGTCCAGTAGGCACTTCAATCACAGTCACTCGTATGTTGTGGTCAGTTGACACAGCATGTCCACTGCAAGATAGGTTGGCTATTGACTCTCTTCCCTGTTTAAAGGCCTCTACCCACTGTGCCACTGTACGATAGGGAATTGTGCAATCACCCAATGCTTCCCGTAGCTCTGCATGACATTCACGTTCATTGCTGCTGCGGCCTACAACTATCTTGATGTTCGCACCCTGTTCGACTTTGGTTACGTCCATTTCGCACTGCTGTCATCCAACAACTGACGTAGGGAACGTGCTCACGGCGGACGGAGGCACTCATATCCCGACGGCAACAGCAGTTCGACGTTGGGTAGCACACATTGACAAACTGTGGACAACCTCGGAAACTACTTTGAAGGATGTTAAACAGCTTGTACACGTATGGTACATACTCGTTCATATGAGTGTGTGCAAGATGTACACAAATAAATCAATTAAACTGTGATTTCAAGCGGCCATGTTTGTCCTTGTTCATTGCCGGACATTCCTGCATCCGTACCCCATGTGGTTCACCTTTAAAACTTACTTGCCATACACTTTCACCTGTACATAGTACATTTTCAGAAGATAAACAATAGTTTGCATAACTGAATGAATCAGTCCTCGTATATTATTTCAAGACAATTATACACGTGAATTTTCCCCTATACAGTGAACATAGAAAGAGAAAGTGTTCCCTTGAGATTCATTATAAAAAAGGTTCTATTGTATTTACGAGTTTGTAATATTTTCATGTTCAAAATTAATTCTGTGACATGCATTTATTTTGATTTTTGAATCTTCCTGTTCATAAACAAATAATTTTATACCAACCCAAATGTGTAGCAAAGCACCCAAGCACAAATCATCAGTTGGCCTATATTTTGTTTTTTGAAAGAACTGAGTTTAAGAGTACATATTTTGCAAGTAGCATTAAGCTTGTTTATTGCAAAACCAATGCATATACAGGATAATTCTAAAATCATGGGACAATCATTGAGGGGTGATAGAGCTCACTAAAACAAACAATTATTGTATAGGAATATATGGGCGGAAGTGACGTGTTGAGGCACAAACACAAAAACATAACACATTAACGGAAACATAAAATGTTCATTAGCAGCATACTTAACGAGTGATTCCGTACGGAAAATGTTAAAACCGTTGCTGGAAATGCATCCACCAACAGTCACGCATGCTTGGCGACCTCTACATATGGCGTGATTGGCTGACAATGGTGGCGATAGTTGAGGGCAGTCAAACGGTGTGCCAGTGACCTGCTGCATCAGCGAACAAAGCATTTGCGCTTGAGAGTTCGGCCGTGACGGGTGATTTTACGAATAGCGAAAAGGCAGACATGCCTCTAATGTACGGTGCTGCTAATGGTAACGGCAGAGCAGCACTACGCCTGTATCGGCAACGCTTTCCACGTAGACGCATGCCGAACCACAAAATGTTTGAGCGATTACATCAGCAACTTTGTGAAAATGGTTCATTTATCGCCAGTACTGATGGAAGGGGTCGCTCGAGGACTATACGACAACCACACCTTGAAGAAGTCATCTTGGACCATGTGGACGAAACACCTGGCACAAATACAAGGGCTGTAGCATGTCATCTACATGTCAGTCAACCAACCATTTGGAGAGTTTTACACGAAGAACGTTTACACCCATTCCACATACAGAGAGTCCAAGCTTTGCAGACGTGTGATTATCCTCTGCGCGTGGCTTTCTGCAAATGGTTCTTGCAGCAGTGTGCGTTGCAGCCGGCTTTTCCAGCTCATGTGCTATTCACAGATGAGGTGACCTTTACACACGAAGGCGTTTTCAATGCCCACAATTCTCATGTGTGGGCAACAGAAAATCCACACGCCATACGCCCACATGGATTCCAACAACGCTTCTCTGTGAATTTTGGGCGGGTATTGTGAATGATTACCTCATAGGCCAATATCTCCTACCAACCCGACTCAATGGCCGCTGTTATCGGATATTTTTGGAAGAGGTTTTACCAGAATTGCTGCAAGACGTTCCGATTGGCGTTCACTATCAAACGTAGTTTCAGCATGATGGTGCACCAGCCCATTTCAGTATGGAAGTCCGCAATTACCTGGATGCTACTTTTGGGGTGCGCTGGATTGGGCATGGTGGGCCAGTCTGATGGCCACCATGATCGTCAGATTTATCGAGTCTCGATTTTTTCTTATGAGGGCATTTGAAAGTCCTCATTTACGAGACTCCAGTTGATTCCATTGAAGACCTCGTCGCTCGACTATCCTGTGCGGCTGTACGCGTGCGTGAAATACCCGGCCTATTTGAATCTGTTCGCTAATCACTCCACCGACGTACCAAGCTTGCATTACTGTCGGTGGTAGCAATTTTGAGCAATTATTATAAACATTGCTGTAAAAAGGCATTTAGTGGCGACGTTGTAAATAAACAATGTGTTGCATTTAATGTGTTATTTTTGTGTTTATGCCTCAACGCCTCACTCCCACCCATATATTCCTATACAATAATTGTTTGTTTTAGTGGGCTCTACCACCCCTCAATGTTTGTCCCATGATTTTAGAATCATCCTGTATAAAAACAATCTAACATTTGTGTTTCAAGCCTATCACTTGACTGTTAACAGCAACAAAACATGTAAACAACCTTATGCATGCTTAATGTTTCCTGAGTCCATAATTAAGTATTTATATGAATATAGACCAACATATATATTTTGTGTCTTTAGCTGAAGTTATGATTTGTTGTATTATTCTATTTACTTTTTGGACATTTTAAACTGTGACACTACTCGCCATCTGTGGTATACAGGGTGGTTCGTAGGGTACGAGTTTCCATTCTCTGGCGCAGACTATGGGTGCTTTGGATGTTGAATAGGGGTAAATAATAACTTGATCTCTCAGTGTTTCATTTTAAAAGTCTATATTGGGCAATAACAATACAAACATAGACACCTCCGAGACGGTACCCCGCAAGTTGGGGGCCTTAAGGGCGAATTAAACCACTTGTGCTAACTGCTTCTGAATTGTGGGGGAACGCTAGGCGTCAGGGAAGGTCCCTTGAGCGACGACGCTGATACTTAACTGCATTTGCAGTTCTGGTTGTTCCAGCGGTAGGTTGAGGTCCGGTCAGCTGGGCGGCCCTTCACAGGCCCTCCCCTCGGTCTCTATGACGGCTCTCCACGACTGAATGTTCCAGGGTTTTCTCCTCGGCGACTCCACGATACGACTGACTAACTTCACGTCCCGGCCTGGTGCTCCTGGCGAGCCCTCACCCGACCACCGCCTCTTGGTGCGGGGATTCAACTGTCTCCTTCCTCCACGTGTCGGGACTCTTAACACCCCCTCGGCGTCACCCCAGATTCTCCCTCTTCTCCCTCCGCGTCTCATCCGGGGCGCCTCGGCGTCAACGTCAAACCCCGTCAGCGTTTCTCACGCTTTCACTCGTTTTGGGAGGAGTGAAAAAGGGGGGGGGCACGGCGATACTGCCAAACATCGTCAGCCCTTCTCAGGCGTTTAACTAGAGGTGCGTCTGCGAAACTCT
Organism: Clitarchus hookeri; assembly: GCA_002778355.1. NCBI lineage: Eukaryota > Metazoa > Arthropoda > Insecta > Phasmatodea > Phasmatidae > Clitarchus > Clitarchus hookeri. The sequence goes on along the minus strand of NQII01000956.1, from coordinate 169,177 downwards.
AGCTTACCTCTGCATTACGTCTGCACATGTCCATTTTCACACACGTCTTACTCGGGGAGGGGAGGCCGCTGTGATTTTGCCCGTCACCGTCTGTCTTTTCTCGCGTATCTCCACTATAGGCGCCTCTCTGGCGCTTCCAGACTCAGCCCGCCTTCCTACGTATCTCATCCAGGGTGCGTCGGTGATATTCTAGCCGCCGCCCGCCTTTGCACGTGTCCCGATTGTCTGTCCATTTCCGGGTCGTCGGCCTCGTGGTAAACGCCTATCCTGGGGCTCTAGATTGGGGATGCTGGTTTAAGATGGCAGGGGTATGACAGCGGCGCTAATGACTAAGCAGTATGCTGCACATGTCAAGTACAATAATGATTAAATAATAAATTAATNTCTGTCTTGCCTCTCTTCTGCGGGTTTCTCCTGCATGCGGCCTTCACGCGCTCGCCTCTCGCTCGCTGGTGTGGCGCGTCCCGCGAACAGCTGGGGGTTTATTCCTTCCCTCTCTCTCGTCTTCCCTCTCGGCCTAGCCCAGTCGGCCGCCACTCAAGGTCACTCGCCTCCGCTAGTTATCAGGCATGCCGGCCTTGCTGTTAATGGGGTCTTTAACCTGGGGCTTTGCGGTAACGAACATTGTGTTCAAGGCTGGCTATTTACAAGGTACATTTTTACTCAAACAACATCGCAGGCCGTACAAACACTGGAGAATAGAAGTCAAAACTTCTAAGTCTATTGGGACCGTTAAAAAAAACTTAATTCACTTAGTCCACTGCGTTTGGGGGTTAGCACTAAAGCTGACGGACTGTCATAGGGCCTACTTCTGCCGTGGACAGTACATTACTTGACAAGTTTAACCTCATTTTAGACTACATGCTAGTATACTACATATTTGAACTCGCTAAAACAAAAAACAAACGGGGTAATAAAACATCTTGGACTCCCTTACATGATTACATAGTTGAACCCTTGTATCATGCCCTACATGCCCTAAGTGATCCATCTAGATCACAGTAATTTTAACTTCTTATATTTTCTCTGCTGCTGTCATCCTGGTAAGGCGGAGGCTTTCTTGACAGTGGCAAACAAGTTTGAGTAGCAGATGGCCGGTAATTGGCAAGGCTGCTTGGCAGCTGTTACGTGAAGTGACATGGTTTCTTTTTTTTTACTGTTACGGGCGGCTCGCAGGCCGTTAAAAAAAAAAAACACTCTTATCGTACTAGACTGGAAACCCTGTTCCTGAGTTCAAAATAATATCCTGCACTCTCTGCCGCTTATACGAGCGGTCTTACAGTGGGCGGAAGTAAACAAACAATCACCCTGTCCAAAAAAATAACCTATATCTCTAAACTTACATGTGGTACACAGGTACCGGCATCTGGCCGTTCAAGGCTCTGGGACGTCCAACCCTTTTTTTTTAATACTAGTCGCACATATGTTTTGGCGACAGGTCGGGCACCTCGCCCTAGTTCTCTCAACGGGCGACATGAGGTAAACAAACTTACCTCATGCCACACAGAGTTTGTCTCTCGTTCTGGTGTCCTGGGGCCATCTCCGGATTGCTGCGGGCTCTCGTCCTCAGGTTGGCTGGAATCCCCCGGTACTTCCTCGCCTCCTGATATTTGCTCGGCTTCGGCGCTTCTGAATACTAACAATATGCGGCAGGCGTCAACTGAAATAAGTTAAATATTGCTTTTAATTGTGCTGCACCAACTTAAATATAATTAGAAATCTTTTTCATACATCAGCAGCACATATGGGAATCAACATTACAGAATTGGCACATCGGTGAATCGGCACAACTCTAGGTCAGTCCACAACAAATTTTTGCCAGGAATTTTTCAGTGTTGGGGATACCTTTAAAAACACCAGGAATTTTCTCTAAGGTTCAGGAGTGATACATTACATTGAAATGATTCAGTACACTGTTCGAATAGCCTTACTCTTACTACTCAAACCCAGCCTAGCCTATAAGAGTTGCTTTTTTGAGTTTTAAGATTTATTCAAGTCAACCATTTCTCTTTATATGCTTGCATAGGATTTGTTTTCAGTGTACTCACACTGCAAGCAACTTGGTGACTCTGTCAAAGATGTGAGCTGTGCCAAAATAAGCAATTGCTCTACGTGTAGCACATCATTCGATACTCCACCCAGCATAAACAACTCACTTGACTACTGCACATGAACAGTGCACATGAACAGTGCACATGAACAGTGCACAAAATGTTTTGTTGTTGTTTTTGTTATGGTTATTGTTTCTGGATTGGTGCATTTATAGTTACCATTGTATTTCAGGATTTGGAAACAAAACTGTTGTGCCTTTTCCATAGCTCAGAAAGAACGTGAACATGTTCAATTAATTTTGTTTCTTGTTGTTTGGAATGATTGTGAACTGCAAATTAACAAAGTTCCTAACATAGTTCCTTTGTTTTATGAACTGGAACAATATATTTAATTCCTATTTAAGTTCACAAAGAAAAATTATTTACAAAATTTTAAAAATTAAATCAACCTAACCATTTTTTGCAACAACTCGGTGAGAATACAGCCATGTTCGTAATGGGTGAGATCGTAATGGGTGAGATAAATTCAATCCGGTTATTTTGACAGCCATTACTTTTTTGCAGTTTGCAAGTTGTATATGTTTACAAGTTTCCGCATTTTATTCTGTGAAAGTGAAACACAAGTGTGAGATTGCTTGTGTGTGATGGAATTAAATTAAAACTAAAATAAACCTCTTTTGCGATGGACTTACATAGAAAACTTTTTTTGGTTTCTGAAAACTGAAACAACATAACTGTGTCATGCAATTTATGCCGACAGTTGACGAAGACCTTAAGTGCTGCAATAAATCCATCATCGAATTTGAGGTGACACACAAAAGATAGTAACGTAAATGTAAATTCTTTCTTTCTCGTCAGTATGTGACTTGACAAGTTCCAAAAATAATAATAATGCCCCCTGGATAACATTGATTAACATCCATTCCAATATTTAGCGACTGCAGAGATAATCATTACCAATTTAAAATTTAGACTTACACATAATTTTGAGACATGTGAACTAAATATCCTATAACTTAGACTGAGCTGTATGTTTATAAATGTGAGTGCTTGATAAAAATTTGGGGCATGTAAATTTCATGCAAATAAAGTTGTCCTTTAAACTCAATTCTTAGTTAAAAAAATGCACGAGTCAAAATATATTGTATACTCTGGCTAACTACATCTCAGTTTTGTGTTTGTTACTGAAAAATAAAAATATATATTCTTATATAAAATTTTAAGTTTGTGTTGTCATTGAGTTTTCCACTACACCATATCAGATTTAGGTTGGGTTTGGGTATCATGATATTTAATGTTAATTTTAAGATATTTTCCATCCTTCCTTTTGTGAATGGTACCCGTTTTAAAATATTTTTATATTATTTCTTTTTGTTTGAGTTCTATGTGCATTATGTTAAAGTTACTGTTGTAATGGTTACTTAGTAAGTGTAAAATGTTCTTCCAAATTGATTCAACTACTTAATAATATAGGCCTACGTAATAGTCTGGATGGTTTAGCTTTCCAGTGCTCATCATAAGGTCTGAAATAGTATTGACGACATTTTACGTGTGTGGTTGTAATCAAAAATAGTATTTATGTAAAATTGTTAACAAAAGTAGTAGCAGAGTGAGTGCAGTTATAATGAATACATTTTCAACGACAAACATTGGCGTCACTGTAAGACTGTTTGAAAATCTATACAGCATTAAACATGGCAAAAATATTGATAGAAAATATACGAGTGCAATATCTGAGGGACTTAAAATGTTCCTTACTAGGAACTTGCTAATTGGACCAAGTTCCTTTTGACTCTAGAAGAACTTGAACTGGAATTAGTTCCTTTCTGTGATGAACTTTCCAAGCCCTGGTTTCTTCACTTGAGTGATGTGTGTTAAATGTATTGGAAATAAATATTTGAAGTTCATAAATTCAGTAATTTAGTTTTTGTCTGTTTAACACAGATATTACATGACACACTTTTCCAGTGGATGCATATTTGCAGAGCATTGGATGCATGTGTGCAAAGTGTTACCATCATGAAGAAATATTAATACTGTTTGCTGTTGGAGATTACTTTCTTAAAAGCACAGTGTACGGTGATTACTACAAGGTGATATAAATTGTACCAGTTTTGTGTTCAATATATCAAAGTGTTCAGTTACCGCACGTAGTGATAAATGTAAAGACAAAGTTTTGTGCAGTGTAGATGTGGTATACAAACTGTGTAATGTGGAAATTAAAAATTAACATTAGTCGTATAGGAAAAATAGCACTAATAAGTCATGCCAAAGGTGCAAAGCGTATATCTTTGGTGACAAGTAAGAAAAAAATGTTTTTCTTCTGGAAGTTTTTGGTAAGAAATAAGGTTCAGAACACAAATCAGCAGTTACAGCAATTAGTTCATATTTTCCATGCTTAAGCACAGTTACTTCAGCAGTGAAAACGTTTCTACATAATGATGAAACTTCAAATCCGAAATTTTATGGTGTATTGCAAGTGTTGCATATAGTATGTCATTTATGAGTGTTGCACCATTGGTGTGTCTTTGTTACCGATCATATTTACGACAGTATTTTAGCTAATAAGATAACGATAAAGAGAACCCAGTTAGCATAAATAGTAGTTCATGGAATAGTTACATGTTTCATTGTTATGTTCAAAAATACTTTAAACAGCTGTGATAGTGTAGTTGTGACATTTAATGAGTGCTTAAATAAGGTTTCCCAACAACAGCAAATGGACATTCATGTCAATTTTTGGTATAAAAATAAATGTGAGATGACTGGGTTCATTCCATGGAAAATACCCAGGGGTTGTTGTTAACCCACTAAAAAAAAATTAGATTTAATTATGTGATACTGATAAGTTGATATTTCAACAACTCAAATTCGAAGTTTGATGAATATATATGAAACAAAGAAATATTTGTTCTTAATCCTTCTGTTGAGCCATATTGAAATGAATTTGAAACTGTCATTACTGTTTATATGATTTCAAACTCTTTGTTTGATTTTCAGGCACTTGACATCCAATTCGGCTCTAGTTGGTAGCTCTAAACAAAGTGTCTCAAAAGCTGACCAGGTAGATAAAGTGGTCACTACTTCACAAAATGTAAGTGGAAAAATCTTTTTAAAAATGTTTCAAATGGAGGATTGATGTGTGCTTATATGAAAGAAGACATTAGGGTAAATCTAAAGCACATTTTCTAAATGCTGATCACTTTATCCAATGTCTTGTTTTATTTTTATTGTATAAATGGAACTTCATTCAGGAAGTTTATGTGATTTAAGGTGCCGTGGTGGTGATGTGGTTAGACTACTCGCCTCGCACCTAGACGATGCCGCTGGTCGGCGGGTTTTCTCGGGGATCTCCTGTTTCCCCCACCCCTTCATTCCAGAACTGCTCCATCCTCACATCGCTTCACCCTCACCAGCTCTCAAGACCTCAATGTTAAGAGCCACCCAAATCTCTTCACTCATTTACTCATGTGAAGCGACATACACTTGATAACAGTTCCCCTTTGTGGCTTCTGTGACATTGTTTCTTAATGCTCTAAATACTTTCATTCTATGTGAATATTGTAAGGATATTGCTAAGGTGTTTTATTTCTGCGAGGTAGTCTCTCTGGTTAAGATTGCTGCGATGTTCACAAGGTTTTGTGTTCAAGTTCTGGGTAGGTCACGAGTGTGTGCTTTTCTGGAAATGGAATTGTCAATTAGCACAAAATAAAAAAAAGGCACATATGCCCGCTGGAACCATGTCACACACTTCTCTCCCATTACAGAGGATCCTTTCCTGGTCAGCAGTCGCCAACAGTGGTCATCCTAGCATCTTCTGACTTGGTTGCTGCACACTGGTGATTGTCTAAAATTTTGCTGTAGTGCCATGTGACATAGTGTACACGAGCAGAGGGACAAGTATTCTGTCAAATCACCCTTTGCCATGGCTACAGAGACCACAAGTTGTATAACCTTAGGGAACTTTTAATTATCAACCTTGAGGAAGTTTATATCAACCTTGACCAGCTGACCATTGACCCAAAGTGAATACACAGTATTTAGTTGAGTGTCTAGAACCATTTGTCTGTTCAATGAGGTAGTCGCAGCAGGTGAAGAAGGTACTTACAGGATTTCAACTTAGTTGAACTTCTCCTCTTCATTCACTTTGGAAACATGTATCCCAGCCAGAATTCTTTAACATTTAGTACTTAACTAGCCATCACCAGCCCAAGCGGCCTTAACTGTAATGCGTGACAGCCAAGAGGTTTTTGTTTTGCGCAAAGTCAGGCGTGCAGGCTCGGGGCAGGCTCTACTGAGGAGGCGTCTGAATAATGGGTCGACGACCTCTCACTGGTCCCGTGAGGGTAGGGCAAGTAAGCCGCCTGCTGAGCACAAAATATGCAGTTGCGAGTTACTGCCTCCGGGTGGCTGGGGCTGGCTTACCAATGTTGCATACTCCCTGGGGTCAGTCGAGAGCTCTGTTCAGTCTGCTGTCGCTGTGCTGGCTTCCGCAGGAGCTGGTTGGCTGGGGTGGTGCCCCACATCAGGTCTCGTGGCAGATGATCGGACGTGCTGGCAGGAACAATGATGGCTGTCTTCGGCGTCACTGCCAACGGTGTCGTGGTGGAGTGGTCCACTGCTGGTTCTACCCTCAGAGGTAGAGGAGTGCCGCAGCGCAGCAATTCCACTGCAGGGTGGGCCGCTCTGGGGATCCTAATAAGGGGGCCTAAGAGGTTGGCGTGGAGGGTAGTGAAGTGAGTCCCCGTTAGTTGGCAGGTGGCCTGTACTCTTTCCAACAGGGTCAAACAGCTGAGGGCTGGTGTGGGTTGAATGCGAAGGGAATGGCTAGCGAGGACAGCAACTATCTCCCTGGCATTCCAACTGCTTCCTCGTCTGCGGGCGATCTGCATGAGCTGGAAGGTTCTAAATGTTCACCCCTAAGGAGGGCGGCAGGCAACAATTCCCTAGCTATCGTATACACCAGAAGTGCCTGGGTCAAGTCCTTGTCAGACCTGGCACCTCTTCCGGCGAGTTTATACGCTCTGGGGGGAGTGGGTTTGCTGACTTGGGTGGCCCAGATGCTTTGTCATGTGTCTTTCTAGTGGTTGTGGCTCTACCATAGGTATGTTCCAAGCACCGGGGTACCTGGTTCACATTATGGGTGACAGTCAAATCTGTAATGTGTGCGACGTACTTGCAGTCCTGGTTAGGGGCTGCCCGCAGTTCTACTCTGGGTTGGTAAAAAGTTGCCAAATACACGTTTTCCGGCCACTCCCTTACGGGATGACACTTAACCAGGTTGTGGAAAGGGTACTTGTTCACTCTAGAGCAAGGAAACAGAAGTAAGCTGGAATACTTGTTTTATTCTATCTAGGATAAAACATGATGGCGCATACTATCTTCTATCCTAAACACATTGGGTAATCAATGGAATGGGTTGAAGGGCAAGACAGATGAAGGGGCCTGTCGGCTGGAAGAGCCTGGCTTGAAGAGTGGATGAGAATGACAGCTAGGTAGCCGTGAAAACAACTTAACCCTATCTACGACTGTTAGTCCTGATGGGACTCGGGGTACCACATGTGGTGTACATATTGGGTGTGGTGAATTTGACGGCAAGTGTCGGGTAGCGACGAGTTATCGGCTGCACTGGTGTTGTAGGCGTCGGAGGTTTGATGCTGTAGAAACTCTAAAAGGTCTCGGGAGAGTCCTAAGGAGGACTGTGGTTGAAGGTAGTGTGTGTTAGCACAAATTGTGCTAACATGAGCTACTATATAACTTGTGGTGTTGGCCCCTCAGGGAGGTGGAGCTGGCAGAGAGCCCCAACACTGGATGGTGCTGGGGCGAGCTACCTCGCCACAACTACTGGTGTTTCTTCCAGGCGCATTGGGTTGTATTCTTCTGGCCGGCGTGCCTTTCGGGTCCCTTCATCCTTCGGCTACCTTTAGCCATTACCTCCCTCTCGGTTTGGGTCAGGCAACGACCGTGCTGCAATCTCTGGGGTGGCTAGCTGCAGGGTAGCTTGGCAGCTATGCGGGCAGTTTCTGCCGTTTGCTTAGGGGTAAACTCTTGCATGCGGGCTGGCTTCTTCTCTGCAGGTTTGAATAGGCGGGGGTGGTGACGTGACTTCCTTTTATCATAGCTAGACCCCTCTGACGTTTCCAGAGTGGCGACAATAGTGTGGCCTAAGAGGTGGCCAGACAGGGGTTTAACCTTTTTCCAGAGCATGTGGTGCGCACATGAATGAGATGAAGTAAAATAAAAAGATTGGGGTAGGAAGCGTCACGCGTCAATTAAGGTTGACTGTAATTGAATGCAACACCAGCACTACCAAATAATACAGCTAAGCCCTCATGCCAACCTGTTGGAGCTGATTAGTATTAGTTAATGATGGAGCAAACAATAAGTTAGTTGAACAGTGAGAGGGAATATGAAACATACAGTGGTTACCAATGTTGCCACAACAAGAATCATATTCCCAGCTGCCTTTCTTTTGCTGGGACATCCTACCCCACTATTACTCACTGCTTTGACAAAGTATTGAAGGGGTGGAAACCTGTTGCTAGCCAGCTAATAAAGCTTTAGAATTCAGTTTTGATAGCTCACTGCTGAGTGTGTCACTGTGGATGGTTTTAAGTTCTATCTCATGCTGTCCACAGAGACGCTACACTTTGAGCTGTCAAGTTGTGCACAAAAATTCCCATTGTAGCCGACCAGATCACTCAACACACAGAGTAACGTAATTGTCTAGGGCAGGTGGCTGTAGTTGTTTGATTGTTGTTGTTCTTGTGCTGATATATGGATTTTGAAATTTATATCTACCTTTGCAGTTACTCTGTACTATTCAGATCCAATTATTTGTCTGTCAAGCAGGACTGTAAAGTGAACAAAGAATAGTTAGATGCTGTTGTAATAAAACTTATTGATAGTTTGTAACTGCCACGAAGTTGAGTGTTACCGCTTGATTGTAGATCAAGTGCAGTGTCTTCTGAAACTTGTGATTGAAAATTAATTATGTGTACATTATTATTAATAGGATTTTTATATTGGGTTTTACATATATTCTGTTTATATAACGTAGTAGGAAACCGCACTGTTGGTTATTCTATGAAATTTGTTATGCTAATAACAGGTACTATTTTTTCCAGAACTCAAAAAATTCATCTCTCAACAAGGATGCTGTACCAGTTATGAACAGTGTAGCTATATATGCAAGAGGATGGTTGCAGAGAAATAGGTATATTATAAATTTTCTGGAGTGCTTTTTGAAAGCCTATCCTTTTTATTACCTACAAAATCTTACCGTAATGTATGTGTATAATGTATACAATTGTGGAAACTCAATGCAACATCAATTGCTATTGCTATGGTTGTACATCTATTATTTGAATGGTCCTAAGAAACTACCCTTTAGAAGAATGTTATAGTCCATCTCATATTAGGAGGCCACATTGTGACAGTCAGTGAGTGGCAACTTGACGTATATGAAAACAAACAAAGTGCCATTTACAAAATTCTGTATCAGCTGATGCATGAACGAACAGAAATTAATATTACGTTGGCTATTCTGAGAGCAGTGCCGACGCACATCAGACAAGCAGAAAATACGCGTATAAGAGAGAGTTAGTAGATTAATTAATACATTTTATTTTACGTGGTCATAAAACAGCAGTTTTTTGTTTTAGAAACTAAACTTCGTGATAAAATAGTAATTTTATAGGTGTTCAAAATGAAATGCACAATAAAACAACCAGTATAGAAATGAAACGCAAGCTCGAAACCTTTTTCACGTCGTATCCCACCCTCTCCAACCCCGCTTTCCTTACGTGCTTGATATTAATTCCAAAACCATACAGAAATATTGCATAATATTGTTGAATTATTTTCTCTAATAATTTGACGAAATATATTTGAAATACGTTTCATTCCCAGCCAGTAATAGAACAACAGTCTACTTTACAAAGACGCTATCTATTGTCGAAAAACCTGTTGTGCACGCCATCTATTGGTTTTTTTTTAAGTATACACCATATTGTTCTCCGAAAACCCATTTCCTTGTTTCCGAAGAAGTGGGACACCGCACTCTCGCCGCACCAGCACGTCACACCTGTAATGTGTGTTGCACTCACGTCTTCTCGCTGCCCCCCTCTACACGTACCTGCCCTTCCAGTTACATTACGTTTACGAGCGACCCTATAAATGCTCTCCAAACTCCTTTTCGAAGACACTCTCGCCGCCTGCCGCGCCACCCAAGTAGTTCACCAATTGCCGCACGAAGCAGCACCTCCTGCCTGGACAACATCGTTGCCATGTGGTCGATCAGATGATGGCGGAAGGATACGTAGTCAGATGTAAACAGTGGTGCTACTTTTGCCGAGCTGTCAAAAAGTGGCCTTCTTATATGAGATATACTATAGAAGAGCCTGCAAAGATCATTTTCTGAAATGGCACATTCTGTATCAATTGGTTCTTCTTGCCTACACAATGCCTTTCACACACATTAGGTATTGCAGCTAATCTGGTGATTACCTGTGCATGGAACAAGGCGTATGTTCACATTGCTTGTAAACATGCAAAGTTGAGTCAGTCTTTCTTTGATGCCATCTCAGAGATGCTGAAAGATTGTGGCGTCAGAGAAAAAATGACTCAACTTCCTCAGTTTTCCAGCAGAAAAGCATGTGTGTTATTCCAAATAGTTGACTTATCATGCTTCCATTCTCCATACAAGAAGATGCCCAGGTGACCATTTGCTATGAGAGAACCATCCTCTACTTTTGGATAACTTATGAAAGAGATACAAGGAAGGAGGAAGCATGCAGTCAGCAGGTGTTGCAAAAATTTTCAGTAATTTATTTTATTTTCCACATGGTATCACCTGAAGTGGCAGTATACCAAACCATGTTACATCAGGTTTATACTGTAATCTAACTTCATACATTACATTATCTCGGGACAAGTCCACATGCAGTGTTTTGTATGTATGTGCGCCATTGACGCCTACCCATTTGATACTTCATTTTTGAGGTGCCGGGAACATAAGGACTGGGGAGCTCAGCAGTGGGGTCGGGTGCTCTTTATAGATGAGGGCCGATTTAGTCTTGTCAGTATTTCCAGATGTCAATACATTTAGAGAGAATGGGAAACATGCAATCACCCCTCTATTATCATAGAAAGGCACTGGTTTGCAAGTGGTGGAGTTCTCATTTGTGGAGGCATAATGCTTGCTGGTCGTGTGGAGCTCCACATTTTCCAAAAATATTCTCTTACTGGTGACCTTTATTGTACCAAGGTTCTCCTTTCTCAAATGCATCTTTTTCAGTGTGCTGTGGGCCCTGAGTTCCTGTTCTTGGACAATAGCGCTACACCTTATTGTACAGTGACTGTCACTTAGCTGTTGGATAGTGAATACCTAAATCCAGTCAAACACATATGGGACATTGTTGGGAGATGCGTGGCAGCATGTTGGCCAGCTGCCAGCAATGACTACATAGCTGTAATCGGTGCTACAGGAGGAATGGGCCATGATGCCTCAAGAGCTTATTGACAATCTCATACTGATCATGAATAGATGGTGTACATCCTGCATAGTCCTTTGCGTCCTTTGGATTCCTTCCTTGTTTAGTGTTGTTCATCTTTCCCATACTCTTACATCTCAATGATGTCATGTTTTGTACCTATTTGAAACATTGCTGCATGATGTTACGTGTGAAAATCAGTCCCATCCTTAATTTTTGCACACCAGTGTACATTACAACTCTAACTTTCCTCTAGGTATTTGGAACATAGTAATGTACCAATGTTTAAATGTTCCTGTGAATTGAATATTTACCAAAGTCTCGTTATATTGCTAGTAGTGCTACAGACCCATCAGAAAATAGAGGTTGGGGGAAAACATAATAAAAATGAAGATTGTTGAAAAATATGAGTGAAATAAAAGTTACAATATTAGTGTGCCTACATGTGTTTGCACGAAATTGTTTACAATGTCAGCCACGATCTTGTTTGTTGCCGGTAGGGTTACATGATAAAATAAGTAACATGAAATATGTGCTTGAGTTTATGTTTTATCTTGCTGCCCCTTCTCCCCCCTCTTATTTGATGCCTGTTTTTTTAATATTTATTTTTGTTAAGGTTATCTTTTTATTTAAATAACCTAACCCACATCAATAACAAAAAATTAAATGACTTATAGTATGCAATTTTTTCCCCCCACAGTTAAACAGAATATTAACATGTTGTGTGCTATATCGTTATTAACAAAATTGTTTCAATAACCTGTAAAATAGTCACCAGTTGAACCATTATCAATACAGACACTGAAAAGTCACAAAGCCAACCTAAATTTGGTCAAAACTTGTAAACTTTTATATGTTATGTTTTTTTTAAATGTGTCAGCATTGTTTGGACATCTGAATAACGTAAAAAAAAAAAAAAATTAAAAGTTTAAATAGAATGCTTTTTGGCAGTATGAGCATTGGTAATTCAAACACTCCAGTAATCCGAACTGGCAAAAAATAAATAAATAAACTTTACCATGGGGCGTGAGCACTACTGAAGAGCGATGATTTTTCATGAGTGGAAGAAAAGGGAGGGTTGGGCAGAGAGAGAAAGGGATCCTGCTTTGGCGTGTGTGTGATTGCATGCATTCACTTGCTGAGTGCTGGTGTGGTAGACTAGTTTGTGTGAAGCCCGTCACCCTATATGATGTGCCATATGTCTGTGATCTTCAGCCACATCAATTTCTGAGGGGGGTGAGGTTTACTGGAAAGATAACAGCTTTGTATATGTCTGGCAGTAAAGGTTTTTGCACACACATTCTCTGGTTTCTTTCTCCTCTTCCGCAACCACCATCCTTTTACAAGAAGTACCTGATAAAAACTGTTGTTGTAACTGCCTTCTTTCTACTTTCCTACTTTCTTCTAAGCTATAGACCATGTGTCCAACCAATCTGTACTGCACTAAGTGATTGTAAACATAAGTGGTTCAAAAAGGAAACGCATAACTTTATAATTGACTGATAAGTGTACTATTCTGCAATGGCTTGACAAGGAAGAGAGCTCTATTAACCTAGCCAAGGAATACAACATGGGTAAGTCTACCTTAAGTGACATAAAAAAGAACAGAGGAAATATGTCGACTTATTTATTGGTTTCTGGAGAAGGGGCAGTAAAAAGCAAATAATTTGATCAAGGGACTACCTCCTTCTTAATATGGCAGTTTACAAATGGTTTTTGCCAGAGAGTGCTCAAAACACACCAGTTTCAGGACTCATTTTGAAACAAAAAGCTCAATTTTCCCAAACCAAAATCTACCCATATTTAACCGTCTTTAAAGTGAGTGAAGGTTAGTGTGACACCGTGGCAGTCAAACCATTCAAGCTAAAATTTTCTGTAAAAAAATGAAGAAAATAGGTCTTGTCCCCAGAACAGTTTACAATGTGGAGGGGAGAGACCCTTTTTGGAGGTTCCTTTCAGACAAGACGTTAGTTCATAAAAATGAAGCTCAAGTACCTGGACATAAAATATTCAAGGAGTGAATAACTTTAATGCCATGAATCATAAACTGACAGTGATGGTTATAGGGGAATCTCAGAAGCCTCGTGCTTTCAAGAACGGCTTCCTTCATATCCTTTGCAAAGGTCAGACAGTTGGACGAGTGTGGCATTGTTCAAAGAATTGTTTCATTACGAGTTCATCCCATTCGTGAGGAGGCATTAAAAATCTATACAATTTTGAACAGGAGGCCTTTTTTTATAGATAGCTATCTAGGACATCCAGATGAAAGTGAGTTGGTGAGCAATGATAACATAACAGTGATGTTTTTTCCACCTAATTGGACTCCATTTTTGCAGCCCATGGACCAAAATGTAATTCTGGCCATCAAGCTTCATTATAGGAAAGATCTTTATTTACATGTTGTTCAGGAAGGTGACATTGCTTCAACATGGAAAAATTAACTCTCAAGGGTGTCATATTTTTCCTTGCCGAAGCTTGGTGCTAAATTCAGGCTAAGCTCATACGAACTTCGTTGAATAACTTGTTGGAGAAGGAAAGTACCCATGGAGAAGCGATAGATGTAGTCTAAAACACCAGCTAACCTATGATTGCAAATTTGGTTCAAAAAATAAATCCAGATGCTAAATTGGACCAAGCAGAAGTAACGAAGTGGATTTAAGGGTGTGAAGAAAATAAATTCACCTTCAAATCGGTTGTGGAGATCATACAGAGTGTTTTGGAGGAGCCAAATGAGGGTAAAGAAGAAGAAAATGTGAGTCATCCACTATGGTGATGCATGAAAGTGCTGTATCACATTTCAACGAGTGCCTCAAATGGGCTATTGAGATTGAAATGCTGTGGCAGGAAATCTCTCTTCTTAAACATTTGCAGGAAGAAGCCATCAAAAAGTTTTTAAACAATCAAAACAAAAAGAAATATATTAATTTTTTTTAAAACACTTAATTACGTTTTGCATCTCATTTGCAATGGTTTTAGTAATTTTGTACAACCTCTATAATCCAAAATTTTTGTTGATTCAAAAAATACCTTGCAATAATTTGTTTTTGGATTACTGAGAGATACTGTATAGACGTCAGATGGTAATGTTTTTGTTTACATGTAGTGGAAGGATGCATTATAGATAACTGGCCGCAGATATTTAGCAAAACTTCAGAAAAGTTTGAACTTGCTATGAATGGAATATACATAGTTTGACTCATAGAAATTACATTTTGATTGTTTAATGCTTACTGTGCAGTGTATTGTGTTGCGGGGAAAGTGAATGAAGATTCTTTTCACCACCACATGTGCCTCCAAGGTTCCCTTCGTGTTTGTAATTCTACATTGTTATGTTTTCAGTGCTGTAGACAGATGAGAATGCAATAGACTGTCTAAGTGGTGTGTAGGCTGTAGCGGATGCATAAACCCCTCTTAGATCCAAAGGCATAACATCTTTGTTGACAATGCCTTTGCTGCAGTCATCTCGACTACACACACATAGGAGAATACAAAATAAAAGATACTGTGCATTAATAAATTCACAAGTAAGGCACACAAATAAGTGTGATGAGTTGTACTGTCTAAGATTCTTTAAAGGAGTTGTGCCTTGTTTAAGTCACTGGATTTTAGCTGCAAACGTAAGAACATTAGACATATATTCACAGTGGCTATTCAGTATTATTAAGCACTTTAGTATATCAAATTAAAAAAAAAAAAAAATCAGTATCCATGATTGTGTATATTTACCTTAAACACTGACAGGAATACAGTAGTAAAGGAACAGCAAGTTTAGAAAAGAAGTTCCACTTCCATGTTTTATTAAAATTAATGTTAATATTAGTGGCAGTTGAATTTGGTTTACAGTAGTACCTCTGTTACTAATTTTATGAGAGACCAAACACAAAAATTGATGCAGACGGACAAGTGGTGCACACAGACTTGACCATAGATCTTCTACCTAACGTATACATAAATTGATATTACTGTAGAAGTATGATATAACGTAGTCTGGTTTGCTGCCTCTTCATGTGACACCACTTGGAAAAATATATAAAGCTAGTGAAATAATTTTTCCATCTCCATGCTGCAGGTTTCTTCGTTCAGAATCCAACATATTATTAGCCAAAAGGATGAGGAAGAGTGGAAATTGTCTTTTGAGAAAGATGTGTCCTTTCTCTGTGATAGTTTGAAACATTTGGAAAAAAGGAGGGGCAAAAATATTTCAAACTTTTTATGACACAGAAAAACGTGTGCTGCATTTTTGTTAGATTCCTACATTCTCTCTGCCCCTGCACCTCCTTTTACCAACATGAAAAAAAATTCAGTTCTCCTTCCCGTGCCATTTCCGCTATAACTACAAATGAAGATGTCTCTGTCTTAGGTGGGGACATTTGGTCCTCTAAAAGTTTTTTAAGAATGGAAGTGTGGCACTCATCTGCTTAGAGCAGGATTACATTTTGCTGCTTGAAAATGGCACAGTAGAACCCAGTTATAACATTTTTCAAGTTAACTAAAATGTTATATGCAGGAAAATGTTATAAGCAGGAAACAGTATTACACCTGCAGGGACACATCAAGTGAAAGAAAATTCTAATGTAATAATTTTTGTATCTAAATAGCTCGTCAAGTTCAACATCTTCATCTGAATTATTTGTTCATTGATTTGAATTCCATGGACCATAGCATCATCAATTAATGCACAGTGACATGCATTCTGGACCATCACCTTCAAAATCCTTAATATTTCAAGTATAAACTGTTTTCTGTATCTGTTAGTAGGCTACTGCATTGCTAATATGTCTGAAATTTTACTTAAGATAAAAATTTTATTTTAGATGCAGCAAGGAATTTATCAATACTTACGTTATAAGCAGGAAATGAAAATTTGAACACTGTTATATGCAGCAAATGAAACCATTAAGCCTTATGGATAAATGGTGGGGCCATGAAATAATGGTGTTATATGCAGGAAAATGTTATATGCGGTAATATTATAACAGGTTTCTACTGTATAAGCTGAGCCATTATTTCTCTGATGCCAAATCTTCAGGTATCTAGGGAATGGTTGCATGAGATGAAGTGTGTCTCAAATTCCCATGTTTTAGAGACAGTGTGGTGTGCATTTTTTGTTCCAAGCACAGATGACCATCTGATTAACTTAATATTTGATGTTTGTGAGATAGACAGGTAACCTAGGCAAGGTGGATGCCAGAAGAAACAATGGAGACAGAAAAGTAACAATTCAAAAACCAAAATTTGCAGAGACTTTGTTTTTAAGGAAAGTATTTTGAGAATCGTGCAAAATTAATTATGGATATGGTGGGAAATGTTAGTGTTAGGAGCAATGCATTGAAGTCCAATTCCACTGAATTTTTTTTTGTATTCTTAAGAGTAAAGATTGGCTTAATATTTGCATATTTATTTTTCTAACATTTTTGTGTAACCTATTAACACATTGAAACATAATATTAGATTTATTATGTTTTTTTTTTTTACTTCCTTGATTATAAAGCAAGTATTGGTAAGTTACATATTAATTAAAACATTTCTATATTCGTTCTGAGCAAAGTGGTGTATTTTATAATGGATTCAAAGTGCTTTACAATGTGTTTTGTGGTACCGGAAAAGTGGATTAATATTCCAATCTAGCAAATATGCCTTTGTGCGAAAGAAACTTTAACCTGTGATCATTATATTAGTGGCAGTTTTTTTTTTTNCCAATCTAGCAAATATGCCTTTGTGCGAAAGAAACTTTAACCTGTGATCATTATATTAGTGGCAGTTTTTTTTTTTCAACCGTAGTTACATGGCAAGAAGAGCAGTAGTCTTTCTTCTGCTAGCCAATACATCCCAGCCGNGTTTTTTTTTTTCAACCGTAGTTACATGGCAAGAAGAGCAGTAGTCTTTCTTCTGCTAGCCAATACATCCCAGCCGTTAACTTAAACATGCTATTGTGAACATGCAAAGTCTCGCAAAAGCCACTTGTTCTTAGCAAGCGTTACGTATGGGGTTCCTTTGTCCCAAAGAAGTGCTGTCAGCTCTGAAATGTAACTTGTGGCTTTTAGACTGGCACATAGGTTGCTGCTTGCATAGGCACAAAGTTTGTTATCCTCTCAACAGTTATTTATTTAACTGCAGTTCTAGAATTGCTTTCATTTACACAATGTATTGTTTATGCACTCTGAACCAGCTGTTTCCCTATGGTTTTCACGTACCTACTCCTACCAACATTCTTCAAGCACACACTGGCTGTGACTGAACTCGCTGCTTTGCGCCCTTGTCCACTTCCCCTTGTGCCCTTCGCGAGCTATATAAGCCCTTATCCCCTTTGTGAAGAAGTGTGCATCTCCAAATTCGGACACCGTATTAGTTTGTATCTCGATTATTGATTGATAAATGTGCGAGTTTCTATTGTTTACACCTGAAGCCAAGACGGGAGTTCTGCGTGTTCGTTTTCATTTTCAAGTAAACAGTTTCATGCGCCAACCCTTTGACAAATAAAAATTTGAGATACAACAGGTTAAACGGCCAGAAAACATCAAACCATTGTAATGTGGTAGCCGCTAGAAATGGCAACTGGAAATTACAGCTCGATTTGCTCAATTGGTAGACACATGAAACGTGAAAGGCGCCAAATAAAAATAAATTTAATTCAAGTCTCGTATTGGTTACTCTTTACTTTTATTTATCATTCAAATGAAACAGTTCACATACAATCTNGTCTCGTATTGGTTACTCTTTACTTTTATTTATCATTCAAATGAAACAGTTCACATACAATCTTCAAGTATGCAGAGTCACGGACAGTTAGTTTCACCAGACAAACAAGCAAAGAGCAGCACCGCAGTAGTTTATTTCTTATTCACGTCATTCAAAGCTTGTATGGCAAGAGGAATTTACGAAGGCATGAGGGACGTCAGTTCCCTCCTGGCACTCTATCGACCTTCCACACCGGCGGAAATAATTTAGTAGGATTAAGTTGTTAGTTGAAAATAATTGAAGTTAAAAAAGATTTAGAGGTCGNTTGAGATACAACAGGTTAAACGGCCAGAAAACATCAAACCATTGTAATGTGGTAGCCGCTAGAAATGGCAACTGGAAATTACAGCTCGATTTGCTCAATTGGTAGACACATGAAACGTGAAAGGCGCCAAATAAAAATAAATTTAATTCAAGTCTCGTATTGGTTACTCTTTACTTTTATTTATCATTCAAATGAAACAGTTCACATACAATCTCCAAGTATGCAGAGTCACGGACAGTTAGTTTCACCAGACAAACAAGCAAAGAGCAGCACCGCAGTAGTTTATTTCTTATTCACGTCATTCAAAGCTTGTATGGCAAGAGGAATTTACGAAGGCATGAGGGACGTCAGTTCCCTCCTGGCACCCTATCGACCTTCCACACCGGCGGAAATAATTTAGTAGGATTAAGTTGTTAGTTGAAAATAATTGAAGTTAAAAAAGATTTAGAGGTCGTGGGTGCTTGCCGGTGTGGACGATATTTGCCATGCTCGATGCGTCTTCTATAGCTGTTGCTGCACCATTAGCGGGCGGTTGGCACACAGGGTTTTTGTCACCCTGTGCTTACCCCCACTTCTTGCCCCAGGGTGCCAAAAATGTGACCAAATAAGGGCATGGCATGTGCCAGAATCCCTTCGAAAGCCTGTGCGCCCCGTGGCAACTATTCCCCACGCCATGTCGAACTGCCTGAACTGCATTGTAGTGAAAATATAATCAATGTTCTAGAACCTTCTAGAAGGAAATAAATGTCTACTGAAGTTGTAAAAGCTTCTATCTACAAATGCTGACGCGAACCAAAACTAAGATTTCCGAAAAAGCAACCGTTTGACCGATAAACAAACTACCTTGGCAATAACTTTGAATCCTGATAAAATATTACAAAGTCTGGCAAAACAAAAGAAAATGAACACGTATCCCGATAATTATTATAACTGCGTCGTTACACCATTTATAATATACAGATACATACTAGTTTTCAGTTTTTTCAAAGACCGTTCGTCACCCAAAGATAAAACGGTGAACAAACAGCGACGAACAGTAGAGCATCGAAAAACGATCTAGGGCATGAGACACGTGCCTTTGGCAGAAGGGGATATTCTAGGGTGCATTCATGCCATAGCCGTGAATTCGGACGGTGACTATTCGACGTCGCACCCTAGATGCACTTTTCTAGGGCACAAAGCCAATTAAGGGCCCTTGGCACGTGAATTCAGACACTGCCTCTGTTGGTCACAAGATGGGATGCAGTGTACCAGTTACAATATAAAACTATTTTTATTTAATTTTGTACAATTAATTGTATTTTATTTTTGTTTATTTATAAATTGTTATGATCAGTTTAAATTACGTTTTACCTTTCACCTAATTTTAAAGTTGCCGTAAACTTTTTGACTGCCTATCCATTTTTGCATTATTATTCAAACCGTGTATTTTCGGTGATATTGGATTGTAACTATTATGTCTTCGTAATTACGTTAATCCAGATTTGTGTTATGCCTTCAATTATCCTTAATAGGTTTATTTCCTTGTAGGAAATAGTGATCTCTTTGACTTCCTTAAATTGAAGGCAGCTTGATGTGTGACATGCATTGACAATTATTTGAAAACGACTTCGTCTCATCTTCACGTGTCATCATGTCACTCCAGGCGGGATTTGAACCCTGAAATGACTTGCTACAAGAGCCTACCAGCACACCCCTAGACGCGCAGCCACCCACAGACACATCAGCCAAGTTCGTTTCGCTTTTAGTCGGACGTCGCGCCAACCCTCCAGGTGTGATAGAAGCAAGACAAGCATCTGAGCATGTGCAGCCGATGCAACCCTGCATGACAGACGCCTGCTTTCGCCATGGACCGAGAGATGGCACCGGAGCGCCCAGCTCCATCCATGGGAGGAGGCGCTCACCTCCGCACCCCCACACCTCAAAGAGCTCGAGGGCAGGTCGATTATATGTCTGTGCTCCACCGCAGAATGGCAGTTCATTCTCAGCAGCTCACTCCACCACATTGTGTGCTGGAGCTCTCTGCCAGCTCCAACGTCTTTGCGACCTACCAGAAGCTCTTCAAAACTTTCACCAGCAACCCCTGAAGAAGTCTTCAACACGCACTACCCTTCTGATAGTGCCAGCCGAGTCCCTTCTGGACAACAGCATGGAGTTAGTTAAGGTCAGTTAGTACTATAGCTACCTAGCCGTATCTGCTCTTGTCTAGTTTAGACCGGGGTCCCCTTCACCTGGTATTTGTAGTCTACTTCCGTTTCAGTTCCTGTTTGTTAGGAGGTAGTACGGACCACCATATCTATTCCTCATGGAATAAACACGTTTTCTATCAAACCTCCGAGTACTGATTCTAGGGCGACTGTGTCTTTTATCGCCCGTAGATGCCAGCCCACTAGGGAAAAGCAGGAAACTACGTCATTTACAAACCCAATTGCTGAACCTGGAGTAGGACTATGGGTTCCCTTAACCGGGCGCACATACGTCGCAAACACACCCATTAGACGGCCACCCATACTGTGCACTTGGTGTGCAGTACGGTAGAGCTACAACCACTAGAGACTCAATTCACAAGGCGGCTAGTCAATCAGCCCAGCCAATTCAATCCATCCACTGCGCTGAACTGTCGCCGGAAAGAGTGATAGACTGGTTCTGGAGGTCTGCCCACCTTTGGACCACACCCATGTCGTCGTTGGACATTCAGGGTAAACCCATCACTCTAACCACCATGCTGAACTGTCGCCGGTTGGAGTAATCGGGTATAACTCTGCCTGCTCTTCTTTAGTTGGGCTGACTTTAGTACCTGCCTTCATGCCATACACCCATAGGAGTGGTGCAAAGTGGCAAGCTAGGAAGGTAGCTACTGCCTCCAAATCCAACGGGAGCTGTAACCCAGCCCCAACTGCACTTTGCAGCATAATTCCCCGGGAACAAGCTCAAGCCACCCAACAGTTGAAGAGGCCTCACCTCCCAGTTCCCTCCCCCTCCTTATTTTAGCCCCCATTCAAGACCACCGGTCAGCTGCATCCGGTCATCACCGACTTCCGTCAGGGACGTCACATGCCACTGGGGATAATGAACCTGTGGTTCCGGAGCAACAGGACCAGCAGCCCTCCGCGGACACCCTTCAGCACCGCCAGCCACAGCATCACCTTCGCCTAAGTACTGGGCATGAGTTTCGGCCGACCTTAGCAGCAACAGCGGCCGAGTCAGGAACTACCCTGGGCCACCCCAATACTGGTAAACCAGTGACTGTGTGCCAACCAGTAATACGAAAGACAGACAAGCCCACAGCCGACTTTGTGCCGTGCCATCAAGCCATGCATCCTAGCAGGCCAAGGTCCGGTTAACAGTCAATAAAGTCAGCCCAGTCATACCGCCCTTGTCTCTGACCGACACACAAAACCTTACCCTACTGTGACGTCGCCATCAGTCACCCGACGTCATGCGTCAAGAGTTTTCGTGGCGCCCAACGTGGGACCACAGTGCTTGTTCATTCGTTAATCAAGCAGAACTAGGCCAGCACGACCCCGAGATCCAGTTAAACTAGCTGGAAGTAAAGCCAACCAGACTCCGGGGAATCCGAAAACACCCCATGGTGCTCAAGTAACTAGCCAAAATGTCAGATACGCAAGCTAGTGTAGCCGACTACGGAGACACAACGAACACCATGGCTGAGGCCACTACCGAACAACCCGAAAGGTGCCATAAAGCTGCTTGCCCTGCTACAGGAATAAATACTATTATATGCACACACTGCAAAAGCATCCATTCCCTCTGTTTGGGATGGACAGGCGAACTCAGGTACACAGATGGGCTAGAGTTAATATGTAACGACTGCCGAACTCGCCAGACTACATATTGCAGCTGGCTTACTTGTGCCGGGCAAGGAGTAAATACGGTACGATGCATTGCCTGTGCAGAGACTTATCATCACATATGCATAGGCTGGCGAGATGAGCGAATCACGAGACCGTGCTTTGTATATAGATGTGAGGTTTGCCGACGTGCGGAGGAATACCGACCGGATAATCCTGGCATTCACCATAGTATAACAACCACCCGGGTAGCGACGGGCCTCAACTTCTGGAGTTTGCGAGAAGTCCACACGAAGACCCAATCACGTTTACCCTAGACTGCGAAAAGGAACTGTACGATAATGAGGCTCCGATTAAACAATGGGTTGGGAGGACCCAGAAGCAATTAAAGGGAAAAGCCCTCGAATGGTGGAATAAATACTGTGAGTTTATCACTGAGTGGGTCAACAACAACAACAAGACTTAAATTGCTCCAGTCCCCAGCTACAAAGCCATCACTGGAGTTGCCACGCTACGCTATGATATATGAAATACTTAGGGTCATTGGTATTGTTGAATCCAGTTTAGCTTTATATTATTGAACTAACACAAGTTCAGCCTAGTGGAGCTTCAATGGTTGCAAGCCCCTCTGAATGTGGAGGTCGTGACCAGCCATGATTCTGTCCCCGCACCCCTCGTGGTTTCCATCCACTTCCGTTCCACGGGGCGTATGGCTGTGATTTTATCACCAACTCCCCTATTGGTGTATTATTTTATTGTGAAAGTTTTAATGTCCATTATCCACCATCGTACCGACTTATTATGTTATTTTCCCCTCCCAGCCTACAAAGGTGCGAATCCTCCTTTCGGAGGCCACACCCTGCACTCCAGTTGGGGCCGAACGGCCATTTCACTTTATCATGATATATTAATGCCCTGCTTGTCTTTGGATGATTTGCGATTTTCAAACCACTGCCAGCATGAGTCCATCCTCAATCTGACCTCTGGGCACAGGGGAAATCAGGTTTGGTAGATCAACGCAAGCCCCATCATGACCGTGTCTCCTCTACCCCCCCCCCCCNGAAGTGCTTGACTAAGCGACCCCCTACTGAGGGAACATCTAGAGTAGTGAGGTCAGCCCGTGCTATTCCTTCCTTTTCATCATGGGTTCTCCATTTCGGTGGGTTAATACCCCAACCCGAAGATGGTCCCTTTCATAACATTGAAATTCAGCCTTTGGGCCCTTCTGACCGTAAAGGAGTCAACCGGCCTGCCACCTGGCACCTCTGTCGTGACTGCCCACAAACTACGAATTGCTAGGGAGACGGATACCCCTTTTAGTAAAACCTGGCATAAGGTACGCCCGGGAGTTTCCCACGTTTGCCAATCCCAACCATGGGATTGCCCAGCAGTACCACAAGGAGGTGTGGGTAGCCTTGGACTGGCAGAGGCTATAACTGGCGCTTGACCAGTCCTTCCTGTAGCCAAGTTTCGTGGCAACGTATGATACTAGGGGTGGCAATACCCCCGACACAATTATCGGATAGCAGGATTATTTCTGCCTGTAAGGTGGTGCTCGCAAGCCGAGAGGGTAAGCCCCTTTTGTAGTTGAGGACGTCCCCACCAGGTTTTTGTAACACAGCCCCAGAGCACCCCGGGGGNAGCTCCCCCTGTGTGATAACCGCCCCCGAGAATGCCCTAGACTGGCACAACCTTACGGCCATTACAGCCTGGTCCCTCGCCATTGAGACACCACGAGAGAACTGAACTGCCCCTCCTAGATCGGGAAGGGAAAGTCCCTTCCATAGTCAAGGCTATTCCCACCAGGTTTTTGTAACACAACCAAACTCTGTGCAATTTTACAGCCAATTAAGGCATGGTATAGAGAGATACCTCTTCCATAGTTGAAATATTCTCACCAAATATAGTAGCACAGCCGGCTATGCACATACCTGAGCTAGTGGAAAGGGCGGGTGAAACGGAGAAAAATTACAAGGCACAAGTCTCGCTAGACAAACCGCGTGCCAGTAAGAGCCAGGAGACCGATAAGCAGCCCGAGCAAAGGGGAACCGTCCCTCTCCCAATACCTTCACGCTCCCTAAGTGTTGGTTCTGTCCGGGACGGCACTTTATCCGAGACTGCTTAGTCAAGTGGGCTGGCCCGATGCGGCCAGAGGAAGGGGCAACCACAAGGTTNGGAACAGCACTTTAACCGAGACTGCCCTAGCCAAGTGGGCTGGCCCGGGGTGGACAGGGGAAGGGGGAACAACAAGGGCGCCTGACCCCCTCCGCAGAGACGAACAGACGAGGTTAAAGGACCTAACCAGGCGGGAAATGCTGCAGCCAGGTGCAAAGTGGGCCACCACCACCGGGAACCACGGGCCTGCCCTCCAGAGACTAGTTGGACATAGGGCACTCGCCTTACTAGATTCCGCTGCTATGGGGAATTTTATAAGAAGGTACTTGCTGACCCCTGCACTAGCTTCACTTCGCCACCACAACCGGTCAATGCACATAGCACAACACGACCAAACCCTTAAGGTTGATGCAGAACTACTCTGACAGTGGGGATATATCGTCACGTAAACCAAGCCAACTTCGTAGTCTTGCCTGATATTATGGAAGAAGTAATCCTGGGGCAACCATGGCTACGCCAACAACAGTGCATTAGGGACCACGGCCAGCAACGCATCTATATCTGAGAGAAACACTGGGTGACCGTCAATTGGGAACAAAGCCCGGACATGACGATCCCACCCCCGATTGCATTTGAAGATATAAACCACCAGCTAGCAGAACCAGAGTTCGCCCAACTTAGGCAAATTCTGAATGACCTTCAGCCAAGGGGAATAGTTACGCCAGACGTAGCATCAAACATGAGATTTGGCCCACCACGAACATGCCTGTGTATAACAGACCCTATCGAGTGTCTGCCCGGAGGCAGCGCACTTCATGACGCAAGTCCAGGCAATAAAAGAGCAGAGAATTGTGGAACCGTCTGACTCTCCTTACAATTCACAGGTACATAGTACTAGTCCCAAAAATGGATGGTCAGCTAAGGTTCTGCGTAAATTACAAAAATCTGAACGACGTTATGCATCCCATCGCACCACCAACTATTAACCTGACCCACACCCCCAGGATATAGGAAAAGCCAGAATCTTCAGCACTCTTGACATGCAGTCAGGGTACTGGCAGATTTCTGTACATCCAGACAGCCGAAAGTACACTGCGTTTACTACTCCAGAGAGTGAAACCCTGCAATTCAGAATAATGCCATTTGGACTCAAGAATGCCCCGCCACCTTCCAGAGGCTTCTGACCGCTGAAGTTCTTACCGACTTTGTAGGCCAGTTTTGTTTCACCTACCTAGACAACATAATTGTATACTTGAAGTCGTAGGAGGAACACTGCGGACACCAGAGAGTATTAGAGAGACTTGAGTTACATGGCCTAACCTGCAAGTTTTCCAAAAGCCATTGTGGAAAGACTACCATTGATTACCTAGAGAATGTAGTTGCACCCGAGGGGAACTACCCCCAAGTCGCCTCGATCCGAGCCATAGAGGAGGCCGAAGAACCCACCAGCAAGAAACAACTGCGTAATTTCTTAGGCTTGTGTAACTGGTTACGCAATTATGTACCAGACATCGCCAGGCAGATGGCTCCACTCATTCCCCTGCTAAAGAAGGAAACTAGTTGACAGTGGGGAGAAGAACACCACAATGCCTTCCTAAACCTAAAGCAGAGATTCCAGAATATTGAGCAACTCCACAGACCACAAGGAGATAACCCTCTCATACACCAGCTGCAACTCAGCGGGTACCAGATAAGCTACCATCAACAAAAGGACCCGGACATCCAGTGTCTCCTCCAGGACATGCCCAAGAGGTTTGAGCTCCGCGATGACGTCGTCTGGTCGCAGAGCGGACAACCTGGGGCCCCGTGGAAGATCTGAATACCACGAAACCTTAGGATTGACCTAAGCTGCCACCACCATGACCACCCGCAGGCTGGTCATCCCGGCAGTAAGGAGACGCTACGGGATATAGGAGAATCATATATTTGGGACAGGATAAGCCGGGATATGCGATAGTACGTCAACAACTGTGAGGCGTGCTGTTGTGGCAAAGCGTATCCCATGCCCCATCCTGCACCAAAACCCCATCGACCCCACACAGTCTGAACCCACTTGGTGGCTGACCTAATGGGGCCTTACCCAGAAGCACCAAAGAAAATGGATACCTGTTGGTGGTAACAGACCAGTTTTCTTGCTGGGTAGAAACATTTCCCCTACCCAGTCAGGAAACACACATCATAGGGAAGTTTGAGGAGGAGATATTCTGCCCATGGTAGTACCCGCAGGCCATACCGACAGATAATGGCATGCAATTTACCAGTCAAAAATGGCAGACCACATGCAACACATTGGGGGGGTGGAGATGTGGACGAACCCCCCATATCACTTGCTGACAAACCCCACTGAGCAGAGGAATCAAGAACTGAAGAAAAGCCTCCATCTGTGTGGGAGAGGACCACCGCCACTGGGACAAACATCTACCGAATATTCTTTTCACTCTCAGGAGAAGGACCAATGAGGCCTTGGACACCAGACCCAGCCAACTCAATCTGGGACGAACCCTCCGTCACTCAGGTGACTGGCAGTGGGAACAAGCTCCCACAGAGATGCCACAGCCTGAGGACGTCAGATTGGCCGCCCTAGCCCGAACCCTGAGGGCACGAGACGCCCAGACCCAGTACATTAACAAATAATACCAGCAACCCAGCACCGGGGTCTGAAGCTTCCAGATGGGCGAGGCTCCACAGCCACCCACATAGTAAGGCCTGAGGTCAATTCAGTGTGGGCCTCACTGAAAAGTGGGAAGGGCCCTACAGAATAGTGGGACGCCAAGAAAACGTGTACTGGGCAGTGGACGCCAGGGGACGAATCCGCAAGGTAACCCGAGGGCAGATGAGCCCTTGCCCCAACGGAGCTCAAGACCACGAGGCCGAAGCACCAGTGTCAGATGCCGAAAAAGAGGAAGGAAGGGAGGACGATCCCCCTCCACTGACGCCCGCTGAAGTCGGGCCACCTACCTTCCGAGAGCCAGAACTTAGACCGGGTGCCGACCAGAGGAATTTCCAACTCACCCTGATCAGGGTCGAACAACCTGCACCTCGAGGAACAATGTCCATCTGGACCTTGCCCTCGACCCCAACAGACTTCGTCCTCAAGATGACAGCCAGACGCGGCCGTATGACCGCCACCGGGTCGGAACTGTCAAGGTAAAACCCCTTAGACAGGGAGCCTCGCCGGCGAGAACAGCAACCGAGCCCCATTCAGGAGAAGGATGAACCTAGCAGAGCCAACGAGGCTGGGGTGTCCGAAGAGCCCCTGCCTCAGATGGCAACCCTGACCACGTCCACTCAGGAGGGCATGTTCACTCACCGGGCCATGATGCCAGATGGTGCAGAGGCCACTAGTACACCACGTTCCGCACAGGAGGATGAGCCCAGCAGCGCCGACGAGGCTAGGGTGCCCGAAGAGCCCCTACGTGCCTTGTACAACAACCTAGGTCACATCCACCAAGGAGGCTGTGGACACCCTTCAAGCCTCAATGCCGGATGGCAACGATACCAACACCAATGCACAGCCCTCCACACGGTAGGATGAGCCCAACTGAGCTGAGGGGGCAGGGGAAGTAGAGGATTCCCTGCCCGTGATGGCCACCTCAATGTTGCCCCTCCAGGCAGAGAGGACACCTGATCAATCCCCGGTGCCTGGTGGCCCCGAACTGGCCACTGCCGGGGACGCGGAACCATAGAACAGCAGCCAGCCCACAAGAGAGATGCCTTCCCGCACCTGCCACAGCGCCTCTCAGCCGGGACGTTACCGTTAGTCACCATGGTGGCTCACTTCAGAGTTCACATGGCTGTACCCTCAGTACGTAGCCTTGAGGAAGCCGCCCGCACCCTTGCACCCCAGACGAGTCTGCGGGCAGGTAGAATATATGGCAGTGCACCGCCAAGGAACGTCAGTTGTTCTCCAGTTGTACGTCTGAGTTCATCTCCAGCAGCTTGCTCCACCACCTCGTGTGCTGGGGTTCTTGGCTGACCACAACATATTCACGACATACCAGAAGCTCTTCAAGACATGCACCAGCAACCCCCAAAGAAGTCTTCAAACCCTTTGAACAGCCTATCCTTCTGTTAACGGCAACCTCACTACCCTTCTAGTAGTGTTAAACACCCACTACCCTTGTGGTAGTGGCTCTTGAATTCCCTTCTGGGCAACTGCACTGAGATAGTTAGAGACAGTTGTTATTATAGCCACCTAGCTGCATCTGCTCGTGTTCATGTTAGACCCATGTCCCTTTCACCTGGTTTATGTAGTTTACTTCCGTTCGGTTCCTGATTAGTTAGGAGGTAGTACAGGTCACCCACTGTGTCTATTCCTCATGGAATAAATACGTTTTCTTTCAAACCTCTGAGTGCTAATTCTAGGATGACTGTGATTTTATCCTCTGTAGAAGCCAGCCCACCACAGTAAAGCAGGAGACCGCATCTTTGACAAACCAATTACAGAACCTAGAGTAGGACTGCGGGCTTCCTTAACTGGGTACACATACTTCGTAAAAAACACCCAGTCAATAGTCACCCGTACTGTGTACCTGGTGTAAGACATAGCCACAACCAATAGCAGCACAATCTAATGGCTGTCAGTCAGCTAGTCCAGCCGATTCACTCCATCCACCACGCCGGAAGGAGTGATAGACTGGTTCTGGAGGACTGCCTACCTTTGGACATACACCCAACATCGTTGTCGGACTTCCAGAGTAAACAAATCTCTCTGAATTGTCGCCG
Organism: Clitarchus hookeri; assembly: GCA_002778355.1. Classification (NCBI taxonomy): domain Eukaryota; kingdom Metazoa; phylum Arthropoda; class Insecta; order Phasmatodea; family Phasmatidae; genus Clitarchus; species Clitarchus hookeri. The sequence continues at coordinate 139,977 of NQII01000956.1, read as the reverse complement.
GTTGGAGTAATCGGGTACAACTTTGGTCGGCTCGGCCTCGGCTTGGTTCTACACCTAGCTAGGGAACATCGTCGCCTGCTCTCCTCTGGTGAGGCCAATATTTGTATCTACCTGTATGCCGTATACCCAAAGGAGTGGTACAAAGTGGCAGGAAAGGAAGGCAGCTGCAGCCTCCAAAGCCAACGGGAGGCAGCATAACCCCCCCGGAACGAGCTCAAGCCGCCTGCCAGCTGGAGAGGCCTCTCCCACTCCTTATTTCAGCCCCCGATCAAGACTGCTGGCCGACCACACCCGATCATCATCGACTTCCGTCAGGAACAGCCCGTTCCACTAGGGATAGCGAATCCCTGTTTCCAGTGTCGCCGGACTAGCAGCCCTCTCCGGACTCACCGCAGCACCGCCAGTCGCAGCACAACCGTTGCCCCAGGTCGGGGCACTTGTTCCAGTTAACTCCAGCAGCAGCTGGGTCAGTAGCCACCCCGGGCCACCTCCAGCACAGGTAAACCCGTGGCTGTGTGCCACCCAATACGCAGGACCGCTAAGGCCATGTTTGACTTTGTACTGTGCCGTCAAGCGACGCATNACCGCTAAGGCCATGTTTGACTTTGTACTGTGCCGTCAAGCGACGCATCCTGTATTATATACCGGCCGGGGCCCAGCCAGCCGTTAAGGTCAGCCAGTTGAATCACCCTTGTCTCTGACCGACACGTCAAAACCTTGCCCGACCATGACGTCGCCGTCAGCCATCAGACGTCAAGCGTCAAACTGATTTGTCAAAAATGCTCTCTTTGTCTTTAAAGCCGGGACGGACAATGGTGACTAACACGGTCAAATGAATAGTATTAATTTCATTAAGTGGGTTATTGAGAAACTTGCACCTAATCTCCCTCCATCATTTATGGTAGTGTTAGATAATGCACCTTATCATTTCATACAGATAGACAAGTCACCTACAAAATACTCTGTGAAAGCAGATATGTTAACATGGTTAATGAATAAGGGAATTACTTGCCACGATTCGGTGCAGAAAGAGGCGCTTTATAAATTGGTGGAATTAGCTAAACCTAAAGGGAAAGTGTACAAATTTGATATGCATCTGACATCTTTGGGACATATCGTGATCTGTCTTCCCCCGGACATGTGCGACCTGAATGCTATTGAGCTGGCTTAGGTAAAGGTTAAGCATATGGTGCGCGAAGGAAATGTGTCCGGGGATTAATCTCTTCAGAAGCTATGAGAGATTACTCTTGTAATGATGCGTTTTACTTGCCACGGCTTGCTCAGGGTAGAAACACGAGACTCATAGAATTGAACATTATTAATTAAGAATGAAGAAGTTCCAAATTAGTTTGTTAAGTACTTTATTTATTTAACTATTTATTTAACACTCAGCACCACAGTTCACAGAAGAAGTCCAAATTGCAGAGTACGAACCTTACAGATACATATCAAAGTACAAAAAAACAGCGCCACCGTGGTTTCCGTGTATTAACGTCTCATGAATATTAGCCCGAATAAAGAATATCTGCTGCTACCTCCCACACCGGCTGAGAAATGAAATAATACAGTCTAGTGGCCGATGTGGGGGTTCACGTCACACCTGATGCGATCTACGCTATCATTGTACTACGACAACTCTCTCTGACGACTAAAGAAGACGACCGCTTCTAACGGCCCTCGCCGCAGACTGCCCCTCCTAAGAAGACTCTCAACGACTAAGACCCTGTAAGGGCGACAGCTAGACGCCTATATCCTACTGCCTATCCCCCCTCTCCTGTGATAACGGCCTGGCCACGTACGCTCTCCCTCGTTATCTAACTGCTCCGTACGAACTACTCCTGCGATAAGCGCCCGGCATCCGGCATCTGCCAGCAGCGTCATCTAAAACTGCACGTGCCCCGCGCTCAACAAGTTATAGACTGCCGCGCCGTCAACATAAACTAGCCTCGCCGTCCACAAAAACTTGTTGACATATTAAAACTGCGCCGAAGGAACCAAAACTGTTGATGTCGCCTGATCCACAGAAACTAACTAATCTACTTTATGCTGATGCTTTCAAAACTCCCAAGTTCGAAACGAAAACTGTAACGAGGACTCTTGATAAAAACGTAACCTGCAGACGTCCGCCCCTTAACCTACAAATGCACACGTCTGTCTGATAAACACGGGAAACGAGCCACCACGGCTTTAAACTGAAACACGATTAAAATATTACGAAGCTGTCCCAAAGCTTCACAAACACGAAAGAATTTTACACTTGAGTCCCGAAAAATTCAGAATATTGCGTCATTACACTCTTAAAGTGATAAATACTGTAACCAAGACCGTTTGGGAAGGGTATTGTGGCCACGTGCAGAAACTGGAGGCTGAATACTGGGAAAAGGATGGTATTGTGTCAGATGTCATTGACAGTATAGTTGTTTGTCTTGATGACAGTAGTGATTCCCCCAGTGGATCTGACGAGTGCAGTTCGGACATTGAACAAGAGAATCCGATTTCACCATTAGCAACACCTCTTCCATTGAGGTGAGTACATGTTTGTGTTTAGTATTGTACGTCGTGGCTGGCTTATTGCACCAACACCGCATACCTGGCATGGTTTCAGAGCTGGCACGCACACAGTACATGTATGTCTTTTAAATGCAATCCTTTATGTAATGCAAAAAATAACATTAAAGGTATCTGAAAAATTACGAAATTCTATATTTTTATTAATTTTTAAAACATACCTACATGCAAAATTTTACAGCAGAAGAAATTTCCCATCTTCAATCTCTGCAGGGAAATTTTTTCATTGGATCACAGTGTTCTGTATGTTAACTAGAAGACGAGCAATTCATGCCTTTTTCATCCATGCGAACCCACTGTGATGCCGAGCTTTAAGAGCACACAGCGACCACCTTTCTACAAGCTCCCTTCACCTCCACCTGGTCAGCCACAAAAGAGATGATGTAAAGTAAGACACCACACTGGTTGCTAGGGAATTGTCTCCCACTTTGCCAGCCATGTAACGGGAGAAAACAAAAGTTTACACTTAATCGTGCCAAGCATTACTCAAGGACAGTGTCAAATTTATCCCTCCAAGCTGGATGTTTACATGCACATTGGCACCATCACTGGCACAGCAATGGATACTGCATGTACTTGGAGTTTGTACATGCAAAACTAGTGTTTTATGTGGCATATGTCTGCCTTTTAAAGAGATCATTAATATTTAATTAAAAATTGTGTAATAATTGAGACCAAAGGTAAATAAATATGTTAGTTGAGATTTGTTTCTTTACTACTTTAAAAACTACATCCTTTGAATTTCTCATAAGATTACACTTGCGTTCACCATAAGTTACGTGGGGTTTGCGCATTGTTTGGCAACAAAGGGATATCTTATATACCTTTTGATGATATCGCTTTATTCAGAAGTAGTGTAACTATTGAAATAAATTAAAATTTTGGTGACAAATTATTTTATTTTCGTACAAGAAGCACCTGAAAAACTTTGTGCTTGTTAAAACTTACGTGCTGCTCAATATAAAAAGATTTCTGGCAACAACGGGAGGTCAGGTGTATGCTTCTGGGATAGTACTTTATTAAAAACCATCTGTGTATTAAATAAAATTAATATAGTATTTTGTTACAACTCATGTTGGTTTTTGTGCCAGGGATGACTAAACATGAACTTCATGGTAAAATGCAATTAAATACACTTTAAATTAAAATCCACATAAAATGCAACTTTGAGACTTTTGTAGGGTTTCAGAATTTGTTTGTTTGATTTTACAATGGTAGAAATTTTACAGTTATTCTGGAAAACCATGGTACCTCGTGAAATTAGAGGTCTGTTATATAGTTACATGGATGCTCAATGGGGATGGACACTAGCAAAGGCAAATAAATACAGCACATTGTTTGAAAAATCAGACTGNATATAGTTACATGGATGCTCAATGGGGATGGACACTAGCAAAGGCAAATAAATACAGCACATTGTTTGAAAAATCAGACTGATTATCCTATCCTACTAATATTATAAATGCAAAAGTCTGTGTGTGTGTGTGTGTGTGTGTGTGTGTGTGTGTGTGCGCGCGCGCGCGCTTTTTTTTTTTACCACGCAGCTCCATAACGGCTGAACGGATTTTGATGAAATTCGGTATGTATGTACTTTAGGTCCTGGAATAGACATAGGATACTTTTTATCCCGGAAAATTGAACGGTTCCTGTGGAATAACAACAAAACATAATTCTGCAACGGCTGGGAATGTGACCGAAATATTATTTTCCTCTGGTGTCAGAGTTTATCAGGCCGCCCAAGGACCTCTGAAATGGCTTAAGGACTGCTATCAATCAATAACAACCGGGACCAAATATTTAACGTGCCTTCTGAAGCCCTGAAGCGCTCAGATGTTATGCCACTAAAAGGTCACCCATCCAAATGTGTGCCGCTGGGATCGTTGCTTAACTTTGGTGATAGATTAAGATTCCTCAGCCATGTGCAAAAAGTAGTACCTAGGTACACTTATTTCTAAAGCTACAACTTTATGAAACTGATGTTTTGATTTTCATACATCGACGCTGGAAAGCGGAAATGTGGTAACTACGCGATAGTTGCACAGATACACTCCAAAAACAATACCCTACTTCTTGGCCATCGGGTAAAAAATATTTCCTTTCTTTTGGCTTGCCGTAATCAGTTAAAAACTTCGGCCAACATAGTATAATTTTATAATTCTGTTTTGACATACATGAATTGTCTTTTCCCAATTAATTTATTAGTGTATCACTGTAAAACTCAATTGTACCTGGGCGAAGCCGGGCCGGTTTGCTAGTATACAACATTAAACTCTTATCAGCAATCTTTCTAATTCAGGTAAATAAATGTTTTGTGCAAGCTTACAAACTCTTAATCATGCCATTGCAATTTCACATTGCACAAATACGATGCAATTGGATGTAGCAGTGACAGTAGAAAATGGACTCGGCATGTGGAATGCACGAGGTGAGTGATGAGTCTCCACCCAACTGTGGCCACCCTCACGTGTGCACCTGGCACAAGGGATACACACTAGCCAGCAGCGAGGGATGTTATAACTTGTGTGGTGTTTTGTAAAACTTCCTAGTCACAAGATTGCTATTAATAAGACAAATATCTATCATACCACTAATGACCTTGAAGAATTAATCAAAATAGAACTTTCAAAGCACCACTTCTTTATTAGCCATCTCTTTCACTCTGCTTCTTCACACTCACTTCTGGCGACTTTGCCTTAGTACCAACCTTATATTGCTACATTTATTATGTCTCCGGGGTCCACAGTGGTGTAGTGGTCGGACTACTTGCCTCCAACCTTGGCGAACCAGGTTTGATTCTCGGCAGGGTTGCTCCCGGATTTTCGCATGTGGGAATCCTGCCACATAATGCTACTGGTAGGCGGATTTTGTTGGGGATCTCCTGTTTCCCCCGCCCTTGCATTCCAGCACTGCTCACCTCAATTCACCCTCATCGGCTTTCAAGACCTCTATGTTAAGGGTTGCCCAAAATGTGTCTACTCCATTCTTACATCTACCCTTTTTAAACAGATTACAGCACTTATTCAACATTATCACTACAGTACATGATCTGATACCATTTGCATTGTATTACATCAGCCTTTACCAACAATTGTGCTTTACTAAGACTACTATACATAATTACTAAAGTACTTAGGTCTGTTACAAATCTTTCTGGTTCGTATAACAAGAGCAGTTTCAGATGAGAACTCACATTCCTGACTGGTTAATGCTGCTAGCCTTTATTTTCGGTCTCCGCCAGTTCCTGAGCATTGTGAAACTCCTGACTTTGATGTCAAACTTCATGCTGCCCATTTCCCTACTACTCTGCTGTGGATGTGTTTCACCAAACTCTGTTAGTCTGATTTTATTTTCGAATTTGTGCTTTCTGCTCCCTTCATGCAATTGCACACTGTTACATTCTATAACCCTGCCTTCCTTGCTTGTATTCTGTAAGACCTTGGTCAGTGAGGTAAAATTCCTACAACCTGTCCCATTTTCCCCCATATTTTTTGTTGTGTTCTATAAATAACATTTTCACATAAGGTAAAGTATTTGAGATGTTTTTTTACCCCTGTTATAGTAATCCGGCTTTTGTTTTGTGTTGCCATTAGTCTGGTACTATCCTCTTTCTGATTATTACTCTTCCTACTTGTCTTTTATAGTCTATTTGCGGTTTCTTCACATTTTTTAAATCAAACCTTTGAAAAATCACCTCATGTATAACCTGTTTGATTATTTCCTAAATATATTGTGTATCACAAGCATTTTATACTTCTGTTAACATAAATGTATCTTCTTTCTGGTTAAATTAAACTTATTACTTGTATTTTTTTGGTAAATTATATTATTTCATTTATGATTAATATAATAATACAAGAGAGAAGATATGTATAGTGGTAACGCCTAGTAAAAAAATTTTTTTATGCAAAATATTATTAAACTGAGTGCGTACAAATGCAGTGCGTGGTCCCTTTGGTGTAATTTTCTAGACTTGGTTAAGCTTTGTTTGCATGAGGTGGAGGAATAGCGTGGAATTATAACTTTACTAAGGCTTCAGAAAAGTTGGGAGTAACCATGAGTTGACTATATGTCAACATGCTATTTGGTTTCCTGCCAAACTGCAGTTCCACGGAAAGATTTCCAGTTGTGTTCCAGTGGTGTGTTATTAAGTTCTAGCATGTCTAACATCTACCTCTTTTCCCTCTTTTAACACTTTCTTAAAACATTTTCTTGACTCTCTGGATTTGGCGTTCAGCTAACCTATTTGATTTTGGAGTGGAGTGATTTGGGCGGCTCTTTAACATTGAGGTCTTGATAGCTGAGTTTGATTTTGGATACAGAAGATTATAAGTGACGTGATTAAATTCCCAATCTTTCGCAAACTGCCTACACTGTTACACACACTGTTTCTGGTATACCATATTGTGAGAAAATTGACCTTAATTTTTGTATAACTTCCTCACTGCTAAGATTACACAGTTCCTCAAGCTCAACAAATTTTGTAATCAGCCACGAGAATGTAATTCTTGTAGGTTAAACAAAAAAATGTCTACTTACCATAACCCAAGGGCCCTCAGGAACTGCTCTTGTGTACATTGGTTCTAACACATTTTTGTTTTGACGTTTAACACAACTGAGACAGTTTGACACTTACTATATTTTCAATTTCTACATTCATCTGTGGCCAGTATATATGTTGTATTTTGAGACCCTCAAATGATTATTATGTATTTTATTAAGCATTTCTTTCCTTGGTGCTTTTGGTACTATGTACAACCTGTTCTCTCTTGAATGCTAAATTGTCTACTATAAACAGTTAACTTCTAACTTTAAAGTATGTTTTTGCCAATTCAGGGCAGTCAGATATATTCAATGGCCACCCCTCTAGGATCAACTGTTTCACCTTTGTCAGTTTAGAATCTTCATTAGTTACCTCTCTTAATTCAGTTAACCTAGTTTGTAACACTTATAATTTCTCCATTACCATACCCACATGTGCTTTACGTCCTGTCCTAAATCTAAGTTTAAGGATTTACGTTCTCCCAGCTTGACAATGCATCTTCCATTATGAGCTGCTACCCTGGTGCATATTTCAAAGCCAAATATTACTGTTGCAACCGCAATCTCATTCACTGCGATATTAATGGGCAAGTACTCGTAGGTTTCTTAAATATTGACAACAGTGGTACATGATCAGTTTCTACCGTATGGTTTGACCCATGTAAGCATTGATGAAACCTTTCACAGCCATATACTATAGCTAGGGTTTCTTTCTCAATAATTCTGTTCAGAACAATTTAGGAACTTGTTGGCATAGACAGCAAGTAAGTTGTTTTGTAATAAATCAGCACTCAATCTCACAAGCTATGAGATGATGCATTAACTGATAACACTATAGGTTTCTCTTTGTTAAAATATTGTAAGACTGCCTTTGTTTCAACTCTTTGAACAATTTTTCATGTTTTTCTGTCCACCGCCAACATGCTCCTTTCTTTGTCAACTCCCTCAGTGGATACCCTTTTTCTACTTCTTTTGGTATTAATTTGGAAACATGTTACCATACCCAGAAAAGTCAACAGCTCTGTTCTGTTGGTCGGTATTGGCATGTTTACAATTGATTTGGCTTTCTCATCGTC
>NQII01000956.1:22815-131759 GCA_002778355.1 Clitarchus hookeri | reverse complement strand
ACTCTCTGGAACACTATTCTTAACCTCCCATCATGCTCTTTCTGTTCCTTTCCCCAAACTACTAAATCATCAATATTCACTGCTACCCTTGGAATGCCTGCAGAAACTTGGGGAAAACATTTATTTGTGAAATGCTTCTGCTGCTGAGCATAACCCAGAATGCATTCTTTTGAACATATACATGCCAGACACAGTGTTAAAGGTTGTTAGTTTCTTGGCTTTCCTCATCCAGTTTCACTTGTCAGACCTCTTAAATCCATTTAAGGTTGTGAATACCGTTGCTTCCATCATTGGCGATACTAGCTCGTCAAAAGTAGATAGTTGATATAATATTCTCTACTTCTCTTTGTTTAGATAATATGGATGTACGCATATCCTTAAGCGGTTATCTGGCTTCTTTACAATCACCAATGAGTTAACCCATGTAGTAGGTTCTTTCACTGCTTTTACTACGCCCATCTTTTCTAGCTTGTTAAATTCATCTCTTACATGTTCAACTAAATGAGACTTTGATACCTGTGGCATAACTTCCTCTTTTAACACTATTCTATATGCATATTTTAACTCCTCCTCTACCTTCAAACAAATCTTTATTTTCTTTTAATAGCCTGTCTACCTCTGAACTACATGCAATTTCCTTACTTTCATTTGTGTTCTTTCCCATTCTTTGAGTCTGTACCATATTTATTCTTTTGACTAAACTGAACTGTTTGATAGTTCATGGTCTAAAAATTGATTCAGTATTCTCTTGTTCATTGACTACCTGAAACACTACTACCCTTTGTCCACCACCTCAAAATGTACATTTAAAGCAGAGTGTCCACCCACAGGGAAAAGTCGGGGAATTTTCACCTGGGTCAGGGAAAATGTAAATAATTGCTACTCTGCAAAAGTTTTTATTTGTGTGAATACAGGATAATGTAATTATAAGCACTCATGTGAAGTCAATAGCATGTATTGAGAGAAATATCGATGGGCTGGATAAAATGTTGGACATGCTGTGTAATTTAATTCTACTTCACTGACAGCATATTTGTTCTGTAAACTGTGAAAAAAGATGGTATTGGAAGGTTTCGATCCTGAAAATAGGTCAGGGAAAATTGTAATATTCTGCCTTGAAAACAGGAAAAAGTCTGGGAATTCCAAAATGGAATTTCAGTGGACATTACGTAATCACTTCCCTAACCTGAATTGGTAACCCACTATAATTTTCTGGCTTATTAGTATATAATATTATGTTCACACCTGACCTTTCTGTGTCTGACTTTTTACATGACATACACATTTCATTGTATTCTGGGCATACCTTAGGCTGACTTCTCTTACCACAAGTACACTATATGACTTCTTTTTGCCCCATTTGCTGGTTCTGATGCTGATGTGAACGTGCTTGTCTCTCCTGCTGTTGTGGCGGTCGCTGATTTTTGGCTGAACTTATCTCGCTTTCACAGTACCGTCAATAACCGCATTGCACTGCATTAACACACATAAGCTTTTCTCCGTATGTTACAGTCTTCTGTTGTATTCTAGTAAGTTCCGCATTCTTGCAGACCTGGTGGCACTTCCCCAACGTTAGATGATCACTGTCCAGTAACCCACTGATTATTCAGTTTTTACTAATATAACTTTCATTTCTCCAAATTCACAACTCTGAGCTATTTTCCATAATTTTGTCAAGTAAATATGTTTTATTGATTAACCTTCATTCTGTTCCATTGTCAAAAAGTATGTTGTTCCATACTTGCATTTGTTCATGGGATACAGTACTTATCAAGTGCTTGAAGTATTTTATATGAATATTTCCGGTCTGCAGCACAGAGTTCATTTCTGTTAAATATTTCAACGCCTTCCTTATCTATTATCAAAATAATTGAAGTTTTTACTTCTGCACCTTTTTAGAACTACCCAATGCTAACACATGTTCAATTCCTTTCTTTTTTGCTTAAACTTGCGCTAATTTTCTGCCAATTTCACAGTGAACATTAAAAAGATCCAATTTCTTCAAATTATTTATGTTATTAACTCACTGCTATTATCTCTTGGAATCTTGCTTTCTTCCTTGTTCTTACAGTTCTTGGCATGCTGTTGCCTAACAAATATCTCATCTTTTATGACGTTCTTTTCCATATTGCACCATGTCATAGCTTGTGCTGTGTTTTGTAAACTTCCTAGCCACAAGATAGTTATAGATAGGACGAGTATCGGTCATACCACTACTGATGTTGAAGGAGCAATCAAAACGCAGCATTCCAAACACACTTCTTTATTAGTCATCTTTTCCACTCTGTACTTCCACACACTCACTCCCAGCTACCTTGCCTTAGTACCATCCTTACATTGTTAAATTTATTACAAGGGAGAGGAGAGTAAATGCTTGTCCCCCATCTACAATGTGGTATTCTCCTCCATGTAAGGTAGTGCACAGGTACTTAAGCAGTCACCATGGTACCAGTAGAGTTCCCTCTGTCCCACCACAGCTGTTTCATTGCCTTAGCTTTGTAGCCAAGTGCTCGCCAGCTGTTCGTCCAGGGCACCTTCGCCCACATGCATAACCTGGAGGTTTACATGCAACAAGGATGCATGTCTTCTGCTCATTCGGTCCCTCAATCATTTGAGGAGCATGTTTCGTGCAGCCAATCCTGTGTCCAGTGGGGATTCATGGCACTGGCTACCACCCTTCAGACATAGTCTGGGTAAAGACTACTGTGTGTCCTTTAAAAATAATTAGTATTGTTCACAACCAGAAACTTGCCTGCGTAATTGGAAAACTTTCTGTTGGCTTTGTAGTTTGTGCCAATTTACTTCCTTTGTGTGCGCTTTACGTTAAAGTTTTTTAAAAACTTTTCAAGTGGGTTCCTAACCTTCCTTTGTTGGGAGAAGGATGAGGGCACACTTCCGATTGCTGCAGGAATTTCATCTACAACTGTTCTTGTGGCTGACCTCCATTGTACTTGGAGCCTGGTAGTTGACTGTGGCGAGCCACAAGCAGCAGTTGCTGACGGTGCTTGCCTCTATGGATACAGTTGCTCCTGGTGTGTATCGTAGTCAGTCTGCATTGGTTCTAGAATTGCCACTGGTTGGACCTGCTAGTAGAGTGGTGTTATAGCAGGTCAGCTCATCAACTTGAGCTGTACCCTTGGCCAACCTTCTTAGCATCTAGAACCACTGGTGTGTGGACGGCTCAGCCCTAGATGTAACACTAGTAACACAACTTAACTCTCAAGTGGATGACCTGAGACCAATCGTAACACCCACTAACCATCGACTGCTGTGTTTCTCAGTAGCCTTCATTTGTGGGACCTGGTACACTGATAGTCTATATCCATCTGCTTGCCTCCAAAACTATTCTTAGCCTAGTGTTAAGTGAGCTTGAGTTCATTGCTGACGTCAGGTGTTCTCTATTCATAAAAGGCCATCTCAAGTTGTGGTCATTCTGATATTCTATCATCTCTTTAGTCATTACTTTATGAACAATTTTTTTTGGAAATACTACTCTTTCATAGAGCAACATTGTAAATATGTGGAGAGTTGCTGCTAAACTTGATTATTAGTGGTGGTGCATCATTTATGATTTGAAAATTCCTTAAATTAAAATAATTTATTGTATATGAGAAGTTTTGTATAACAATAATAGAATGAGACAACATTAATAACTTTACATATACTTAATTCCAGACCTGCTCATAATTTTTAACATTTCTAAAAGTTAAGCTATTTTCATGGCAATTGCAGTCTGCAGTAGCCATATGCAGTTTGCCAGTTTACATTGTTTGCAAACACTGTAAACACAGAATGTTTTAAAAATTTTAGTACAAAGCAAATAATTAAAATTTTTTGTTACACATTAATAGAATTTAGGAATGTTTCCATTATAGTAATTGCATGTGGTTGATGTCAAAATAATGTCTTCTTTCCTAGAATAGGTTGTAAAACTAGATTGTTTCCTAAGTAAACATATCAAGTATTAGGTCTCCTTAAGTAGATATTATTTACAACAAATTCAGCATGTTAATGTTACTATGCTAATTATATGTATGTTAATTTTGGTACACAGCTTAACCTTTTTTTTACATAGGTGACCTTTATTTTATATATTTTTTTTGGAATTTTGACACATTTTCTTTGGTTCTATTTACTGCTTCAACGGTACAACTTGCTTACTGTCTATATTTTACTGCATTTTGCAATTTTTTCCTAGACCCTTGAAAATTGTAAAAAAAGGGGGTTTCACTGTATTCTTCTGTTTTTGATGATGTGAACAGTTTTTACTTGTTTTTCTTTTTTATTTTCAGACTGCCACCAGCTAGTGAAGTATTATCAAATGATAAAACTAGTGTTATGTCAGTGATCTGCTCAAGCTGCATTTCTGACGAAACAGACAGTGCCACTACAGGTTATCCAGATCATGAAAAAGCTTACATATGTGACAAGTGTCAGAAGCCCTGCTACCAGTACTTTTTCAAGTACAAAGATTTTCAGGCTGCAGCCAAAAAAGATAGGAAAGGGACTGCGCAAGATCATATAAATTCAGGTGGCTTAAATGATGGACTGTCAACTAAAGGAAAGATGCTGGTGTGCAAACGGAAAAAAAATAACTATGTTTGTAACATTTGTGGTGTTTCATACAAGAGTAACATGGGGTTTCATCATCACTATTCGAAGCATACAAATGTTTTTCGATACAGGTGTGAGGAGTGCGGGAAAGGATTCCATTACAGGAGAACTTTATATCAGCACAAGAAGTCGCATGCTGTGGATTTAAAATGCCAGTGTTTTGTGTGTTTGAAGAAGCTGAAAAACCAGTATACTCTTCAGCATCACATGAAACGCCACAGTGTCCCAAAAATATTTCCTTGTGAATGGTGTGGCATGGTTTACAATTATGCTCGAAGTTACAGACATCATAAAAGGACTGTGCACAAAGTAGTTACTGGTATCCAGTGCAAGACGTGTTTGAAGTATTTTGAAAATTTGAACTTTCACACTTGTGCTCCTTTCTACGAATGTGATGTGTGCGGGAAACGGTTTAGCAAACGCCAGAATTTCCTAACACATTTTGCATCTCATACCGATGCAATGAATGAAAAGTGCAATGTCTGCCACAAGGTTTTCAAAAGCATTGCTAAACTGAAGTTCCACATGCATTTACATTCAACCTCCTGGTCAGAAAGATATCCTTACTTATGTGAGGTGTGTGGGAGAGGTTTTACGTTACGTGGGTCCTTGAAAATTCACAGAAAGGTCCATGTGGCTGGGAAAAAGTACCGGTTAAAATTTTTTAGGTCAAACAAACTCTTGCAAGAGCAACAAACAAAATGACAAATAAGTGAATGGAGCTCCAATTGATTATTGTCATATTTGACCTTTGGCATAAGACATAAAGGCAGCTTTGGAATGAAAACCAGAATATTTTTGGTGAATGAGTATTATTGAGGTTTAGAATATTTTATGTTTTACGAGAAGGGCCTATTTGACCGTTAAAACCATACAGTTGCATTTTCAAGCAGAAATAATACAAATTGTTATGTTTTTTGTATGTTAATTCATGACTGAAATTCCAGAAGTAAACTAGAATGTTTTGAAAAAAATTTTGAGCAGTAAGATAATATGATGTTTGTTCAGGTTAATACATAAAAAATTTATTGTGTTATACGTAATAGAGAACAAAAACTTCACCACTGAAAATTCATTCTTCCAATAGAGTAAATAAAGGAACTTTATTATTTTTTCCTTTCTTAATTTTTGTATTTAATTCAATAACTAAGAATTATTTGAATTCATCCCCAAATATGTTAGTGAGATTATACAATAAATGAAAATAATATAGTAATGGTTTGTATCAACTACAAATGTTTATGTACAAAACTCTGTGACACAGTTACTAACACTATGTGGTCAAAAATATCCGGACACCCACCTGAAAATTAAATATAAGTTTGTGTTGCCTTCCATCGGGAACACTGACAGTCAGTACAGTGTTGAACACTGGCAGTTAATACAGTGTTGAACACTGGCAGTAAGGTGTTGGCCCAAATTTAGCATTGATGACAGCTTGCACTCTCGCAGGCGTACTTTCACTCGGGTGGCAGAAGGTTTTCTGGGGAATGGCAGCCCATTCCTAGCAGAGTGCCCAAAATAAGAAGAGGTATCAATGTGGGTTGGTGTGGTCTTAGCATGAAGTTGGCATTCCAAAACATCTCGAGATTACATCTCGAGATTACATCTCGGATTCAAATCAGGACTGTGTGCAGGCCAGTCCATTAGTGGGACATTGTTGTTACACCACTCCCCCACATGCCTTGCAGTATGGACATGTATTCGGTCATGTTGAAAGATGCAATGGTCATCCCTGAACTGGTCTTTGACTGTAGGCAACGTGAAAGTGGTTAAAATGTCAACGTAAACTTGTGCCTTGACAGTGCCACATAAAGCAACAAGGGGACCAAGCCCCCTCTAGGGAAAAAATGACCATACTGTAACCCCACCACCCCCGAATTCCAGTATGCACTATACAGGCTGTTTGTCATCGTTCACCACACCCACACCCTACCATTGGATCACCACATTGTATATAGCGATTCATCACTCCAGACAATGGTTTTCCATTGTTCTATTGTCCAGTTTCAAACAAATTTCCGCACCTCGGGCCAAACAGTCGTGGTGTTTGAAGTATATCCTGATGCAGGTTGGAATTCCTGTTTGATGGTGGTGATGGATAATTGACAATTATACTCCTCAACACTCGTTGGTCCCTGGCTGTCAACACAGAAGGTTGACCCACTTTTGGGTTGTACATGTCCCTTCACATTTCCATTTCTCTATAACATTGAAAACAGGGAATCTAGGGATATTCAGGAGGTTGGAAATCTTGCACACAGACTTTGTACACAAGTAGCACTCCACCACCTGACCACGTTGAAAGTTCGCGAGTTCCTAAGACTATCCCATTCTGCTGTCTCGTGCCATCTGCCGGCCATGTGTTCCATGCGCTAGATGGCAGCACTACGTTGCCCTGTATGTTAAACACATGTTTCAAGGGATGTCCATGTACTTTTGATAATATAGTGTATTTGTAATTCATACTCAATTGTGTTGTTATAAATACAGTTTCCTATCATTGTGTAAGCTGCATGTGAAAACAACTTTGGTGATCAAAATGCAGTCGTTATAAATAAAGTTATCTATTGAATCTTTTGCTAAATCATTCAAAGTTTCCATCCAACATTCCACTTCTGCCATTTGAGATGGTGTACCACTGTATGGGTTGGACCTCCCCCACACAGGTAGTAAGTATCCAAGATACGTTCAGGGGGGTGGGAAAGGGGATGCCTTGGGACTCTCCACTTGGATTTTGTAAGTTACATTCATCTGTTTGAATTTTAGTACAAAAGTGACTTTTAACTGGCTATGTTTGCACAAGCTTATGTTTGCACGAAGTACCACTTGATCATGCTGTTTGTGTGTGCAGATAGATTTGCAATGGACTAACTTTGGGAGGAGAACATGTTTGGAGGCTGTCAGACACAGATGTATGTGATTTATGAACAGCACTAGTATGGTAGCAAACCAGGGGACTGGGAACTAATAGGGCCTGTTCATTTGCATTATCATCGATCGTAGAAATGAAAGTTGCTTTTTCACCCTGGACGGCGAGACAGTGCAGCAACTAAGTTTACAATAGAAGAACAGTAAGTATTTTTAGTCAACAGGACATGAAAACCAATGTTTTCTTAAATTTTTCGGAAGGAAATTTAGATGGTATATTTATGAATGAATTGTGTAAATGGGCGACATGGTGGACTATCGTAGCCTACCATCTGATGGTGGTCATTGTAGATTTAGTTGAATCTCAATTTTCTGGCACAAATTAATTCTATCCGTTATCTGTAGTTGACTTCATCATTTTCTTCAGTTATTTGCTTCTCAGCATTATTGCAGTATCTTAGATGTAATAGACATCTCACTTTTTTCCATTTTAAAGTTTATTCCATGTAATTTCACAACCTCATCCCATGCATCTGACTGCTCATGCACTTCCCCTTCTGTATTTCTTTGTATAAGATCTTGAAATGCCATTATTAAACACTGTTTTTTTTTCCAGTTTTTGTTGCCACACTCCTCATCCATCTAAAACAATGAAAAGTGGAGGTGTGGATGTTCATGAAGCAGGTGAGAAATTTGCTGTAAAGCACGGAAGTCCCACAAAAAGAAAAAGTTGAAATGCAAAGCCTACTCTGTGCCCATATTGACATAGACATAAGAAAAAGTTGAAATGCAAAGCCTACTCTGTGCCCATATTGACATAGACATAAGAAAAGGTTGAAATGCAAAGCCTACTCTGTGCCCATATTGACATAGACATAAGAAAAAGTTGAAATGCAAAGCCTACTCTGTGCCCATATTGACATAGACATAAGAAAAATTTGAATGAAGATGAGGCA
Organism: Clitarchus hookeri; assembly: GCA_002778355.1. NCBI lineage: Eukaryota > Metazoa > Arthropoda > Insecta > Phasmatodea > Phasmatidae > Clitarchus > Clitarchus hookeri. The sequence continues at coordinate 123,318 of NQII01000956.1, read as the reverse complement.
AGTTTAAAGTAGCGGTATGTGAATGAAATGTTTGAGAAACAAATTAGGAGTGACAAAAATAGGTAAGATGTGAAATGAGATGATTAAGGAAATATTGAAAGAAGCCCATGTATAAAGAGAATGCATGAAATGCATGTGCGAGGCAAACAGCAACAGGGAGACCAAATGAGATGGTCCAGGGATTGGAACAGTGATGGAAGGGTTCATGCTGCAAGTGAACTTTGATGATGAAGATCATGATACTAATAATACCTGCAAATTAATGTCTATATAATATTGGTTTGTAAACATTGGTGGTTAAATTTTTATTTATTTATATATTTTAATTTTCTGACAGTGCAGTTCCTCTATATTTTACTCTTCCTGAGGTCCCCCCAAAAATAAAATTTTTCATCATGGTATTAGCTGAAATAGTCACAGCCATACACTTATGGGCAGTTGAATAGAGATAGCTGTCTAGTAGTGTGTGGCACCCCCTTTTGTCTTGATGACAGCAAAGATGTGGTGTAGCATGAACTCCACAATGCATGGAGATAGGTTAGAGCAGGATCCACAGCACACGTATCCCTCTCGACAGCACCCCAGATATGTTGATGTGCTCAATATGTTTGAGGTCGGGGGTGATCTCTGGGGCTAGGAAAGCAATCTCAAGTTTGTGGAGTGTTCATTACTAGGGAAGGTTTTTAGAAATTTGAAAAATACAGTGAAATCCCGATATTTTGCATCCCGATTATTCGTATATCCCGCTAATTCGTACAAATTTGCCGGTCCCTTGAGAAAATCCCTTTAATTCGTAAAAAAAACAATGCATTCCGGTCCCCTCGATAATACGTATTTATTTTGGTGCTCGAGCTCAATTAAAACGTCTTATAATTCTTATTTACAACTTAAAAATCTCGTTAACTCGTAATGTTTTTAACCCTAGACTGTACACCAGCTCTAGATTTATGCAATTCGGGCAGGGTAAAAAAGACCGGAAGGGTACTGAGGGACGTAGGAGGGTTTGAAGGGCAGGTAATGACGCCGAGTAGGCTGTGAGGCGATGTGTCTGTGATTCTCAGAACTAAGAGGCGCCTTGCTGTCCGGTCTACGGTTATGAGAGGGTAGGAAGGAGCAGAGCGAGTGAAAAGTTAGTCAGTTCGGTCTTAGCCATGCCTCCGAAAAGAGCTAATACGTGTCTTTCCATTAGAGAAAAAAAAGAAATCATTAACGCCGTGGCCGGTGGTGATAAACAAATTGACGTGTCCAAACGTTATAACGTTCCTCCTTCCACAATAACATCAATTCTGAAGAACAAGGACAAAATCGCCTCCCAGACATTGGACAGCAAAGTAAAGCGCTTTAAGACTGGTGAGTATCCACAACTAGAAGAGAATTTTAAAAAGTGGTTTGCGCAAGCACGGAATTCGAATGTACCAGTTGAAGGAAACATTTTAAGAGAAAAAGTAAAAATTTTCACAGAAAAAATGGGAATTAAAGACTTTTGTGTGAGTGATGGTTGGTTTGATAGGTTTAAAAAAAGGCACAGCATTAAATTTAAGAAGCTTAGTGGGGAAAGCGCGAGTGTATCAGCTGACGTTTGTTCTGAGTGGAAAGACGAATTGGAAGAAATTATCGATTCTTATGAGCCCAACAACATTTTTAATGCCGATGAGACGGGGTTATTTTATAAGTGTCTCCCCCACCGATCAATGTGTTTTAAGGAAGAAAAGTGTCATAGCGGAAAAAAATAGTAAAGAACGTGTAACCATATTGTTGGCCGCCAACATGGATGGATCTGAGAAATTAAGACCGCTCATGATAGGCAAATCAGCCAAACCAAGATGTTTTAAAAACATAAAAACTTTTCCGATGACCTATTGTGCAAACAAAAAAGAGTGGATAACGGGTGAATTATTCAAGGAATGAATACGATCAGTGAATGCTGATATGGAGAAAAGGCAGCAAAAAATTCTACATTTCATGGATAATTGTACGACCCATAACAATACCCCACCGCTCAGTCATGTTAATGTTGTGTTTTTGCCTGCCAACACTACTTCTAAGCTGCAACCTCTAGACCAGGGCATAATTAAAACGTTCAAAACCTTTTACCACAAGGAAGTAGTGATGCAACTCCTTGACAGCATCGAAGATGGACAGGATCATAAAATCACCTTATTTTCAGCCATGAACATTGCTCACAAGGCGTGTCAAAGTGTTAGTGAAAGCACAATAAAAAACTGTTTTCGTGCTTGTGGATTCACGAAGGTGGAACTTTCATCAGCAGTTACTGAACAAGACTTAGAATGCCCTGTGAATTGGAATCGTTTTCTTTAAAATGAAGAAAATTCTATAACGTTTGAAGATTTCGTCCATTTTGACGATGGCCTAGCGGCAGCGGGGATTCTAACTGATGACAAAATTTTTGCTCCATCTCAGGACATTGATGGTGAAGGTGATGACGAAGATGATGTGCTGACAATTACACCTAAAGTGGCTAAACTATACATCAACAACGTGCGCCATTTCTTAGCAAAACCAGACGTTGGTGATGAAGTATTTTCTGCTTTGAACATGCTTGACAAAGTCATCGACAATACCCATCTCCAAGGTTTGCACTAAAAGAAAATTACAGATTTTTTTTAAACGTAAATTATTAATGTGTTTTATTTATGTAATTATTGATTTATATATACAGTACATATGTATACATAATATGTAGCCATGCGTTTATCATTACATATTAATGCAAATTTGCATTAATCTCGTTATTATGTATTTGTTTTCTTTTTTTGCTCCAGATTATTGGTAATCCCGCTAATTTGAATATCTCGATAATTCATATTTAACATTCAGTCCCTTGACAATACGAATTATCGGGATTCTACTGTACAATGGACTCACCCTTAGTTGTATCAGCAGCACCTTTCCTCACCAGATCCCACATGAGGTTTCGCAAAATATCTATATATTATCATCCGCCCTAAACGAAACTCCAGCGTCTTACACTCGCAACATCAAAGCACTGTGGCACCCTGTCACACTGCTCAAGCACACTAGTTGTTGTTTGGTACTTACAGTTGAAGATTGTTGGAGGCGTATATTCTTTTAGTAACCTGGAAATTTTATTAAAAAAAAAAAAAAAAAAAATTATAAGTATCTTAGAATTCTTTTCCGAAGACACATTGTTACAAACACGTTACGTCACTTCATTTCTCTCACACTTATTTTACTCTCGGGAATATTGTTGATATTTGTGGATTTTATTTAAATAAGTGTAAATGTAATGATAAAATATGTGTTGTACATAAATTTTGTTGCTTTAGGGAATGAATATTTTATGTTAATTATCAGAGCACCTTTTTCTACATTTAGTGAAATGAATTGCTTCATTAGAGATGTTAGGGAAATCAAGCTGTTGCTCTCGTAACCAATTACCTCACTTAGCGACTGTTAGGGTTTTCTGATTTTCAACTCTAGTGGGAAGTTAGAGACCCAGATGTATACCATATTTCTCACACACCTCGCTTAGAGTTGGCAAATGCAGGGCAGTCTAGTGAAGGTAAATTTTCCCACGAACTCTAACCAAGTGAAACAAATAATCAGAAGTGAACTTCAAGACAGTGCTTTTAAAATAAACTAAGATTAGCGCTGTTTGGAAAAGAGATACAATTTTGGTAAAGTGCTACGCAAACAGTATTGTGTGCCAACACCCTAGTACTCAAAGATGATTTTACGTAGGGCTAAAACACCATGGAAAATAAAGCTACGATGCACTTTGATAATTATACCACCTGAACGCTCTGCTGTATTGTGGTAGTATTAGCAAAGAATAATCCTAGAAGCTGTTTCTTGTTTGACGAAAAGGTAGCAGATTTACTTCAAGAACTTCCACCGTGGGACATGACTTCGCAACAAACCGACAAACAACATGGTGAGACGACGCAATTAGGACGGCTCCAGTTTGGGGTTCAACACCTGCTGTATTCCTATCAATAAAACCAGCTGGGATTGGCCACTGAGTGGCCAATGAGGAGCACGCTTCTTCATTTGACATCGTATTTTTCCAGAATTAAATTTGTTAACTTATTATGTGCAATATGGGTACTTAAACAAAAAAGACTGCTGGCTTGCCACAGAAAAACAGTTTGATCAACAGCCAGGCGGGATAGGCTAGCTGTCCCCAACCTGGGCTCGAGACATGCTATATGAATAGGACAAGAGCCCTCACAAGGGCTTGTACTTCCCCCCGCGCTGAGGGAGTAGCGCCTTGGTGATGCAAATCGGCGGTGTAATATGCTTTATTTTGTTTCAGTCATATCTTTCAGGAAGAATGTATTGTTTAATAATGCTAAAGAGTTTATGTTATGTGAACATGTATTGTTGTCTTGGTTAGGATGAATGGAATTCTTTTACTCAAATGTTGGTAACATTGACTTTTGAAAAGAATCGCAAAGAAAACAAGAGTACCTACATAAGTCTATTTCATTACGTCAATACACAAGTTACTTTTGATTCGAAATTGCACTTGTCTCACCCAATCATATTCACAATTCAGCGTTTACAAAGTTTGGGCTTGTCATAGTTTGCGATAATTATCATTTTACAGTCATACTATGCAGGCACTTATTCCACATAAAAAATAGTTACGGAGATGTTTTAATCCATTACTGATTATAACAACGAGGTTAACCGTTTGCGTTTGATGAAATAAATGTGTGTACCATGTTTTTGCATCTGTCCATTATTTTGATACATTCAGACTCAGCGTCCACAATTGTTTAAACTGTATAACGAACTGCAAAGTAATATTTGGCCAGCACTGTACACTGAGGAGAGATTGTAACAAAGTATCGTCTGTGTGCGTAAATGATTCGTAAACCATGCGGCGTGCTACTAGTCTTAGGCTGTAATGTTTCATATTGCTACAGCCGAACACGAATCCTACAGTTCATTAGCTGTGGTAGCTAATCAAATGCCTTGTAGACTACAGCATTTATTAGATTTTTAACACCTGAAACCGTGAATTTCTGTAGGTCTTAAAAGTTTCCATTTCTGTTACATAAACTGAAAAACTCTTCTCAATTTTCTTGTACAACCCCAACAAATCCGGCATATATTGATATCGCTACCAGACTTAAGCTACAGTTTGGGTATGATATTTCTGAGCCTATGTTCTGGAATGAAATGAACGTCTATAATTAGTGGAGCTCTTGTTCAGTATCTGATTATTGGTACAGTTCTTGAAGTTTTATATTATTTACTTTTAAGTTGCATGGCTACTGCACTTTGTAAAAACATTCAATGGAAAGTAGTGTTTATAAGATGTTATACCACTATGTTTACTCATAGAATAATAGTAGTATAGAGTTAATAACCCTAAAAGATACAGATTATAATTAAAAAATCCATAGAATTACATAACTATGTACCAGCAAATTAATTATTTATTGATTACTGCTGCTACGTGTCTTGAAAAAAGGCTAAAGAGTATTGCCAAGGTCACAAAAAACATTTTTTTATAGCTCTTAATAATGTTAATTAAAAATAATGCTCAAATTCTGATTTGCATTTAAAATTCACTTATTTCCATTGCATATCAATCAATGAACTTCGATTATTCTGCATACTCTGATATCTTTGGAAGAAAAACAGTGTGGTGCGAGTTTTGATAATTTTCAGTTCTACTATGTCTTCAATGTGTAAACGAGTATTGAATTTGGTGGCAGAGTATGAAAATTGCTCTTATCAGTGCTGACATCTATACATACTATACATACACCTATACATACTGTTCCAAATACATTTTACAGCTTCTCATAAACCAGTCAGTTTTTAGAATGACACCGGTCTTTATCTCTGTGACTACACTGCCAGTTCTGATCCCAACGAAATAAAGGGGCTTATTTCAACTGCCAGTCGCCACTGTCGATAACCCTAAGTAGAACTTTAGCAGGGCTTCAGAAAAGTGTGAAGTAACTGTGCATGGCCTATATACATTTTCTTGGAAGTTTTTCCATTGTTTAAATCTGTCATGGTTTTGGTGGTTTTTTTTTTTTTTACTATGTCAAAGTAAAATGTCCTAAGGAGGATTTTTGTGTACTATATTGTGCTGGAAGAAATGTGTTATTTATTTGTTACATATAACACATGAAAGTAAAAATGTAATAGTTAATTTTAGTAGTAGGAAATAATTGGAGACTCTTGTTTACAGTTATGCTAACGTTATGTAATGTATTTTTTAATTAAAATCCAGTTATTAAAACTAGTTTATACATACCGAAACAAATAACTTGGAGCTAAATGGAAGTGTATACTGTAACTGATATTCATTTTACCGAATGTTGGTTTTGTCATGTCCAGTTACGTTTTATAGAACTGCCGAAAGAAGAACAGTATGAATCAGAATGTGTTCAAGTAAAAAATAGTTCATGTGTGGTAAACTGATGTAACAAAAATTAGCTGCAGTATTATATTTTGAATTCCCATTGAAATCTATTTGTAAATAAATCTGACACTTTGAAATAAGCTAGTTTGTTGAAAGGGGAGGCAGAAGAGGAAAGAAAGAATTCACTCAAATAAAAAATTTAAATTTGCAGTTACAGTAGAGCACCCGTTAACCGGAATTCCCTCAAACGGAACTCCCCTTATCCGGAACTAATTTTCCAAAAAAAAATCAAACGTTGCAAAGTTGTGCCATAAATTTCCAGCGCTCGCAAGAAGTCTTTCGTTGCTCACACCAGACTAGCACGATGAAGAGACAGCCGGCCCAAGTGGCACAGCTACAGCTATGCTGCATAATGACATAAGTGACAGTGACTAATGAAAATGTGCGATACATGCTGTTAGTTTCAGTGGTGCGACTTTCAGAATTTAGTGTTCTAACGTGTTAGTGTACATGTACCGTATTTTGGCGTGTATAGACAGCACCAGAAGTTTTTGATGAAAAATGAGGGATAATTAATATTTAAAGTATAGGCCGCACTGAATTTTTGTATTCCCGTAAATATTGCCGGGCCTCATCATGCTAGTGCGGCAACGTCAAACTAATAAATTTGCCATTGAATGTAATCGTTGCCACGCCGCCTGGCCTTTACCTGCGGAACTTGTGCGCCGTGGCACGCAATGGTAGGGTGCATGTGTGCGTGCGGCGTCACACACACACACACACACAGCTACTGCTGGCTGACTCATTCAACCAGNCATGCTAGTGCGGCAACGTCAAACTAATAAATTTGCCATTGAATGTAATCGTTGCCACGCCGCCTGGCCTTTACCTGTGGAACTTGTGCGCCGTGGCACGCAATGGTAGGGTGCATGTGTGCGTGCGGCGTCACACACACACACACACACAGCTACTGCTGGCTGACTCATTCAACCAGAGAGAGAGAGAGAAAGAGAGAGAAAAGAAAGAGAGAGAGCAAGCTTGCTTGGTGCTGGATGGCTGTTGTGGTGGCCATGGTTAGGGGGGAGGGATGGTGGTGGTGGTGGAAAGGAAGGACGCCAAGCGAGAGTGAATGAAAAAAGAGAAAAAAAGCACGCAAGCTGGAGGTGATACAAAGCAGAACAGTCGAGGACAGGCAGGCTAAAGTATGCTGCTACCCATACACGTTTAAACACACGTGATGAACTAGTTATTTCTTATTATTCTTTTGACTTCCTTAGAAACTAAGTTAAAACATTAGAGCGTATTGTTCGTTGACAAATTTCTGAACATGGTTTAAGGGGAAAACATTTTTTTATGCCAATATCTCGTCAATAACCCGCACCCCACTGTTTGTCATTTTTTTTGTAAAAATGTGCAGCCTATACACGCCGAAATACGGTACTTTGTGAACTTGGTCTATAATACGTCGGTCCTGCTCTTGTAAATTTATGTTGTGCCGACGTGCCATGCAGTAAGGGTAAAACTGTCAACGGAATTGACTATACTTCGTAAAGTTTTATTAGATGCACGTCAACATAAACAGTAACATGATATCCAGATCTCGCTTACTCAGTAGACACACGCGAGAAGAGATAAGAATCTCTGCTAGAAGGTTGAGAATGAAGGTCATTACCGCAGCGCTGGGAGTTTTATGACCCACATTTCATAAACAGTACGTAGTGATTTTTTTTTAATGGTTTAGTAACTTTAAGGATAAAACTAATAATTTACACTCATTGATTTCTTAAGTTAAAATTACGTGCCACATATACACGAGTTCAGACAAAAAATGTGTTATTTTTCACACCATCCCACCCTCATTTCCCATAACCGGAATTTTCCCTCAACCGGAATAGCCCTTCCCCCGACGATTCAGGTTGAGGGGTGCTCTACTGTATAATAGTTTAAAAGAACGCTGCATTTAATTTTATTTGTAAACTGACTGTGTTTCAGTTTTAGCATGAAAAACTAAAAAGTATAAATAGCTCAGGTTTGTACTGGATTCGTGATAATTTAAAAAATGTGTACCAGATGGAGAGAAATCATTGAGTTTCAGAGATGTCACTTTAAAAGAGCAGATTCTGCAGCACAATAGCAGGAAGTGCGGGTATCAGAAGCTAATGAAAAGCACTAGTAGAGAAAATTAGGAACCTTAAAGATTGGGGAGTTTTGCAATATCTGCTTTGTCCATATTCACCCATTGTACTTTGTTCATACACATGTCAATCGACTGTCCTTATTTTCTGTCTTCTGTGTTACAAAAAAAAAAAAAAGTTAATTTGATAAGTTTTTATCAGTTTTCATAACATTCATCACAGGGTTAAATAATTCCCTCTGTTATGCCTCAATCTTAACATCATCAATAATTTGATGTTAATGTATAAACAGAACGTAAATACAAAAATTCAATCTAACCTGGTATTCTTGATGGGAATTCAACATGACAATCGTAATGAAAATTTCTTAAGAAAAAAGTTAAATGGGTTTTTGAGAGATGTATTATTGAATGTGGCTTGTGCATACCCAATGGTAGCCTTGTCTGTGGATTTGCATGCTAAAAAGATGAAACCTGTCCACCATGTTGTGACACTCTAAATATTGGAAACCTAACCTGTCAAAATCAAAATGAAACTATTGCATCAGAGCATGTTGATATTTAGCCTGAAAGTTTAGCTTCATTAGTTGTCATTTGTTTAAAATCTTCCACATTTTACATGCATTAAATACAAAAACCTGCCTCAACATTTTCAGTGTTTTGGGTGTCACACTACAACGATGGACGAAAATGCAGCTTCAATGACGTCGTAGCATGACATCACCTTTTATTCCTACTTCCATGTGCATAACAAAGTAAATCACAGTTTAGCTGAGTGTTCAAATGCAGGATCTACTGACTAGGCTGTGAATACCTAACCTCAAATGTGTTAGGTATTTATTTGTAAAGCTCCTGAGTTTCCTTTGTTCATCATTCAGATATCTGCAGTAAAGAAAAGCAAGACTTAATGCTGCATACATATTTCACAAAACACATTGCAAAGTAACGAGTAGAAATTGAAGGTCAAATTTATATTAACCTTCACAAGTCAAATCATTGAACATTTCTGAACAAGTGCCAATTAAGTATGCAAATATTTAAAAAAAAGTTATTTTGGTATACGTACATTAAAAACTGTACATACAAATAAGAAAAATATCAACATTTTATAACTCTAATTTTAATATCATTAAAATAATAAATTGGTTTGTTTACAGAAAAGTATACTTACTGATAAATAAAATTGAGCACATTGCTCTTCCTGAGGCAGAGTTTTATGATGCTGATGCTGTAGCACTCCACGAAAATTACTTCCGTAGGGTGTATGCTACCCCATTCACCAGCNAGAGTTTTATGATGCTGATGCTGTAGCACTCCACGAAAATTACTTCCGTAGGGTGTATGCTACCCCATTCACCAGCAAATCAAGTCCAGAACTCCAGCAGAGGCAAGTTCAGGTTGTGTTTGTAAAAATAATTAGATATAATAAATTAAAAAACGCCTTTCTAAGTTTCATTTATCGCAGAAATAAAAGTCCAGTTCAGTGGCGTAACAACTAGGGAAGGNAGAGTTTTATGATGCTGATGCTGTAGCACTCCACGAAAATTACTTCCGTAGGGTGTATGCTACCCCATTCACCAGCGAATCAAGTCCAGAACTCCAGCAGAGGCAAGTTCAGGTTGTGTTTGTAAAAATAATTAGATATAATAACTTAAAAAACGCCTTTCTAAGTTTCATTTATCGCAGAAATAAAAGTCCAGTTCAGTGGCGTAACAACTAGGGAAGGCAGGATATACATTGCCCCTCTCTAAATTTAGTAAAGGGCAGCAGAATGAGAGTAAATTGGCATCCAAATGAACTATGTTCACCAAGATGCATTGATTTATTGTATACAATCTGTAATGAATTATTATAATAATATATGTTTGATACAAATTTACATACACCTTCATTTCGGGGTTATAAAATTTTCTCTATTTTTACTAAAGCATGTAATTTGAAATTTTGATTGCACTAAAATTAAGTTTATAAGAGAAGTAAAAATGTTATTCTGAAGGGCACCTTTAGGCTTGCCTGCCCCCTCCTCTTCCCACCTACTAAGTTAGAGACATTTTTTCACCGTTGGTCCAGTTGCTTATTAAATGTTGCATCAGTTTCTTGTTCATATATTAAAACTACTACTACTTTATTTTTACTATTCACATCCATTGCGCACTACAGTGTTTGAGGTGGTGCAACACAATGCCAGCATTTTCTATTCAGTACTGCAGATCTTAGCTTGTCGCACAGAATGTTAGTATACGTTCTCCCTGATGCACTCGAAGAGTTTGTTGGCTTTCAGGCAAACATTAGGTTGCTGCTCCACTAAAACAAACGTAAAGCATCATGTAAACATTTCTTAATGAGAAACAGCATGCACATGTCAGATAGTACACTTGTTTGAAATCATGCCTGTGACGTTTCTCCCTGCATTGTGTTTGATTGCTCAACGTCTTTTTCTGTTGGTAGCAGAAACAGCTGTTGTCTGTATGATGATAATTGGGATACCAGTCCTGTCAGTTAAAATAAGGAGGAAATGGTTTTCTTTTGGGGGAGTCCATGCAAGAGGTGGAGGGGAAGAAGATCCTCAGAATGCTCAGCTGATTACTCTTCCTGCCCTTTTGCCCCATTTGCTTTGACATTTAGGATACAGCATGGCAAGACTGCCAGTGTGTAAGTTGTTCACCTTTGTCTAGTTCTCAAAGTCTTGAAACCATAGATTTTGTGGATACTGGCTAAAGCTAAAGAAGACTAATGTGGCCACCTTGCAAGCCTGATCACAAGCCTTCAAAGCAGCAGGGGTAAATAAGACTTATGCTTGTCATTTTGGGTTGTTTGCATTAGTATCTTTAGATGACAGTATGGCCCAAGTAATGGGGCACAGGGTAAATACTCAACTGTACAGGCTGGCTGAGTAGTATTTGTGTAATGGAATAATAAACAAAGCTGTTGTCAGTAGCATGTCACATAATTCAAGGATGCCACAAACACTAATGAAAATTTACCTGTTAGCCGTTGTAGCAGTTTTAATACAGGGACTTGGCTATGAAATTTACCTCAGCAAGTTGGCCACAAACCTCTTGCTCATTTTGTATTGCAGAACGTCCGATGTTGGACTGCGGGTGAACTGCAAGCAACTGAAATTACATCCTAGAACTAACTGTTATGAGTTTGGTGATGTTGCAAGTCCATTATTAATTATATCTGGGTGAATGGGACAACCAAGCGGCCTACAACCACAAGACAGAGTGGCAGTCTTACTGCACGCCTTCCATTTAACTGGATGTGGTAGGCTACTATCCTCTGGAGTGGCAGATTGAATTCAGAATCACTGAGTCAGTCTTTAGACGACTGGCTGGACCTTGGAAGTGGGAGGTTCAATGGAGTTCTCAGACATATTCTGAAGAAGAGAACTGTAGACCAGGCCAAGAGTAATTTGGCAAGTTTCTGGAATCCCATCAGCGAAGGACCATGCTATAAGATGATCACTTGCATGATGAAGGGCTGGAGGGTAGGAAACTACCCCTTTTATTGCTGAGTAGCTGATGTAGTTTCCATGACTTTCATGTGTCGGAACCTACCACTGTACATTCAAATATTACTGTTTTAAGATAAACAGTAAGGACATAAAGATAGCCAACCAGAAGGAACACTGAGCAGTTAGGAGACGAATGAAGAGAAGGTTCTGCTGTCAATGGTAATGTGAACGAATCTCATCCGTTGCAACATGTTAGGAGAAAAACCAAAACTTGCAAGTTGTGCAAATGCAACTTTTTTCCTCGCGAAACGAAAACAAAAAAACATGGGGTGTGGCTGTGTCGGGGACACGGCCGTTTGTTTTGCGTGAATACATCTACGTTTTTACGTTCCCGGCACCGCTTCACTCGAACATATGGGGTTTCATGGGTATAATTGGATTGCTCTTGAGATGCTCTTTCCAACCGTATACGATTGTTGTATTTCGACTTGGCTTTTTGATGAGTATAGGCCGACATTGTGTTAAATTTAAATTTCTTTACTTTAAATTCATACAATTTTACCATAACCACGCGTCACAAATGTTTTATACCCTCAATCGATTGATCTCGACGAGAGCTATTGATTAAAACTTTAACAAGCGCCGTAACTACTCCGCGTCAAAAGTTATACTACGCTGAAATTATGAGACGCGGCGAAACAAACTCAAAATGGCATTGCCCCCACCCCTGCCGCGCGCGACGCTTTGCAGTCATCACTCAATGTAATAAATTCTTTGATCCTTTGGCAATCGAGTGGTGTAATTGAATTTGATATATATATATATATATATACACTATAGATTCTGAACTGCAATGCCAAACTGTATCCCCCGATTATATCATTAGATTTTCTGGATTGCCCACTATGGTTGCAAATTTAAAGACGTGTTCACGTCAAAAATATGTTGCGAACTTTGATGAAACTGAAACCAAATTAAAAATAAGTACTTAGTCTTAACGAATGTATAGCGAATTTCGTAACATTTTAGCAAGTTATTCATTATAGCAAATTCATTGCAAAACCATACCAAAAAAATTAGGATATGGAGTATTTACCACGGGAGTTCTTGCCTATATTTAGATTTGTTTTATGTTGTTATTTTAGTAATAAATAATGAAAACAAAGATGATTAAGAACATTTTTCCTTTTCTAGTGCACTAGATGAACATTCGTTAAACACCCGAATATGCAGCGAAATTGAGGATTTCCTTTTCGTTACAACTTTCAGCAACCAAATTTCTTACCGAAATAAAAATTAAAGTTGTAATGTTTAATTTTTGTTTTGGTATACCAAATATTTGCACCACCTTATAATTTGGTGATAAGACATACCTACAAAGCTGCACTTCTCCACAATGACCGCCACCTTGCCCTGCTTGTATTCGCTGTCCCGGTACAGCTCCAACAGACTGTCCCGCAGTTCATCACTTGAGGCGAGTCCAGTGTGGGTCATGCCACCCAGTCGACGATACACACATGCCAGCAGACACTGGAACACATTGTAGCTGCAGATCTAGTCTTCGCAAGCAGTCTTTGTGAAGTGCTGCAGCTAATGAGGGATGGTTACCCCTTTTATAATTGTGTGGAAGTGTGATTGAAGTATTGATTTTGTAACCACTTTACATGCCTAAACCTATAACTTTTGCAAGAAATTGTTTAAATAAAGTGATGCTTAGTTTGGGTAAGACAAATTATTTATTTTATGAACTAATGATAAGTTACTATTGTTTTATTCTAAATAGAAAGGTTTGTAGATTATGAACCAAAGGTTATTTCTCATGGGAGAGTTTGGTGTAGGGAAAATTTCCGCCACAAGATGCGCATTGTTCCAAAAGGTAAATTTTAATTAAACGTCTTAGCTACGTGAATAATAAATGAAAAGGATTTAACGTAGTTATAAAACTATTTTATATTTGATTTATTATTATAATTATCCTGTTTTTTAATGCAGGAAATAGAGAATATGTGGTACACATGTAACTCTAGCAATTACCTAGTGGCAACAATTTTTTATTGCCAAACTTTTAATATTGACTTTCCCAACCGAGTAGAAGTAACCTTAACAATAGTCATCTGTGTATTAGATTTTGGGAGGAGGGGTAGATATATGTTGCATAACTAGAGTTTCCAAGGAAAAGTGATTTTTTCTTTAGATATATAATAAGTGAAAGAACAACTCAGCATCCAGTACTGGATTCAGGCAAGAAATTTTCCACTTCTGAAAAATTCCAGCCCCACCTGTGAATAAAACTTGAGACCTTTGTCACATCAGTCAAGCATCTTGTCTTCTAAACCAAATTATTTATATTTTGTAAATTATTATTTTTGGAAAAATTAGTAAAAATATTTTTCTTCTTTAAGCATTTGTTTAATATTTAATTTTTAATTTTACAACTTCCAGACTGGGTTGTTAAAAATATTTTATGAACCTCACAAAATACATGTTTTCTATTTTTAATGATTTGTTTACTGTTGCTTAAATTTTATTATTAAAGAGAAATAAGTATCTAATCAATGTTCAACATATGTTTTACACAACAGAGACACAAAACAGTTTGCGATACAGCGGGCCAGATGGATTACGAAAACAGCATCGCAGCATCCACTATAAATCCACGTTATTAAAAAAACTAGCATTGCAAGAAATTTAGGAAGGCAGGATGGACCTGTCCTTTTTGGCACCCTGACGACCTCACACACCAGTGGAACTAATTTTGTGAAAAAATTGGTCTAAAACCAAATAAAAAAAACGATAGTCACGGTGCTTGCCGGTGTGTGTTATATATGTCGCACAGTAGTTTGACCAAACTTTACAGGATAAATTTATGGTTGAGATATGTTCTCTTTCTTTGATGTTCCCCAGATCCGAATGTTCAAAGTATCAGATTTCAAACTCTGACGAGAGAAAATAAAATAAAAATTGGCATAAACCCTGTATCGATACAATGTGAATTACATCCAAAATATCCATAAGCGAAATCTATGGACTCTGAATCGAAAAATATCAGCCAAACNCGATACAATGTGAATTACATCCAAAATATCCATAAGCGAAATCTATGGACTCTGAATCGAAAAATATCAGCCAAACCACTGTCATTGTTCTCAGGATGATCACAAGAAATTGGACTCTGTAGTATTTGAAGTCTTTGATAGTGACTACTGAGCCAATGCGAGACCCATTGGTATATGTGTGGCTTATTTATGAAATATGACTTGTAAAAATACTTGATTGTTATTACTCACCTTAGACTCTTGCGTGTCGGGCACCATCCTTTCGAGCACTTTATGGATATCATCTGCAAACAATCACACATTTTCATAAACAATTTGTGCACACAAAGTAACAATCTTAATGTAAAAAGAAAACTGATAATTTGGTAATTCCACATTCAGCATATTCCCATTTTGATATCTGATTACGATCTATATGTTTAATGCTTGATTGTTCTTCATAATAAATAAACATACAAAGACTTTTAGGTACGTATCATATTCATTCGTTAGGTACCTAGTCACATTAATACATTATATCATAGCTTTCACATTTGTACATAATTTTATTAGACTCAATCCATGGCTGCCATGTCACCCTATTTGAAATTCATTGATCTATCCTTTGAACTTGGAATGTTTAAGATTTCTACTGAACAGGTTCATAAGTAATTAAATATTTTCGACAGCAGTGCTTAGTTGTTTTTCTCCTCATTTTGTACCATTTAACCCCAAGGAAGTTAATATTGCCATTAACCTAAGACTAGTATTCATACCTAAATCACTGCTGATGTGAAATTGTTATAGACATAAATATAGTATTATGATGCCAGTCTTTGCTGCAATGTGTATAAAGCCAGAATAAATAACTTTTCAGAACCACTAAATTAAGCATAACATTTTCAATACAATATTAAGACAGAATTAAAAAAAAAANAATAAATAACTTTTCAGAACCACTAAATTAAGCATAACATTTTCAATACAATATTAAGACAGAATTAAAAAAAAAAAATTTTCAACATTAATATAGCATTTTTAGGCCCGAGAGACAAGGGGAAGTTTATAGGAGTTGCCTAATATTGCAGATAATGGTTTTTTCACTGGGGTTTCATGTGATTGGAATTGAAAATATATAACATCAGGCACCAGCTGCTCTGTTTATCCTCAAAGCAGTACAAAAAAATCTCTGGAAATGATCGCATTACCTGACCTATTGGTTCACCTGTGCAGACATCTGTAGCCAATGAAGATGTACGTTGCTGTAGCTATAAGCATGATTTGTGTACATGAAGACATGCTAAGCAATTAACGTAGTGTGCGAGAAACACTGGAGGGATGGATTCGCACGCGAGCAACCGACGAGGAGAGAGGTCCAGCCTGCAGTTGCAACAGCAAAGCGAGTGTATTCACATCCTGCTCCCCAATCAAAGTTAAGTACCTTGTTTATGGCTTATTAAAATGGAAACATCTGTGTGCTGTATTACTGAAAGGAACTAGTGCTGTTACACTAGCTTTCTTAGACTTTATAGATTTTGATGTCTTAAATTTCCAGTCACCCGTCTTTCCTTGGCCTTGTCTCCAGAAAAGGGGAAAATATAGGAGGTGTGCATACTTGTTTAGGGCCACACACAGGTTGTTTCCTTCTGTATCACGTCCAAAGTCCAAATTATTTCACCGCGTTGTGGTGAAAAACCGCGCATTTATGGATAGCCCTTGGCTTTCACTGAGTTTTAAGGGCGGGTTTTACCACCTCCTGCTAAATCTGGAGGTTGGCTAATTGGGAGTTGGGCTTGACTGCTGGCTAAATAGAAGCTAGTGTTTTAACACTATTGGGTAGCATCCTGTGCTGCCGGTGACCTTCACATGAAAATAAGTGCGGTATTATGCAAATACGCAGTAGCGTTAAGCTCTCCAGTGAGAGTGTGGGTGGCTCTCCCCTCGGTACAGTAAAGAGAGAAAACAAATGTTCCAGCTAATTAAGTTAATATTGCAGTGAAGTGATATCAGCCTAAATGATGGTACCGATGGGGCTCGTGGAGCGGGCGACCAACGCCGCCATTGTGGCTCGAGTGCTGAGACGAACTGAACGAGTCACGTTGGCTTCTGCCACAAGTGAAGAGAACTGATGTCAAATGCCGAATGGTAAAACATAACATGAACACTATGGAATATTATTGTAATGGTGAAAAATTATATAAATTAACTTAAACACATTGGTGACACCCCCAGTGATTAACAAATGTCTTTTAAGGTTGATGCTGTGAAGTTTATGGGGAGTGTCACCACACAAAGTTACATGTTACAGGGATAGAAGCCTTTATAGGCAATCTCTCTTTTTGAAAACATAATTGCCCTTTTATGATTAAACATTAATACACTATTATGTTTTCTTGCGAAAAGTGTTAGGATTACATCTTCCTATGATGCATTAGTATTTCACTGGCTACAGTGTTGCCAGGTGGCAGTCTCCTGAAGTGATGGGCGAGTCCACCTGGGTAAAGTGGTGTGGGTTGCCATGCTCTATTGCTCTTAATACAATAAAACATACTCCTGACTCTATCTGTTAATGACATGAAGCTGCTTGGAGGGTTTGGAAAAATGCTGCGCACTATGGATTACAATATGGGGCACTTGTCACTTCGGTTTCGGCCTACAGACCAGTTTGACAGCACTTGGTGGTGCGTCGCGTCGTATGTCGCAGCGCGAGCAGCTACGATGTAACCACCAATTGCCAGTGCACCCAACAGCAGTAACTTTGGAGTAAACACCGTTTTGGATTTCCTACTTATATATTAAAAGAGTAACCACTTATAATAAATGACTAGCAAGTTCTCTTGAGTTATGTAATCCTTGTCAGCAAGAACGTGCAAGTTCCGTTCTTGTCGACCTGCACAATGCACTCTTGACCTGATGTATAGGGTGTGGCCCGGTGTAGCTGGTGCAGTTGATGGGACTGCGGCGGTCAATGGGCCCAAGGAGCTCGTGGTTCACGTCACAATTAACGGAAATTTTCATAAAAAACAACATACAGCCAGATTTAAATAAATATTTTTTATGTGAATATTTTCAAAACAGACGAACCCTGTCACACATATTCACGGGATCATAAATAATCGTTGCAGACAATTTGTACACCAGCTGCATTTCTTCAATAACTTAGTATTTTAAATTTACATGTGCCTAATTTTTTTTCATATGCCTTTCATGTTCATAATTTGTAAGTTTAAAACCAAATTTATCATTAAAATTTTAGTAATTGTTAAAGAAAATTTTTTTTAAGCATATATAGCTATTTTTTTTTTTAAAATTGTTGAGCATATAAACTAAGTGTGCCATTTTAGACCTTATTGTAAGAATCGTTTAAAAATTGCACAACAAATTAATTAAATATCCAGTCTATTCTTGACCACGCATCCACGAGTTCCTTGTGCCCACTCTGACTGCCGCAGTCACAACAACTACACCGGGTTGCACCAACTACATCATGCCAAGAGTGCGTAGTGCGGGTCGACAAGAACGAAACCACAGCCAGGGGTGTTTTTCATTCTATAAATAGCAATCAAGCAAGGCATTCCACACACCCCTTTGTCGAGGTGGACTCGTCCATCCCTTCAGGAGACAGCCACCTGGCAACACTGTGGCCAGTGTAATTCAAACGCGTCATCAGAAGTGAAAAGCTAACACTTTTATGAAAAAATGTAATAACTTATTTAAGGTGGATTTTAATAAGAGAAATTATATTTTTTAAAAGAGAGATTGCCTTTAAAGGCCTTCAGCATTGTAAGGTATGATTTGGTGTGGTGACATCCTCATTAGCTGAAAAACTTACATTAACATACATTTGTAAATACATAGGGAAGTCAACAATGTCTTTAATTTAATTCGCACACATCCTTATACCAACATGAATAGGGATGTACAAAAACTTTTATTAGGCTTTACTTTTCATAAATAAATTAAGTAATTAGAGGCATTGTAATTTAAGTAAATACTTTACATGTTTGAAACTAATGAATAAATTTTTAAACATTTTTTATTTGTTACTTTTCTATGGCAAAGAATCATTTCATTTAGTTTGAGTTTAATTAATTCAGTTTATTAATTATAAAAAAGTACTATATTAAACAATTTGTCAAAAAATAACGATAAAAATTACATTATTACACAACTTAATTTTGCGGTACCTATCGATACATTTTTAAAACTTTTTTCTATTAATGATTATTACTTGGTTTTCAAGCAAACTGGCTAACTTCTTGAAATTCAAATTACGCTCGAAAGGATACTACTAATTGACTGTAGGCATCGTGATCCCAGCTTTTATTATTCTTGAAAACAGTAAAATAATAAAATGTTTTTGTAAATATTGAGGGTTTACTTCAGCAATTCTTACAAGAAAGCAATTCATATAAATAACTATGGAAAGAGACATTTTTTTATATATAGCAAGATTTATCGGCAGATGAGCAATGAAAATAAGTCACAAGTTAGCACACGGAATCGAATGATGTGAAATAATTGGACTTACGAGGTTTTAGAAGTAAGCCGATAAGAACAAACACAAACGCAGGCTCACACACATACTAACTCTCTTCCTCTCGCGCTCTCTCTCTCTCTATCTATTTATCTAATTATATATATAACATACAGGAAGATTTTCTGCCTCTCAGACCGTTTGTCACGCCACGTGTCCTACGCCGCAAAACCAAACCGCATCAACCAGCACCTCCGTGGGACCAGTGTGCATCGCGGAACGTCGAAGTGTAATGAGAGGTGTGTGCTTGAGTGTAGGGCTGTGCAGTGTAAGGCAATGAAACGCGACATCCTACCACCTCCCCCTTTTGGACAGACGATAACAAGGCGGGGCGAAGCATGATAAGTTTAGCAAACAAACTTGTAGAGCAAATTGCAAAAGTATTTATTCAATAAAATAAAATACACACTACGAGAGTGGACATTGAGTGACACACCTACAAGCTATTTCCTGTATTTTATACCATTAAATCTTGAAATTAACGTGTTTGTTATCCGCCTCGTTTCACCCTCATTACATGCCATCAGGGTCATATTGCAAGTGTTATGTGTCCAAAATTATATTGTGAATTTATTAATAAAATTTTTTATGCAAGTTTATGTTTTAAATTGTTTATACAGGTTTCAACTAAGGAGGAAGTAGTTACAGGCGAGCCGAGTGTTCGACATATTCCGCGGCCTCACGAGTTCGCCAAATCCAGTCGCCGCTAAGTGTCTCAAGTGGTCGGTCTTGTCGCTTGCGTTCTCCGGGAGACTTCAAACTTTTGCTTCGAATCATTTAGTGTATCAATAGTAACGTAACTTTTCTGG
Organism: Clitarchus hookeri; assembly: GCA_002778355.1. Classification (NCBI taxonomy): domain Eukaryota; kingdom Metazoa; phylum Arthropoda; class Insecta; order Phasmatodea; family Phasmatidae; genus Clitarchus; species Clitarchus hookeri. The sequence continues at coordinate 102,976 of NQII01000956.1, read as the reverse complement.
AACCGTTGGTTTATTTCTTACCTGAAGTCGCCACCCCTTCATCTCCAGGACTTAAATCACCTGCAGAAGCGTAAATTGCATGTAATTCCATAGTGGCCCTTTTTCGCACGTATTTGAGAAGCACAGCCAGATTGGCAGGCTCACAGGCCAGAAACCATTAAAGTTATCACAAATTGTAATGTAATTCTGTGCAAGAATAATTTCACGGGAGTTTGCATACTACGTGTCTTTCATGTATGAATCGCCTTATGCCATTTCGGGGTACGGGTTCACTACAATCTGCCTACTCCTAAATTAAATTACCATAAGTCAGTATGCTCAACTCAGAGTTTTTGCAGTTAAAGATGTGTGGGCCAGCCTGAATAGACCCACATTGCAGCATGACGTAAGTATCAGGCGTGAGCAACACCTGACTCTCATAGCCTGAGGTGCTCATCAATACTCAACAATTCACCGAGGGACTGCGTGCGTTCATGCGTACCATGAGATCATCATCATCATCATCATCATCAATGATTGACTCCGCCATATGAGTGGGTATGGCGCCTAGTCAGGAATCCAACAGCACAAACCACCTAACACCTTTGAAACACCCCTCACAACAATCAAGTTCAATGAACTTTAAAGTGTCCACACGAAAATTTATTCCAAACTTCATAACGAAACCAGTGAAAAAAGTAAAGTAAATTTTTAGAAGCATTATACGAAACAATTGGTTAATCTACAGCAAAATTTCTTAGTTTTATTTACATTTCCTTTTTAAAAAAATATTCGTCCTTAAATTTTAACAATTTCAAAATGAGTACCCAAACCCTATTATTATTATTATTATTATTATTATTATTATTATTATTATATTACTTCGATTAATCTTTGCAGGCAAGCTGTGATCGGCGAATGAAATTAGGGATTCCAGAAAATATAGAAAATGTTTAAAACTAAATTATTGTAGGAAAACGGTACATTAATATATTGAAAGAGTAAAATACCTTAAGTATGACCTTACTATGACGTCATATAGCTTTCATTGAATTTAATACAATAAGGACAGAAGAAAAATTTGTTCTTGTGTAAGGACCTTGGATCATTGCCTTGTATAAACAATTTACAAAAGTTATTATAAAATGCACATACAGTCAGACTTACACCGCATATGTTAATATTTTAATGAATAAATATGTTTGATTCAAAACAGAATAAAACTGACATAAACACAATGTATTATAAAAATCATTTCGGGCCAAAAATAAAAAAATTATTTCAGGCCAAAAATCAGTCTACATTAAGTGTCTTATTCGGATAGAAAATAAACAACAATAAAATTATATATAATAAAAATGTTAAGTAACAGCCTTTTATTAACAATTGGCGTGGTCGAGGTTCCCAGGGCTGGTTGAGTGTAGAATTGCCGGGTGCCATAACCCAGTGGAGAGTTAGTGATGTGAGTCGTTCGGTCGATGGCCCAGGGGGCCCTGGATGCCTCTGGCAGTTTGCAGATTATGTTGTCCCCTACTTACTGTTACACTATTTGCACCTTATGACGAGATCGTAGGTCATCTGGTACACCTGAAATATACTAGAAAAATTGTGGGAGGTATTACAAAGGTGTGGCGACATACAATGACTCATCACACATTTAACTTTGTAAAGTGGTTTATTCACTGTGCTAGATTAAATATGAATAGTGAAATAAAATGGACTCAGCACTTAAAGCCTGCCGGCAGTGCCGGACTTAGAGACCCAGGGCCCCTAGGCAATTACAGAGTTCGGCCCCCCTTTTTGGTAATTTAACAAAATAACCTATTTTATTTTATATTATATTAACGTTTTTTTATTTAGAAAATAGACAAGACAAGCAGACCTAGACATATAATTTTAAAATACCAAATATACTTTTTACTAATTATTTTTATTATTATCAAACATAGGAAACATACGATATTTGCCTAATTATAAGTGCTGCTCACTCGAGGAACTTTTTTCTCAGCGAAAAAATTGATAACCTTAGTATAATCAACTGATTGCATTATTTGTGACTCTATGAACAATAAAGAGAGAGAATTAAGCCCCTCCTCTTCTGTGGTAAATCTTAAGTAACTCTGAACTCTCTTTAGCGCTGAAAATGATCGTTCTGCTGAATAGTTTGACCCTAGTGTACACAACAGCATCCGAAGCGCAATGCCAGTGTTTGGATAAATGTCCAAGAAGTCATTTTTCAGGATATACTTGTATAGCTCCAGTGATGACAACCTTTTTTTCCTTTTAGCCTCAGCAGACAATAAATGAGCTCTCAGGTGTAGACACTCGTTTTCTAAAGTATAGTCCAAATTATCCAATTTGGCTACTGTAATAATAAATAGCGCTGTCTTGTCCTGTGTCTTTTATTAATTTAATTACTGTTGTATATTTGTACTTTCCTATTTGATTTTACTGATAAATAAAATAAAATAAAACAGTTTGTTCCCTGGCCAGCCACCCCCCCNCTAGGCAGGTGCATTGTTCACATAGGCGGAAGTCCGGCACTGCTCCTGTTTGTAACCTGAAAGTATGGGTCTGATTTTGTAAATGTTTATAACAAAATATACTGAAAGCTAGTGACTTTTCGAGATTGTACTGTTTCGAAAACAACATTGTAACAATTTAATTTAGTTAATTTTTATATTTCATATTTGGTAAACACATAATTTTGTAGTGAAAGATTTGTAGTAGCTTATTTTTATTTAATAATACCAAAATTGTGTGGTAGGTATTTTAAGTTTTCCATAATCGAAAACAAAAGTAAAATGTTAATATATTTGTGATAAAAATAAAATTTTTTTATATGTCACTTCCAAATTATTATAATTACAATAAATGAATTTAAAGAAATATTTTCAAAATGCGATGTTTCCGTTGTCATGTTGTATTTATACACGCAACAGACAGCAGCACATCCATGCACAATGTACAAAAATATAATAACAAAAAAGTGGAGTTTTTTCCTGCATTTCTTCAGCGAAATGATATATGAGCAATGTACGAATTTATATATTGACTATATTTAAATTAAGTAGATTCCTTTTATTATTAAAATACTTGCCAATGTCTGAATATAATTTCTTTTTTCAAAAGTAGCAATTATAATTCATTGTTTACGTGCTGCACACACCAAAAACCAATGCGAACCACAAGAATACAACAGAAACCAACTGGGTTTATCAGAATAGAAACCAACTAATCACTACATTAACCAATGGAAACCCTTAGAATAGGAGGTTGGGTTTAACTGGACCTCAAATTTTCTTGTCTTACAATTTTGCATAAAAAATGTGATTTTGTACGATTATATTACATGAATATGAACATCGCTATTCATACCAGCTTTAGTATTGTCATTGTACATGTACCTCTAACACATTTAAAAAAAATTAATAAAATTATTAAATCAATTTTGGTCCTTCTAATCCCAGTGGGTGGACCCATCGGGGTTAACTGAACATCTTGGTTGAATACGAGAAATATACGGCCTTGTAGCTTCGTTAGCAATTTATTACATATATATTTCTAACATTAACTAGAAACATATTTAAAGATAACAAAATGAAGATCAGCATTCTTCATGCAAATAGCACGGCTAGCTAACACTGAGGCCGTGTTCGAATTGACCATTTGGTATTTAAGGATTTTAATTTTTAGAAGCATTCAATTCGGATGCCGTCGATAGTCACTTGTTCAAAAATGTCTGCGATTTGGTGATTTGGTTTCTTTGCAGACTAAAAACTAAACACTAAAATACCAAATACATCACTATTTTAGTAGACTAATTCAGGTTATGTGACCCCTTTAAGTAAACTAAAAGTGCCAATTCGGACATGGTCTGAATTTAGTGACATCAAGTTGGAACCACATGTCACTTGGAGCGGTGAAGGTCTCTTCTTCTTTTGCAGCTTCGAATTTTGTAATGGAGACAACTCTCTTGTAAATCTGAACTGTACAGCCATCATCATACATTTTTACCACTGGAGCAATACAATTGCAGCTGCTAGTAGCAGTTTTCCCTTCTAATTTGGCCATAATAAAGTCCCCACTTTGAACTGATTCAGCATCTTTATCACTGTTATACAAATCACCAGAAGAATCAATATACTGGAATTCGTCAGCATCTTCAAAGTCACTGATGCTTTCTTATAATATTCGACGTTTTACAGATGTCTTGGCTTCAGTCCTCTTCCATTTCGTTGACAATTTCTTTGCTGCTTTTATCTTTTGCTGCTTCCTGCAGCTGTCGTTTAACAGGTGTGTCGGTAAGGACAGTTGACTTTCCTTTCTTTCGACCTCTTTTTGTTTTTCATTGTTCGACCTACGGATACGGCCAGATTTCTTCAGGAGATCTAATTGTTAATTGCGATTTTTGGCACTGTTGTCAACCCTGTCTCATAGAGATTGTAAATATCTTGAGGACCAAAGATAAACTTTTCGTTTGCATATCGTAAGTTACTGTAGAATACAGAGACATTAGTTTTGTTGAAACCCAAAGCCGTGTTAAAATATGTCTGCTCTGGAATTAGTAAGGTAAGGTTATGATGTTTATGGAACTCAAAGAGCCAGTATTCACCTGCCATTTCTGTCACCTCCCAATTATCCTCAGTGTTTTTTTGTTAGCCACTGCAAAGTCATATGCAAGGCGCCTTGCTGAAATTTTTGTCAAACCATAATTCATGTTTGAACTGGTCTTAATGTAGTCTACCAGCTTGAGCTCTTCATCCCTGGGGAAAAAAAACTGCAAATGTTCATTCTGTGGATGAAAATTCACTTTTGTGGTATCTTCTGTAGCTCTGTATTCTTCGACATAGGGTTTAATTATGCTAGGTGAAATCCCAGTTTGTTTCGCAGCTTGACGTTAAGACAACTGTCCATTTACTACATATTTCACAGTATTTTCCATCCCTACTACAGAATAAGACTGACTCTGAGTCGTGTGTGCACGATTTTTTTTAGCATTTTCTAGAAAAAAGTAACAATTGTATTAAAATATGCACTTATTTTATAAAATGTTAAAGTTCTTTACATAGTAACTAATAATGTAATATTGGTACCAGAATCTAAAAATTTGAAAATAATATGCCTACATTTTTGCGGTTAATTGGACCGATCCACTTAACCTCAAGCTTCAATGGTCCACTTAACCCCGCATGCACTCTGTTCACTGAATTGAAAATGGTACGAAAACAACTTCGTATGCGACTATAATTTCATATAGTTTCGTTAAGCAATAAATACAGAATTCATCTAAAACAAGACATATAGCAAGCTATTAATAATTAATTTTTTGGGAACATTTATCTACAGCAACATAAATATACTTTTCTGTTTATACTTTTNAGCAAGCTATTAATAATTAATTTTTTGGGAACATTTATCTACAGCAACATAAATATACTTTTCTGTTTATACTTTTGAATATATAATTTTCAAGACAGACATATTTCTTTACACAGTAGAGCCAACCTTATGTAATTTACAAACAGTGACAAAATAATAATTTCCCTCTTCATCTGATTATTATTGAGATGGTCCAGTTAACCCCAACCTCCCCTACAACAGAAACCAATGGAAACCACTAGAAAACAACAAATCCCTACATACTATAGCATAATAGAAACCATCATAACACAATAAAAACCATAAGGTCACAATAAAAACAACAGACAGTTACCAAACAGAACCGAATGGAAAGATGCCAAATCCCTTATTAAATACAACAGACGTTACAACAGAAACCAACAGCTTAGACGTAGAAACCAACAAAAAATTTATGTTGTGTTTTTTGTTGATTTGTGTTGTAAATTTTTGGTAGTGAAGTTTNTAGACGTAGAAACCAACAAAAAATTTATGTTGTGTTTTTTGTTGATTTGTGTTGTAAATTTTTGGTAGTGAAGTTTTACAGGTATTTCACTGGCCTGGCAAAGCAGTCTGTGCTGATAGCCTATGGATTTTACTGTTTGCACTGCTGTTGTATAATCATTGAGGGATTGTGCACACGAACACATTATGCCCCGAAACAGATAGCACTACAAATACAACAGAAAAAAAAAAATACAACAGAAAACCACAGAACACAACAGAAACCAATCTAAATTACCGGGACTTCATCAGAATGCAACGGAATNAAAATACAACAGAAAACCACAGAACACAACAGAAACCAATCTAAATTACCGGGACTTCATCAGAATGCAACGGAATTAAATGCAACAGAAACCAACAAAATACAATAGAAACCAATGGAAACCACTTGGATACAATAGAAAACCCCAAAAATTAGCTTATGTGCATCTAGCTCTTTCTTGAGAATGGGGTACTTCTGTNCACTTGGATACAATAGAAAACCCCAAAAATTAGCTTATGTGCATCTAGCTCTTTCTTGAGAATGGGGTACTTCTGTTCTTTGGCAAGTACACTAAGGTGGGCGCTTGATTTGCACATTTTTTGATGCTGGGAACTTGGTGGAGCACTAGTTATGCCTAACTGGGGCTGTTGACTGCCTTTAGGGGGGTGGGGGGCTGTTNAACTGGGGCTGTTGACTGCCTTTAGGGGGGTGGGGGGCTGTTGTCTGACCCGAGAGGGCTGTTGGCTTCCCTTAGCGGGCTATTAGCTGCCCTGGGGGGACTGTTGGCTGTTCTGAGGCGCCATGGTTTTACGACTGCGTGTAATCCTTTTTACAACTGTGTCGCTTCAATGTTATTTGCGACTATGATCGCTGCAGGTATGTTGTCTTAAGGGTTCCATATACAATCATACTTGTGTGACAGGTATGACATGCAGGAATAACAGTGTATTGTGCTGTATGAGCATGTTTGACATACCAACCTCATGTATGACAGCAATTAGAACGTGTTTGATTTTCTCCCATGGTGTGTCATACACAGATTGTTTGTTCATGCAAGTTTGAATGTGTGTGGCGCTGTTCGACTTTGTTTGTCATTCCTGAGCTATTCTCTGCAGTGTGCACATGGTGGGAAAACAGTGTTTGCGAGCTTTTGTTGAGATGTGCCCTGATATGACTCCACTGTGGAGTCTACTACAGGATTAGTGAGGAAGGAATGTCGTCTGGCAAACCTGAGATCCCAAGCAAGAACAGTTCCACTAAAAAGAGAAAATATGGCAACAAAGAGCACCAAAACTTCTTGCAACTGGCTCGAGAACGTCATGAGAAGCCTATGTGTGATGCCGGCATCACAGCCAGATCATGGGCAGTTCAACTTGTCCAAGCACCTCCTAACCAGCAGTTATTTGCCCAAAAGGCAATAAATGATATTATCTTAGAGGCTAGGATGAACACACTCAATCCTTAAATCGTATAAAATAACACAGATTACCAACATTTGACCACTTGATGTGGGGCGGTTACCAGAGCGGGTATGTGTGTTGGATTTTTGCCCGGCGCCATAGCTCAGTGGTGAACTAATGAATTGAGGGTTGTACGGTCGATGGCCCAGGGGTCCTGGTGAACCTTCCATCAGTTATTTGCTTGGTTGTCGTGTACTTACAGTTGCACTCTTTACATAGGATGGCGAGACTGTCGGCCTTCTCGTACACCTGAACTATATTACTAAAAATGTTGGTGATGTTAATACGGTTGCCCTACAATGATTTAACACTATTTCACTTGTTGAGTTGTTTATTCATCGTCCGTTTACAGTTGAATAAATGTATGAATTAATATGCAAAATGGCCTCAGCCCTTACGCGGCGAAAAACATGTGGTTTTATGTTGAAAAAGCGCTTGCGTTAAAAAAACCCTCCAGTGAGAGTACGATGGCTCTCCCCTCAGTACTTTAAATATAATACAAATGTTCCGGTAATTAATCTTATACTATTGGAGTTAAAAATGATTTCAGCCTACATGCCTGTACTGAGGGCCTCGCGGAGCGAGAGACTTACGCCGCCGGTTTCATTCAGGTGCTGAGATGAACTGGGGCGAGCATGAAGTCGGCTTCCGCCACCAGTGGCGAAAGCCGAAGCCAAGCGGCGAAAAGATGAAACATAAAACTAAAAGATGATTATGTAATGAAAATTTACATGAATTAAATTAAAACATAAGAAAGCATAATGACTCTTACATAAATACACTTTTAAAAGTTGTTACATTATCTCATAAATGTTTGTATTACACTATTGATGACACGTCCGAATTACACTAGCCACAACGTTGCCAAGTATACCATGAAAACATCCCTGGCTGTGGCTGTGGCTGTGTATGCTACGACTGTCTTTTTATGTTTGTTGAAATTATGAACACTGATAAATTGCACTTTGTTGCACTTTTCACTCTCTCTCTCTCTCTGGCCTACAAGCTAGTTGGTGTGGTGTAGCTGGCGCGGTTGAAACGACTGCGGCAGTCAGAGTGGGCACAAAGGAGCTTGTGAACACNCGTCCGTTTACAGTTGAATAAATGTATGAATTAATATGCAAAATGGCCTCAGCCCTTACGCGGCGAAAAACATGTGATTTTATGTTGAAAAAGCGCTTGCGTAAAAAAAACCCTCCAGTGAGAGTACGATGGCTCTCCCCTCAGTACTTTAAATATAATACAAATGTTCCGGTAATTAATCTTATACTATTGCAGTTAAAAATTATTTCAGCCTACATGCCTGTACTGAGGGCCTCGCGGAGCGAGAGACTTACGCCGCCGGTTTCATTCAGGTGCTGAGATGAACTGGGGCGAGCATGAAGTCGGCTTCCGCCACCAGTGGCGAAAGCCGAAGCCAAGTGGCGAAAAGATGAAACATAAAACTAAAAGATGATTATGTAATGAAAATTTACATGAATTAAATTAAAACATAAGAAAACATAATGACTCTTACATAAATACACTTTTAAAAGTTGTTACATTATCTCATTTGTATTACACTATTGATGACACGTCCGAATTACACTAGCCACAACGTTGCCAAGTATACCATGAAAACATCCCTGGCTGTGGCTGTGGCTGTGTATGCGACGACTGTCTTTTTATGTTTGTTGAAATTATGAACACTGATAAATTGCACTTTGTTGCACTTTTCACTCTCTCTCTCTCTGGCCTACAAGATAGTTGGTGTGGTGTAGCTGGCGCGGTTGAAACGACTGCGGCAGTCAGAGTGGGCACAAAGGAGCTTGTGAACACNATAGTTGGTGTGGTGTAGCTGGCGCGGTTGAAACGACTGCGGCAGTCAGAGTGGGCACAAAGGAGCTTGTGAACACGTGGTTCATGCCACACTCTTAACTGTTGCCACACAGTGTTTATGTTAATACTTGTGTTAGTCCATTTGCATAGTTATACATATGTACTACCATTAAATTTACACATTTGCATTTACTTTCTTGAACTATATAAGCAGGTTTTCAAATGTACAGTCCGAATATTTAAAATATGCACATGCTTGGATACTGATGTATGGTACATACTTGTATTTCTCCTTTCAGTGCAGACCTGATCGCATCACATGTTTCTATCACTATTTGTCCAATAGTCCGCGGAGCGATGGCCGTGAGAAATTTTAAGTCATCAAAAGTGCAGCCAGTAGCCAGATATCGTAAAGTACACAACAAACTTTGGCATGGAGGCATTGCTTCCCTCATAAGAGTGTGTTGTTTCTGAATATATGGCGAAACCATTGCTAGAAGTTCCATTAATGTGTCATGGTCCATACGAAGATAGTCCTTGCAATCTGCTGGTGAGGTAAATAGTAATTCATTTGAAAGATTATGGATGTGTGAACTTTGCTCTTTTCTTATACCAACTCTTTACCCAAACAGCTTCATCCATTTTTTGTTTTTTTCATTAGCACAAACAGATGCCAGGATAGTAGCAACACAAGCATATTCTTCACTCTCCATAGCTGTGCTGCTTCCTTTACCTCTCCGAAACTACTTCGTGCATGTCTTACATGTAAAAGCATCCAACACTGTATGTCATACATTGTGCATCATGCATATGTGTCATACAAGTATGATAGTGTATGGGAACCCTAAAGGGCCGGTTTTACCACCTGTTAATCTCCCGGCCAAAAGTAAGCTGCTGGGTAGTACTGAATTTAATTTTACCACTTCAAATCAACGTATAACAGCGACATTAGCTCCCTGTTGCTGGTTACCGAGGATTAATTAGGGGCTATCTGTTCCAACCGGAGGTTCGGGAGAAAGAAAATGGCCTCATATTCGGGATGCACTACATAAATATGACAAACACGAGTGTTTATGTGATAATAAGTACAAATGTGTGATTAAAAATNTATTCGGGATGCACTACATAAATATGACAAACACGAGTGTTTATGTGATAATAAGTACAAATGTGTGATTAAAAATACTCCCCAGAATTGCAATTATTTATTTGTATGTTCATATTATAAATAATACAATTGAGAAACATTTGAAGTGACTTCGACAATGGCATTTTCGTTTCGATAATTAATAATTTTTTGGACATTACTGTGCTGTTATCTTGCAGGAAACTGTGGATGTGAGTAATTTATATTGGTATCTGCTGTATTTNTATTCGGGATGCACTACATAAATATGACAAACACGAGTGTTTATGTGATAATAAGTACAAATGTGTGATTAAAAATGCTCCCCAGAATTGCAATTATTTATTTGTATGTTCATATTATAAATAATACAATTGAGAAACATTTGAAGTGACTTCGACAATGGCATTTTCGTTTCGATAATTAATAATTGTTTTGGACATTACTGTGCTGTTATCTTGCAGGAAACTGTGGATGTGAGTAATTTATATTGGTATCTGCTGTATTTNGTTTTGGACATTACTGTGCTGTTATCTTGCAGGAAACTGTGGATGTGAGTAATTTATATTGGTATCTGCTGTATTTTGTTAGTTTATGTAGCATTTCATTATGTTGTATTCTGATGTAGTCTCAGAAATTTTTATGGGTTTCTGTTTTATCTAGCGGTTTCAATTTGTTTCTGTTGTATTTGTTGATTTCTGTTGCATTAAATTATGCTGCATTCTGATGTAGTCCCAGTAATTTCCATTGGTTTCTGTTGTGTTTTGTGGTTTTCTGTTGTATCTGGCGGTTTCCATTGGTTTCTGTTGTATTTTGTTAGTTTCTGTTGCATTTAATTCTGCTGTATCCTGATGTATTCACAGTTAATTTAATTATGCTGTACTTTGATTTAGTCCCAGTAATTTCTATTGACATATGTTGTGTTTTGTGGTTTTCTGTTGTATTCTAGTGATTTCAATTGGTTTCTGTTGTATTTGGTTGGTTTCTGTTGCATTTCATTCTGTTGTATCCTGATGTAGTCCCGGTAATTTATATTGGTTTCTGATGTGATTTGTGGTTTTCTGTTGTATTTGTAGTAGGTTCCATTGATTTATGTTGTATTTCGTTGGTTTCTGTAGCATTTAATTCTGTTGTGTTCCGATGTAGTCCCAGTAATAGGGATTTTTCCTGGAAAATCGATTACACTTTTATTGATGCCATTAAAATAATTACCATGCCATATATACTGAAGAGCCAAAAATACTGGTATAGACGTGCNACACTTTTATTGATGCCATTAAAATAATTACCATGCCATATATACTGAAGAGCCAAAAATACTGGTATAGACGTGCGTATACAAATAACAGAGGTATGGAACCAATCAGAGTAACGTGAAGCGGTCGGCAGCTAGATCGATTGCTGCTGCTACAATGGCAGGTTACCAATATTTAAGTGAGTTTGAAAGTGGTGTTAAAGTCGGCGCACGAGAGATGGGACATAGCATCTCTGAGGTAGCGATAACATTTAGATGTTCACATACGACCATTTCACGAGTGTACCGTGAATATCGGGAATCCTGTAAAACATCACATCTTCGACATCGCTGCGGCCGGAAAAAGATCGTGAAAGAACGGGACGAACGACGATTGACGAGAATTATTAAACGTGACAGACGTGCAACCCTTTCTCAAATTGGCGCAGATTGGATTTGTGGACTGCCCTGCCGGATTCATGGTGTGAATTGCCTCCTGCATACCTTCAGACATTAGTCGAGTCCATGCCACGTCGTCTTGCGGCACTTCTGCGTGCTCGGGGGGCCCTATACGATATTAGGCAGGTGTACCAGTTTTTTTGGCTCTTCAGTGTAGAATACTACCATGCAAAATATTATTCCCCGCCCACACATTATTTTTCAAATTATCATGCTTTCAAAATGTAAAATTTTTGAACTCTTTTGTAAACAATTAAAACTGTTTGCTATTGGCGTAGTTGTATGTGACGCATTTGTATATGTTTTGGTCTAGTCAACATATCAGCATGCATGAGAACATATATTCGGATGGAATTGTTTTTGGAAATGTATGTTACTTGCAAAATTTACTTATATTTGTAACATGATTTTGCTTCAACTGTCGCAGCCTTCGTCAATGTTTGAAATGTAGTCGGCGTTTCAAAACACAAGTTTTAAAACAGCAGTAGGCAGTGAATTGAAACGTGCGTACGTACATATTTTATTTAAGAATTTTACTCTCACGAATAACCACTTTCTTTTTGACTCTGTCGTTATTCTTAATTTAAATATTTTCCTGCAAACACATACCTTACAATTCTCAAAAATGTGAAGCCTTTTGTGGGCACACTTGATGAACCATTCTATTTTCATAAGCGTACTAATTTTAGTAATGCCATTTTGGAATCCCAGTTTTTCGAAATTAGTTCTACTAACTAAGATTAAATTGGCATAACACGAGTTTTATTAAATGTTTTTAACATACGCCTATGCATCGGGTATAAACAGGAGCATATAACCTCAAAACTATGAAGAGATTTTCAAAGATAAAATTATTAGTATTTATATCTGACAAAGGACGTTTTCGGATATTACTATCAAAGTGTCATATAGTGTAAACCACATGAGTTTTAATGAAATGTAAANTGACAAAGGACGTTTTCGGATATTACTATCAAAGTGTCATATAGTGTAAACCACATGAGTTTTAATGAAATGTAAAGGCAATTACTCGTGGGCTGTACAGGCACTGCCTTTAAGGTCCTATCCACAGTCGACTTGGCTTAAATAACATTACTCACAAAGCATAACAAGCCAAACAGTCCGTCTACAATCGGCGTTAACGTGAGAGAAAGAAACCATTGTCTCATCAATTAGAAAGAGCAAACGAATAGGAAATAATTTTTCCAGCACAATAATTTTTATACACATACTTTGGCAACAGCAGGCTTTATGACTTCACATTCTTATTGGTCAGCGTTTAACAACTTGGCGTAAGATACTTAAAGATAACCATATTAACGCCAAGACATGCCAAACACTAGATGGGGATATTGCATTCTCAGATACGGATTTTCACTTCTTCATGCGATGCATGTTATGTGTGCCTGTCGATTGTAGACGGGGCCTAAAATAAACATTACCGTGTTACGGATTAGGCCAATGCAATTACGGTATGAAAACACATTTACTTAATGCTTAAATGATTTTGAGGCACAGAACATGTACTTTTGTCGCAAATTGCATAGTGTTTTATTGTTCTTAACTATGTTTTGGCATGTTTCACGCTTTGTTTTTTCACTTAAACTATTCGTAGGTATCTTATCAGGAGTACATTTTGTTGTATTTTTGCTTAGTGCAACTATGCAACACTTTCTGGTGTTCAATGGCACAAAAACAACATTAAAATCCTCCGAAACAACAAAATATAATGAAAATTTTAAATGCACACGCAACCCGCTAAGGCATTTGCATGTAAACAACGAAGTCCAACATGTATTCTGACATCGCAGGCACATAAACACTGTGACGTCCGTTTTTCCCGCGCAAAATTGTAGTCTGTTTTAAAATGCGTTATTCTCGAGTTACACACACATAAATAAAAAAAGGAATACAGAGTGAGTCTTAAAATTTATCATACTCTTATGCTGTAGGCANCGAGTTACACACACATAAATAAAAAAAGGAATACAGAGTGAGTCTTAAAATTTATCATACTCTTATGCTGTAGGCAAAAAAAAAGTAGGAACAATTCCTATTGCTATGGGTTTCCTGTTATTTACATTGGTTTTTTTAATTGCATGCTGTTGTTTTCTGATGAAATCCTATTGACCTACAATAACTTTTAAAGATTATAATGTAATTTGTTGGTTTCTGTCGAATTTCATTCTAATGAAATCTGTTGTCGTCTCCATGGTTTCCANAAAGATTATAATGTAATTTGTTGGTTTCTGTCGAATTTCATTCTAATGAAATCTGTTGTCGTCTCCATGGTTTCCATTGTTTTCTGTTGTGTTATGTTGGGTTATAATGTACTCGTACTTGTCCTGTTGGTTTGTGAAGTAATAGTACTGTATCTCTTAGTTTCAGTTGTGTTTTGTTTGTTTATGTTGTGTTTGTTGGTTCTTATTTTATTCAGGAAACCACGACAGAAACTAAGGTAAAACAATATGAATTTTATCAGAAACAAACAGTGTGAAATACAATGAAAACTAACAGAATACAACAGAAAACCATGGAAACATTAGGTAATGCAAAATAAATCAACAAAACATAGATTAATCCAATATATATCACAGGGAAAGGCAACAAAGATCCAAAGATACAGAACCATAAAAACCAACAAAATACAATGTAAAGCAATTTAAACAACAAGAATAAAATATATGCTAAGAAAACATAGCACAACACAAACCAATTGAAATCACTAAAATACAACTGAAACCAACTGCCAATAGCACAATTGAAACCAACAAAACACAACAAATCCAATTAAACAATCTGAATACAAAATGATGCAAAAACTGGCACAACATAAATAAATTGGATCCACTAGAATAAAAAAAAAGCAGACACCAGTGGAACACAAGATAAAACAATGGAATCCACTAGAATATGCATCATGGTACAGCACGACAAAACCCAATGGAAACTACGAAATACAACAGAAACAAAACTGACTACAGCACAACAGATACCAAGAAAACAGAGCAGAATTCAATTTAAACAATCCGAATACACTAGAACCCAAAAGACTAGGACACAAAATTAATCAACGAAACACAAGGAAACCAACCGAACACAACATAATACAACAGAAACCAACACAAATCAATATAAATATACAGAAACCAATAACTCAACAGAAACCAACAGAACAAAATAAAAACAAACAGAACACAATGGAAACAATTAAGGCCATTACAGCACAATATAAACCAATAAGACACAACATAAGTAATGGAAACTATACTAAAATACAACAAAAAAAAACTGCACATTAGAAACAAAAAAAAACACGGTAGAACACCCTAGAATACAACAGAAACCAACAAAACAGTGGAAAACAATAAAACACAATAGAAACCAATTTAAACCACTATAATACAAGAGGAACCAAATGGCTATAGCACAATATAAACCAACAAAATGCAACAGGAACCAATGTAAACCACTAGAATACAACAGAAACCAATTGACCACAGCAACAAAACACAACAGAAACCAATGGAAAACACCAGAATACAACAGAAACCAACTGGGTTTATCACGATATAAACCAACAAAACACAATAGAAACTATTAAAACAGAGGTGCTTACAGAGTGGGGGGTCCACGATGGAAGTTGTATAATAGAAATTGTGAATGGTTGAGGGGGAGGGGGGCAGGTGGAAGAATGGTCTTAAAAAATTACGTGTTTAAATTGATTCTTCTGTGGGGGGAAAATAGCAAGGACTGATTTGGATGGGAGGAAAATGAAGGAAGGTAAGTCGTTGGAAGTATTGGTTTTGCACCTAAGGGTCGGGGGAGGTCAGCAGGTGGGGGGTCGTTGGTTCGAGGAAGAGGTGAAAAGTAGCCACGTACGAGCACACTACTAATGCCCACCCCCCGTTTTCNCACAATAGAAACTATTAAAACAGAGGTGCTTACAGAGTGGGGGGTCCACGATGGAAGTTGTATAATAGAAATTGTGGATGGTTGAGGGGGAGGGGGGCAGGTGGAAGAATGGTCTTAAAAAATTACGTGTTTAAGTTGATTCTTCTGTGGGGGGAAAATAGCAAGGACTGATTTGGATGGGAGGAAAATGAAGGAAGGTAAGTCGTTGGAAGTATTGGTTTTGCACCTAAGGGTCGGGGGAGTTCAGCAGGTGGGGGTCGTTGGTTCGAGGAAGAGGTGAAAAGTAGCCACGTACGAGCACACTACTAATGCCCACCCCCCGTTTTCNGGGGGGTCGTTGGTTCGAGGAAGAGGTGAAAAGTAGCCACGTACGAGCACACTACTAATGCCCACCCCCCGTTTTCCGGGAAACAACCGGCACCACCCCAGTTACACCACATCCCTGTCTATGAAGGTTCCTGTCAGTCACATACAGTTCATGTGAACATAAACGTCCATTGTTTCGAGTTGTGCGGATCTTGTGCACGCACATATTTTTACGATAGTATTTTCCAGGAAAGTTAAAGGTGCAGGTTTTTTTTTTTGCGAGAATGTAAATGTAATTATACCTAAACAACAGAAACTTTTCAAGCATAGATGTCTAGAATTTATGTGCAATGGAATGGCGAGACAGGACAAGTGGTTGGAACATTGCAGGAAAAAAACACGCCTGCAAAACTAAAAATAATTTAAATGTAAAATACAAAATTTTAGAATTTGAGTACGGTGGTGGTGATAGCTGAAAGCCGTATGTCCAGAATACGGTGTTAGAAGAAGGAAATACATCGGAAGAAAAATTGGAGAGGTGAGTTAATTATAATAGCATCATCAATCAGAACTTGGCTGCATAAATAACTATCTATTTTTTCTCAGATGTTGCTGAGGGGCCACGTTGGTGTAGCGACAAGAGCGAAGGCAATCCGGGTTCGATCCCTGGCGGGGTCACTCCCGGATTTTCACGTGGGAATCGTGCTGAACAATGCCTCTGGCTGGCGGATTTTCTCGGAGATCTCACGTTTTCCCCCGCCTTTGCATTCTGGATTCTGGGGCTACTCCCTAGCCACCTCATTTCATCCTNCTCGGAGATCTCACGTTTTCCCCCGCCTTTGCATTCTGGATTCTGGGGCTACTCCCTAGCCACCTCATTTCATCCTAATCGGCTCTCCATATGTTGAAGCCAATAATCGTCAGAATCTCTCTCAGACATTGTCTAAATGCTCTGCTCAATACAAAATGTTTATTTTGGTCTTTATTGTTGCAACCCTGTTATAATTTGCAATCTTGCATGTACTTAACGAAAGATCTAAAAACAGCTAAGCTGTTAAAAAGTTGCGCCTCCCTTAAACCGGTCTGTCTGAAGATGTGTTTGAGATTTTTGCAAGTGGATGGGATGCTCTTTNCTCGGAGATCTCACGTTTTCCCCCGCCTTTGCATTCTGGATTCTGGGGCTACTCCCTAGCCACCTCATTTCATCCTCATCGGCTCTCCATATGTTGAAGCCAATAATCGTCAGAATCTCTCTCAGACATTGTCTAAATGCTCTGCTCAATACAAAATGTTTATTTTGGTCTTTATTGTTGCAACCCTGGTATAATTTGCAATCTTGCATGTACTTAACGAAAGATCTAAAAACAGCTAAGCTGTTAAAAAGTTGCGCCTCCCTTAAACCGGTCTGTCTGAAGATGTGTTTGAGATTTTTGCAAGTGGATGGGATGCTCTTTTACATTTAATGTTGGTAACCACCACGACAATAGTAGTTGGTCATATAGTAGCTGGTTGATGTTATTTTTGTTCTTCCCCTACGCCATCGCAAGGCCGGAAAGTGTGTCACTTCTTGCTCCCCCCTCCCCCACATTTCCAAAACCCTGATTGGCGTGGCCCTACTTAATCCCTTTTATTCTATCTCGCCCCCCTCCGAAATACTGCGAACTTGTTAATAAATTGTTTAAAAATTAATGCGAGAGGTTGATACCATTTATTTTATCTGCAGTGTATGTATGTTCTATGTTGAATGGGCGTTTTATCGCTCGTAATTATAATGTACTGTCACATTTCTCAATGAATTCACCACTGAATTTCGTAGTGCCCAGACCTTTAAGGTGGAGTCTCACTAACCCAGACCTTTTAGGCGGGGTCTCACAAACCATGTTAGAATGAGTGGTTTTGTACTTATTCAGGTTGTTTAGGAATACCTATTTTAAAAATGCAATTGTAGCTTTCTGGCAATATTACCTTGCGGCACACTCATAAANTGGTTGTTTAGGAATACCTATTTTAAAAATGCAATTGTAGCTTTCTGGCAATATTACCTTGCGGCACACTCATAAATTCATAACATCTGGCATGTAATTATGACATAATTAGTGCAGTATTATTTTAAAATCATAAATAGATGTTCGCAGTTTCAGTCATCAGGTAATGCATATATAAAACTTGGCAACTAAATCGAAAGGCATTTGTAAAATGTAAAAGTGCTATAATAAATTTTTTTTTTTGCAATTTCACTGCATGTAGTATAAAAAAATGTCGTTGTGAATAAATATTAGCATACACAATTAAACAAGAAAACTAATGTAGAATGAAATATGCCTCCGGCCTGTGCTGTGGGCGCAACGCGCACATAGTGTGCACGAACAACCAGCAAAAAAGAAGGGTAAAGGTTTGGAGGGGTTCTCCATCATTAAGGCACGAAGTAGGGGGGGGAGGGGTAGGCACTCCCGATTAAAACACAATACAAAGTAATGAAACACAACATAAACCAATGGAAACCACTATTATACAACATAAAATAACTGGCTACAGCACAATAGCAACCAACAAAACACAACAGTAACCAATGGAAACCACTATAACACAACAAAAACAAAATCGCTACAGCACAATAGGAACCGACAAAACAAACAGAAACCCATGGGAACCATTAGAATACAACATAAACCAAATTGTTGCACCACAATAGAAACCAATGGCAAAAACTAGAATATGTTATCGGCAATAAAATAGTTAGTTTTCTGTGCTTTGTATAGTTGTNAATAGAAACCAATGGCAAAAACTAGAATATGTTATCGGCAATAAAATAGTTAGTTTTCTGTGCTTTGTATAGTTGTTGTATTGGTATCCCTGAAATAGAAAGCGAGAGTGTTTTTAAAAATTGAGGAACGCGAGTGTAATGATTTTTTTATGTAAACAAATGTCTAGTAAAACTCATCCCACTGCATATTTCGTTCAAGTTCAATAACAGGTTATGGGNAATAGAAACCAATGGCAAAAACTAGAATATGTTATCGGCAATAAAATAGTTAGTTTTCTGTGCTTTGTATAGTTGTATTGGTATCCCTGAAATAGAAAGCGAGAGTGTTTTTAAAAATTGAGGAACGCGAGTGTAATGATTTTTTTATGTAAACAAATGTCTAGTAAAACTCATCCCACTGCATATTTCGTTCAAGTTCAATAACAGGTTATGGGTACAGTAAGCTTATAATGGTGTCACAAGTGAAAATCGCAGCAGTGATGATGTTTTTACATCGTTCGGTAGCAGCATTAACGTGGAGAGGTTAATNTCTAGTAAAACTCATCCCACTGCATATTTCGTTCAAGTTCAATAACAGGTTATGGGTACAGTAAGCTTATAATGGTGCCACAAGTGAAAATCGCAGCAGTGATGATGTTTTTACATCGTTCGGTAGCAGCATTAACGTGGAGAGGTTAATGGCAGCATGGTGAAATGGTGGCCCTTAGTTGGAAAAGCCATATTTGCAGTATGAAAAGAATGGCTTGGAGAAGTGCTCGCCCCTAGTTGGGAAAGCCATCTTTGATGTCATCGAGGTTACCCAGGGCTTGTTGAGTGTTGGATTGCCCGGCGCCATAATCCAGTAGAGAGTTAATGATGAGGGTCGTTCGGTCGACGGCCCAGGGGGCCTTGGATATCTCCGTCAGTTTGTTGATGATGTCACGTACTTACTGTTGCGCTCTTTATACCTGATGACGAGACTGTAGGCCGTCTCGTACGCCTGAAATATACTATGAAATTGTGGGTGATGCTAAAAAAGGTGTAGTAACGTACAATGATTTGTCACAGTTAACTTGGTAAAGCGGTTTATTCACTGTTCTGACTACAGCTGAATAATAAATGAAAATGGACCTAGCACTCAGTCTGGATGTGTTACTAGCAATAAACGTCGGCTTCAGATACACTTTCAAGGGTGGTTATACGCATCCATAATGGACTTAGGCTATAGGTCGTGTATATTATACACACACACACACACACACACACATATATATATATATAATTTTTTATTAAGAAATACCTGCCAAAGTTTGTCGCTAGAGTTCAGTTCCACTCTGTATATTNATATATATATAATTTTTTATTAAGAAATACCTGCCAAAGTTTGTCGCTAGAGTTCAGTTCCACTCTGTATATTTCATACACTCGTGTTTAAAATGTACTGGGCTCGTCAATGTTCCAATGAAAGGCTTTATTAGATGTTAAAAATAATATTTCACGTACATGGCATGATTAAGAATAAATGTTTATCGCAGTTGAGTNAAGGCTTTATTAGATGTTAAAAATAATATTTCACGTACATGGCATGATTAAGAATAAATGTTTATCGCAGTTGAGTTTTTACGATTATAATACACAAGGAAGCATTCTCAGCACTTAATTTTACTCGTAACAATCCCGACAGTTGATACCAAGAATCCATATAGCACTATCGTTCTTTGTGTGCCATATAATGTGGTGTAACAGCAAACACTGTAGTTATAGACCTACAATAAAGCTAGTAAGCACCGTTGGTAAGTTGTACAAATTTCAGTACGTAAAAGGGCAGCATGTGTTGTGACTAAGTCCTGTGACATTAATATTATTTTCTGGATCAGGGCAGTTTATTTGCTTTGTGTTCTTGTAACAATTATTTTTGGTGTTTGTAAGTTCACTATGAAAATTTGATATGCAAAAAACTTAATTGTTTTTGCAATCACACAATGAAAAAATATTTTACGCATAATCTTTGGAGAATATAAGCCATTCAGCATTTGGATGTACAGTGTAGCATATCTAACAACTATTCCTAAATAAACCTAGGAATTTGGTTGAATCAAATGTGTTCAGCCCTCACCTAAGGTGAGTTAATCACTGGGTACAAACACAAATGTGTAATCGAAGGGTGTGTCACGGAAAACTAATTTAAAACACAAAATAATATTTTAAAATATTCTTGAGAAGTATATTTTGTTGTGCTTGTCACTGTATATTAACTAGTTTACTTGACCGTACCTTTTGACTTTATCATAAAATGTTGAAGAGCGGCTCCCTTGTTATACTATTTTTGCTTGAAATTCTGTAATTGTAATGGCTTAGGCTCTACAAGCATCTANGAAGAGCGGCTCCCTTGTTATACTATTTTTGCTTGAAATTCTGTAATTGTAATGGCTTAGGCTCTACAAGCATCTAGAATTATCACAGGAGTAAAGAGTCTTAAATGGCAGGTTTTTGTGCCCATAGATACTACGATTTTGTTTTCACTGCGTTACGAATTGCTAGATGATAAAAATCTTAGCTGAGTAAAGCTAATTGCATAGGTATACTGTCAGTAAATTTTTTTTCATAGATAAAGTATACTTTTTATAAAATAAAAATCTTTAATTTAAATTTAGTCATCTGTAGNGAAGAGCGGCTCCCTTGTTATACTATTTTTGCTTGAAATTCTGTAATTGTAATGGCTTAGGCTCTACAAGCATCTAAAATTATCACAGGAGTAAAGAGTCTTACATGGCAGGTTTTTGTGCCCATAGATACTACGATTTTGTTTTCACTGCGTTGCGAATTGCTAGATGATAAAAATCTTAGCTGAGTAAAGCTAATTGCATAGGTATACTGTTAGTAAATTTTTTTTCATAGATAAAGTATACTTTTTATAAAATAAAAATCTTTAATTTAAATTTAGTCATCTGTAGAATTAGGATGCAACAAATTATTCAGGAAGGACATAGATTCCTTTTATCATAAAAACAAATTTATAAAAAATAAATAAATGCATTGAATTTAATAATACGTACTATATTATTAAACATTCATGCCAAACTCATTATGCGTGAATAACACACAAATGTTGCAACATACATAGATGTGCTTGCATATCGTAGTTTAAAATACACCTCGCCATGGGTTTCTATGCCAGTAGCAGTAAGTTTTATATGGTTATGTAATATATTTTTGCACAACTACCAAAATTAAAACCTGCCACCTTTATATTTGCAGGTCCAATNTTTATATGGTTATGTAATATATTTTTGCACAACTACCAAAATTAAAACCTGCCACCTTTATATTTGCAGGTCCAATTTAGGGCCTAGTTTGCATGTTACGATCCCAGTAAAAATCATACTCGAGTGTTTTGTATCATTCGAGCGAGGTTAAGNTTAGGGCCTAGTTTGCATGTTACGATCCCAGTAAAAATCATACTCGAGTGTTTTGTATCATTCGAGCGAGGTTAAGCAAATGGGGTTCACATACACTCATCCATATAATTAAGTATGAATAACTCACATGGCAATTATCACACTTGCTTGATATATCATTATTTTTGTTGTTCATTAAATCAGTGAGATGCATGTATTATGTTTTGGTACTTGTGTGTATAAACTGATAAATAATTTTACTAACCAAAAGTAATTATTATGAATTNGCATGTATTATGTTTTGGTACTTGTGTGTATAAACTGATAAATAATTTTACTAACCAAAAGTAATTATTATGAATTAAAAAAAATAGTAATTTTGAAATTGTATAATGTTTTTTTCAATTACTCGAAAGCTATCTCTATAAAGTACCTAGTTGAATAATTTAATTTTATATTTTTTTTGTGTATAATAATGTTAAAAATCAGTCAGTGGGTCAGGGAAAGTGAGAAATAGTACCTGGTATAAATCTATGGGCTTACTAAATAAAATGCTGGGTATGCTCATAACAATTTTATGTTAATTGTTATTGCTTGATAAAAAAAATGCGCTTAACGAATGACATATTNGCTGGGTATGCTCATAACAATTTTATGTTAATTGTTATTGCTTGATAAAAAAAATGCGCTTAACGAATGACATATTCATACTGTACACTCGCATTAAAAACAAAGCATGAATTGGCCACTAAGTTACAGATAGATAACTGTCAGTAAAATTTCATTCTCATTGCCTAACTTGTGTTTCCGGCCGAGCCAATAATTTGTAAATTTTGTGTCTAAGTTTATTGGTTCAGCGATACTTTTATTCATAATAGCTGGAGACAAGACAAATGCTAGTAAATGTGGCATTAATCTACATCCGGGACAACATAAATCTCCGACGAGGATTTAGTTCCCTTTGGCATGTATAAATAAATATGTTTTCTGAAATAACAAAATAAACCATTAAAGTACGTTATTTTTTACGCCAAAATGTTCTGCAGTTTTTCTTTCAAAGAAGCAAAAGTAATAATATATTAAATACATTTCATTTGCTGCAAATAATACGTTACAACGCCGTTGTTTATATAAAACTGTTTATTTGCTTAATCTTCATATTTTATTAATATAAAATACTTTGTCGTATTAATAAGTTTTCCAACTTAAATTAGACAATCCACACGAGATACGATTTGTTAAGTATAATAACTTTAACCTGTTTTAATTATTCGACTCTCACAATTAACGTCCATTGTGTTTACACTCGTATNTGTTAAGTATAATAACTTTAACCTGTTTTAATTATTCGACTCTCACAATTAACGTCCATTGTGTTTACACTCGTATGGGTGCGGAGGGACATGCGCGAACGTGACGTAATCCAAACGCTCATCAAGCAGGCCTGTGTTTTATTTCGGCCCTGGATACAAGAGTATTTTGCTCGGTTTCGANCGTAATCCAAACGCTCATCAAGCAGGCCTGTGTTTTATTTCGGCCCTGGATACAAGAGTATTTTGCTCGGTTTCGAAAGTGTTTGTTGATAAGTTGGTACCACTGATTATGTTTCCATCAGCTGGATTTGTTTTATTTATTATTTTAGAAACTTCAATTTTCAGTGCGTTTATTATATGCTATATCGGTTTCATATCGTTATAGTCTAGCGTCTACTTCTATACGATACTGTTCACTTATTTTCCAAACGGGCATTATAAATTTATATTTGTAACTTCAACCAAGCGTTTTATGACTCAATCCCTGATTTGATTCTTTGTTTTGTGTTATTATTTTCAATTTTAATTCCGTGTTTTTGTCATTTCCGTTTTTAATTGCACGTTTTGTGCCATTTCCGTTTGTAACTGGGTCATTGAGTATTTGTTTTGCATTATAATTATTAATTTTTCAAAGTGGTTTTGACTAGCTACATTTTAATGTTACTAATATGTGCGTGATGCCAATGTTGCTTTCACCTACTGTGTTTGCAACGTCACGTGTTTCGTAATATGTTTGCACGTTACTGTTATTTGTGTTTTCACTCTCAACAACCGAGTTTACAGTTTTTTTCTCACTTATTTGAGAATATATATATTTAGGGTTTTATTTTAGACTTTATAAATAATATGACTTTCTGATATTAATGCTGCTCATACGTTTCTTCAGTGTGTGAGGCTTATGTAATATATTTAATTTACTCGGACCTCGTCTCCTTTGCAACCACGCTGTGACGCCACTTTTTGTGACGTCTCGGAGTGCGTCACTAAAATAATACGACATGAGAACTGAGTATTGAAATAATATAAATAAACTATTAAAGTTTGTATGTTGTTGTAGTTCTCTTTTCATTCTACATATCTGATTTGACAAATGTAGTTACTAACTTTCGCGCTCTCTTTGACTGGCTTGAAATTCTCCATAATAAACTGAAGATGGTCATCTTAACGCCATGCCACGTTACGTTGTGCCATTGCGTTGTCGGGAACGGCAATTGTTAACGCTGTCATTCAACCATGGGCAATGTTTTTTTTTTGTGGTATGGAAATGGTTGTGTNTATGTGAACGCCATGTTGATTGTAGTCGAGGCCTTACACAATAATGTCTTACCTTCCGTGGCTGCAGTCTCCTCCTTGCACTCGACCGTCAGTGGCTGCACTTTGTACTGGAACCACTCCAACGTCTCGCCCTGGAAACAGAAAGAGTGCTTGTTACCACACACCATACCCCTTCCAGTACGCACCGTCCCCAATTATCTGCTCAGCTTCGCCTGAATATTAATAACTCGTACTACAGTTGAAATTTTATCAGAGTACGACCGCATGTACATACAGTCACTGCTTACCTACAAGTTTCGGAGCAGAAATGAGAGAAACGTGCTTGATATGAACGAGTTCAACAAAACTAATTACGGAAACGTCGTAGCTAACATAATGATAGTTTGCGTTCACACTGTTGCTGTACCACCTGCACAAGGATGATTAAGGAATTGTGTAGAGAACTGGGATAGTGTATACCGGGTTTTACTCTGTTGACGAAGTCTACATGTACAAGCAGCGGCCTGATATCGGGAACTTCCTTTGAAGGGAAATTAAAGTCAACTTGATCGGAAGCTGCCTTAAAAGGACTTCGGCACCGGAATTAGCATTTGGAAGTATAGAGCTTCATTGTTAACAAAGAGTTGCAAACAGGGCAATTTGATAGTCAGATCGTTTACCCAAACGACTACTCGGGCGGATGGTCTTCCATTTCTCTCCAGGAATTTGATCTTTAGTCCATACACGTCGAAACACTGGCCATATTCTTCGCCGTTACAAAACCAAACCGTAAATGTGTGAACACAGAGGACAAATAACCACAGTTAAAAGTGTTAATCCATTTTGAACTCACATGGGAGTTACAACTCTCATAGCTCATTGCATGTGCACACACGAGTAATATGATTTTCTTCTTTTAAAGACACGGAGCAAGGTGGAGGGACGAGGAGATAACGAGCAAGTTTTTCATGCTCTGTTATTTCGGTCAGGCGTCGGCCCTTTTGTGACGCCACGACTGTCTAAATTATAACCTCAAAATGAGTTTAGAAATCAATCCTTTAACCCCAAAATCACAACAGAAAATAGGTTTAAAAAAATGAGAAAAATTTTAATCAAATTGTTTGTACTTTTTAATTTTCCCCACAGGACCTTAGATCAGCAAGGCCTTGATGTGTAAGCAGAAAAGTCTAGCGAGGCTGATTCAAGACTTCTAGATTCAAGACACTTTGATGTGTGAGCCAAGCCCTGTGGATAAGGTGAGAAAGAGGCCNACACGTCGAAACACTGGCCACATTCTTCGCCGTTACAAAACCAAACCGTAAATGTGTGAACACAGAGGACAAATAAACACAGTTAAAAGTGTTAATCCATTTTGAACTCACATGGGAGTTACAACTCTCATAGCTCATTGCATGTGCACACACGAGTAATATGATTTTCTTCTTTTAAAGACACGGAGCAAGGTGGAGGGACGAGGAGATAACGAGCAAGTTTTTCATTCTCTGTTATTTCGGTCAGGCGTCGGCCCTTTTGTGACGCCACGACTGTCTAAATTATAACCTCAAAATGAGTTTAGAAATCAATCCTTTAACCCCAAAATCACAACAGAAAATAGGTTTAAAAAAATTAGAAAAATTTTAATCAAATTGTTTGTACTTTTTAATTTTCCCCACAGGACCTTAGATCAGCAAGGCCTTGATGTGTAAGCAGAAAAGTCTAGCGAAGCTGATTCAAGACTTCTAGATTCAAGACACTTTGATGTGTGAGCCAAGCCCTGTGGATAAGGTGAGAAAGAGGCCACATGTTTGTTTTCATTATTGACTCGATCGACATATTGGAAGACTTCACAAAATGGTGCCCATAGGTAATATTCTACCTTAACTTTAAAGCCGCAAAATCGTGACAAACCGCAGATATAATACATATATACATATACATACATATAGGATGAATCGTTAATATATGCTAACCCGGCATGAGCGTAATCCTAAGGACAAATAAGCAGGGAAACCTATATATAACATAGAGCTTAAAGTGATTTCTGAGGGTGGTAGAGGCCCTGGAACATTGCGATTGGAAATGTGTTATGCAACAATAAATTGTAAACCACTTGCAATAAAACAACGAAAATTGGCATACAGGCAAACGTTTACAAGTCAGATTATCACACAAAACGGCGTTACAAAGAGTAAACCCCATTCATATATTAAATAGGGATCGGCACCCTCCAATTGCTTAGAATTTTGTAAACCTGCGCTTGAAGCAACNAACCCCATTCATATATTAAATAGGGATCGGCACCCTCCAATTGCTTAGAATTTTGTAAACCTGCGCTTGAAGCAACTTGACATGACTTGTTAATAATCAGCATTAAATAGCAATGAAAACGGTCGTCTTGGTAGTATTCGCTGATCCCTACCATTTCCTGAGAAATCACATGTTAGAGTCGGGAACAGTTTACTGATTGCCTGGGAGATAGGCAGCCTGTACTACTGACGTGTATGACGTATGAACTGATACCCTGGCCAAAAGCAACATGTTTATTGAATTGTGGACGGCTGAGAAGTTACTGCGGACAAGTGCCCATTGCATTGGTTCCTGTTGTCGTTGCAAGTGGCGACGAGGTTGNGGACGGCTGAGAAGTTACTGCGGACAAGTGCCCATTGCATTGGTTCCTGTTGTCGTTGCAAGTGGCGACGAGGTTGTCTGCCTGCTAGCATTGCGTTGGTATAGTCTATTCGCGGTTTTTTTTTCTCACATTGTTTGGATCAAACCTTTGAAAAATCACACAATGTATTACTTTTTGGTCATTTCCTAAATATGCCACATACCACAAGCATTTAATACTTCTGTTAACATAAAAACATCATAGTTAGGGTTGTATNGGACGGCTGAGAAGTTACTGCGGACAAGTGCCCATTGCATTGGTTCCTGTTGTCGTTGCAAGTGGCGACGAGGTTGCCTGCCTGCTAGCATTGCGTTGGTATAGTCTATTCGCGGTTTTTTTTTCTCACATTGTTTGGATCAAACCTTTGAAAAATCACACAATGTATTACTTTTTGGTAATTTCCTAAATATGCCACATACCACAAGCATTTAATACTTCTGTTAACATAAAAACATCATAGTTAGGGTTGTATNCATTTCCTAAATATGCCACATACCACAAGCATTTAATACTTCTGTTAACATAAAAACATCATAGTTAGGGTTGTATAAAACTGTTACGTATATTTTATTTACAAATTATAATGTTTTATTTATAATCAAAATTAATAAAAACAGACAATAGGGGTGTTGATAATGGCCAGTAATAAATAGTTCTTACGTAAAATATTATTAAAAAGAGTGCGTTGTCCCTTTGGTGTGCTTTTCTATATTTATTTAACCTTTGTTGCATGATTCGGAAGAATAACCTGAAAGTAGAACTTTAGCAGGGCTTCGGAAAAGTTGGAAGTAACCGTGAATGGATCATAGTTTACTTAGCAGACAGTTCTTCACAATGTGTGTGATAGAGTCGAGTAATGAGGAACTGACGAGACATGCATCTCACGTATGGTGAAGTGATGTGCAATGCATCAGCTGCGCGTCGTCGACGCCGAAAAGTTTCCAGCTCTACATTTACCAGTTGAACGTGCATTCACTTCAGTTCATCGGTGTTTGGACGACGACTTGCCACAACTACTAGAAGATGTACTACTGAATCTACTAGAAGTCATGTGGTACATGCACAATGGTGCATCAGCACACGTCAGTCGCACAGCAAGGCAGTACATGGATGCGCGGTACTCTGCGCGATGGATTGGTCAAGGTGGGCCAGTGGGTTGGCCACCCAGATTACCGGACCTAAACCCAGTCAACTTCTACTTGTGGTGTTTCTTGAGGGCACAGGTGGTATGCAACTGACGTGGACAATGTGGAGGATCTCTGGCAACGTATTCAAGATGCCTACCGTACCGTACAGGCTAATCCTGGAATCTTGCAGCATGTCCGTCAGTCATATGAGCATCGCATTCGTGCATGCTTGGAGATGGGTGGCTCACACTTCGACCATATGTTGTAACCTTGTAAATTCNATATGAGCATCGCATTCGTGCATGCTTGGAGATGGGTGGCTCACACTTCGACCATATGTTGTAACCTTGTAAATTCCTCGCATTGCAGATAAATCACTGCTACTCGAAACCGGTGTTAGTGTTTTTTCGACTACCCACACTATCACCATTTCCCAGGGGGTCATTTACCTAAATTAGGACAAAAACATGAACCAGGTTGTCAGTTGGTGTCTTGGACCACAGGACTGGTACAGTCTGCCTACCTCCCAGACAACCATTAATATGCCNGCAAGTGATTTCCACTTTATCTTTGCATAACACATTTACAATCCAAACGTTCCAGGGCGTCTACAAACCTCATAAACCACTTTAGGCCCTATGTCGTATATGTTTTTCCCTATGTATTTGTCCTACGGATTCCGCTCACGCTGGGTTTGCATACATTATCAACTCAACCTGTATAATCTNCACTTTAGGCCCTATGTCGTATATGTTTTTCCCTATGTATTTGTCCTACGGATTCCGCTCACGCTGGGTTTGCATACATTATCAACTCAACCTGTATAATCTAGCCAATCAATTTATATGAAAATAATTGTACATAAACCCTGTTTCAAGATTATAAATTTGGAATTTGTGCAGTACTTTGTATTTAATTGTTTTTTGTTATTTTAATTATAACTTCAATATTTTCGCAATGTAAAAATAAAACAATTGATAAAATTGTGTATAATACTAGATACAAAATAATATAATTTTTATTTATCCAAATATTTATCAAAATAATTTGTCCTGAAAATTTAATTTCCACACAAAACTTTTATTTCCTCTTCACTATTAATATTTTTAAAAATATAGTTGTATAATCGACATATTATTAAACATTAAAAATGTCGTTTATCTCCGTTAACCAACAAGCTGTACAGCCGCTTTCAAATAATTCTTCATTTTACTTATCATACTATCAGAAATTTTATATTTGAATACTGCGAGTTTGTGTTTGCTAAACTTGTTAATGTATTTTCATTGTTTTAAAATTCTGCAATATTTATGCTAATACTAATGTGTTTTATATAAATCAATGTTTTACATAAGTTTTTTTATGCATCTGAGTTCATTTAAACTAAATTTACTTGTCATAAACCACATTTACCAGATATAATTATTTTCACTTCAGGGATTTTTTTTTTGGTTTATATTAATAATTTGCTATACCATCGCAGATGGATAGTGATTTATCTGAATTTAAAAAGTGTATTTTTTAATTTTTACAAATTGCACCGAATATTTGTTTGAATAATTCTTTGATTTTTTATTTATATATTTCTAATTTATATCTGGAATAAATTTCTTATTTTCTAAACATTTCAATAATTTTCTAGTTTACTAATAAATTATTAAAATGTTATATGTTCTCCATTTTTTACATTAAGTGGATTTGTAAAATCGATATAATATACTTTTATAACAAGTTTTCTTAAATATAGTAAGATTCAAAATGATGATATGCCAGAAATAAATAAATATAACTTAGAGCAGTGTAACTTAAAAAAAACTTGCTTTGTTTTATCAGCTCTTAATTTCCCCATTAAATTTGTAGTTTGATTTATATTTGGTTGAAAATAATCTCAATTTACAGCATCATTTGGTACGACAATTTGCGATGTTCTTTAATTCATTATTTTAAAACCTTTCTTTTCGTTTTAATATTTTCAAAATATCAATTAATATAATAAATGCAATGCATTTTTACAGATTCGTAACAAATTATTATTGTTTTACTTAACACAATTGTACTTAGTTTTGTTACTTTTACTTTTAATCATTTATATGTTTTAGAACTTTATAATCAATGTTTGTGATTTTATTTTCAATTTTACTTTACCAGTTATTTTTATTAGCCTGATATCTAAATTATACATNTTATGCTAATACTAATGTGTTTTATATAAATCAATGTTTTACATAAGTTTTTTTATGCATCTGAGTTCATTTAAACCAAATTTACTTGTCATAAACCACGTTTACCAGATATAATTATTTTCACTTCAGGGATTTTTTTTTTTGGGTTTATATTAATAATTTGCTATACCATCGCAGATGGATAGTGATTTATCTGAATTTAAAAAGTGTATTTTTTATGTTTACAAATTGCACCGAATATTTGTTTGAATAATTCTTTGATTTTTTATTTATATATTTTTAATTTATATCTGGAATAAATTTCTTATTTTCTAAACATTTCAATAATTTTCTAGTTTACTAATAAATTATTAAAATGTTATATGTTCTCCATTTTTTACATTAAGTGGATTTGTAAAATCGATATAATATACTTTTATAACAAGTTTTCTTAAATATAGTAAGATTCAAAATGATAATATGCCAGAAATAAATAAATATAACTTAGAGCAGTGTAACTTAAAAAAACTTGCTTTGTTTTATCAGCTCTTAATTTCCCCATTAAATTTGTAGTTTGATTTATATTTGGTTGAAAATAATCTCAATTTACAGCATCATTTGGTACGACAATTTGCGATGTTCTTTAATTCATTATTTTAAAACCTTTCTTTTCGTTTTAATATTTTCAAAATATCAATTAATATAATAAATGCAATGCATTTTTACAGATTCGTAACAAATTATTATTGTTTTACTTAACACAATTGTACTTAGTTTTGTTACTTTTACTTTTAATCATTTATATGTTTTAGAACTTTAAAATCAATGTTTGTGATTTTATTTTCAATTTTACTTTACCAGTTATTTTTATTAGCCTGATATCTAAATTATACATACAAATGATGTAAATAGGCATACGTATTTATATTTTAATTTGTTTAATTTATTCATCAACATTTCTTATATTCTGATAAGTCATTTTTAGTATAATTATTCAGCTAAACTATTAAAGAAAGATCAATTTTAAATATTAATTTTAACATGAGCTACTCTAATTGTTAAGCAAAATAATTTTTAAAACAGTCAACATTTTTGTTTTTAACATAAATTATAAGTTAGGATTAAGTGCGAATAATTTTTTACATTTGTGTGAAAAGATAACTTTTCATGAATTATATCTGAAATTATTACTTCGTAATCGAATATAATTATTTTTCAAATATTATAATTTCTTATTTCAAGATTTTTAGTTCTGTTACAACAGCAAAACTTTTCTTATTTATGTAAAATGTTGCTGAATTGTCATTAATTATGAAAGAAATTAAATTTTGAATTTTTACATTTTCATTAAAATTATATATATGAATACTTTTTGCTCATTTGTCAGTTTTACCATATTTATTACAGAAGTTTATTTATTGATTTAATTATATATCTACAATATATAGTTAAAATTACAGATAAGAATTTTAATATTTTCGACAATAAACCTATTTAAACATACATTCCCAAGAATAATAATAAAAATTTTGTAGTCTATCACCATTAAAATAATAATTTAATTATTCAGTATAGTTCCATAAAACTAATTATAGTAGAAACCCAAGTTGTACAAGTGTTTTCATAAATATCAGCATTTAGAATCTCTTATTCATTTTTTAAATTATTTATTAGGTAATTTTTAATTTTTTAACTTAATTTTATATTACTTTTAGATGTTTCACTTTTTCAATATCTACACTTTTCAATAAAACTATTCCATTACCTGCTTTATTTTACATTTATAATTTATGTTTTGTCTGTTCTTGTCCAGTATTATTTTACCTATTTTGTTTAGCTGAATTGTGCATAGAAGCATCATCACCAAACAATCCTCCTAATGCACAAAATACAGCAAGCTGAATAAGTAAAATCAATCTTGGNGCATAGAAGCATCATCACCAAACAATCCTCCTAATGCACAAAATACAGCAAGCTGAATAAGTAAAATCAATCTTGGTGTATTTTTAAACCACTTCTTGCTGTTTTCGTGCATATTTTATCATGTGTTAGAATTTTTAAATTTAAATGAAATCTTATGGCAAAAAATCCTTCGTCATGTTTTCAAGTCTTATTATTTTACTTAACACTTNTTTTAAATTTAAATGAAATCTTATGGCAAAAAATCCTTCGTCATGTTTTCAAGTCTTATTATTTTACTTAACACTTCTTTAGTTTGAATTTATATGTATTAAAATATTTCATTTTATAAATTAGATTATTAAGTGTAATGTTTAATCATTCAACAATATACTACAAAATAATTCCTAAAAATTGTAAATTAAAACCTTTTATAGCACAATTTTTGCTTTTTATGAATGCCATCCCAGTAGTGACAGCAGAAGTAATTTTTCCCCAATTATTGTATTTTAGGCAACATATTTTTTTTTTGTTTCTTAATGTAACATTTTAATAGCTAAATGTTTTGACATTAAATCATAATCACTTTTATAAGCCANTTTTAAATTTAAATGAAATCTTATGGCAAAAAATCCTTCGTCATGTTTTCAAGTCTTATTATTTTACTTAACACTTTTTTAGTTTGAATTTATATGTATTAAAATATTTCATTTTATAAATTAGATTATTAAGTGTAATGTTTAATCATTCAACAATATACTACAAAATAATTCCAAAAAATTGTAAATTAAAACCTTTTATAGCACAATTTTTGCTTTTTATGAATGCCATTCCAGTAGTGACAGCAGAAGTAATTTTTCCCCAATTATTGTATTTTAGGCAACATATTTTTTTTGTTTCTTAATGTAACATTTTAATAGCTAAATGTTTTGACATTAAATCATAATCACTTTTATAAGCCATACTTTGTTTTCTTTAACAAATCGCTCAGAAAATATATTTTATAGTGTTTTATCTACTTTTGCAAAAGACCCACAATAATTATATCGCCAGGTAATTATTTTATATATTTGTAATCTTTATAAAGTCAAATTATTATTAATTAATATTTTGAAATAGCTATTGAAAATACTAGTGTCATCATCTGCTATTTCTGAAGTCGTGATTTAATTAGACCATATTTTGCAATGAATGGTTCCCTTTTAAAATAATTGTATCACAATCAAAATTTTCTTCAAATTACCTACATATTTTGTTTAACATTTTTAGGCCTTGGACAGAAAGTTAGATTGTTAGATACAATTTTATTGGTTTCATTCCTGATATAGGTTCTTCAAAATCTTGTAATATTTTATTTTATTAAGTATTCGCTTTATTGAGTCTAGTGTACTATAAAATGTGAGTTATTCTTTATTCAAATTAAGCTTTTGTAGGAATATATTGATCATCTTAATAATTTACAACTGGGGATGTTTTACATTTTTTAGAAAATTGTTCAATTTTTTACTTATACTTTCTAGTAAATATAGTTAGATATTTGTTAATATTTTGTTCATAATTCGCTTGATTGGTCTTTTTAAAGTCACAAAAATTTTCAATAAGTAATTTGAATAAATTAGTTCGATTATCTGTCCTTTACTTATATAATATATATATATATTAGAACATATATGTAATTAAAAATACACCAAATCTCTTAATACAAGCATTTTCGCCAACCAGGGAAACAAAAGAAAATGCAAAATTTTATAATAATAGAATTTGATATTCCTGTAGGTAGTGGGTTTTCTTTTCCATGCTGTGCATGTTTATACAAGCTTTAAACTCTTAAAAGGAAACACATACGGAAGTTATGCAAAAGCAGTTTTAAATAGTTTTAGTAATTTTTTCTTATTCTAATTTCAAGAATGGACATTTCTAAACATGGGCATATTACTGAAACTGTAGATTATATTGAAACTATTTGACTAATGATTGATGATTTGTGAAAATCATCAATCATTAGTCAAATTATTTTTGAATATGCAGTATTGATATTAACAATTAATGATTTAAATTGTTTTTTAGTAATTTAGCTAATGAAAAAATTTGTCCTTTAATGTATTTGTTTGACATTATTAGAGATGATATAGAATTTAATAGAGAAAGTGGATATAAAATTACTTTTTAAAAAGAGTTAATTTTATAAATATTACCTTTTTTTTTATCAAGTTTATGATACCATATTAAAACATTCTACTGATAAAGATAAAATTACTATTGAAAAATTAAAAACTACATGACATGTGGTTCAGTATATTAAATTACTGCAATGACAATAAAGTAAATAATTATATTAAGGCCTAATATTAACAATAATAATAATGAATGCTTTTAGAAAATTAAATAACTAAAATTTATTTGAGTTAATTTTTATATATAAAATATGAGTTTTATAAACTTTAGTATGACAGTCCACATTGTATAAGTGTTGATTTTAAACATATATATAACAAAATATTAACCAAAATGTGTACATCTCTACATTTTATAAAATGTAGAAATAAAACTTTTCCAAAAAAAAAAAAATTGGGATTTGGACTATGATGCAGGATTTATTCGTAAAATGTATTCTTCTTATATTGACTTTAGAAAATTCGAAGGATACAATATAAACTAAAAATCGTAATAATATCTTTAGTCGAAGACTGTTATGTATGTTATTAATTTTACTTGGAAAATGATGTTTAAAAATAAATAACTAATCTAAATGTAAGCATTGGTTCAATAAGTCCATTTATATAAAGATATAGATATTGCTTGAGCACTTGTGCATAATGTTATTTTAATTATTTGAAGAAATCTTACTTATTATATTTGAGATGAAAGAATTGCTCATGATTATAATTTTTCATTGTTATATACAGAATGTTAAATGTTTAAATTCTATTAATTAACTTATATAAATTACTTTTGCTAAAATTAATTAATTAGAGTAAAAACACTTAAATGTTTTTATTTAATTTTTTGTTTTGTGCAATTTGTAGTGAAAGTATCAT
Source organism: Clitarchus hookeri (assembly GCA_002778355.1). Lineage (NCBI taxonomy): Eukaryota > Metazoa > Arthropoda > Insecta > Phasmatodea > Phasmatidae > Clitarchus > Clitarchus hookeri. The sequence continues at coordinate 67,187 of NQII01000956.1, read as the reverse complement.
GTATTTATATAATATAAAAATTTTAAATCAAAATATTTTATAAAATATTTTTAACTTTATATATAAAATTTTTATGGCGTTTATTAGATAAATAATAAATGAAAAGTTTATCAACTGGTCGACATGTTAAATAACTATATATTGCATGATATTGAATGAAATAAAAATATCCTACATAGCACAACATTTTTAAATTTATGTAACAAATGTTGGTTACGAATATATCATGTGACTTAAATAACAATTTTAAGTAACTAATAAACAAAAGTTTAAAAATAGTTTTAAAAAAATATGATTCGAAACTTAATGATGAATTGGTTAATTTCACATACACAGGTAAAAAAAAAAGGCAAATGGTAAAAAAATGCATTATATACAATATGCATACATAAACTATTTTTTAAAACTCATTTCATCATTTTAAATACATTATTTTTTATTATGAAAAATACTAAAATATAATATTGTAAAAACATTTGTTCCTTGTTCATTTAGATCTATTAACATTTAGGATAATAGTGTATTTTGTAAATAAAAGTATAAGGTAAAAGAAAAATTTTGTTTTTTTATTAGGTAGTTTTTGTTAATTTTTGTTCTATTTTTTTAAATATAATTTCGAAAGTCGTGCTGGGAAAAACAGTATTATAAAAATTACGGATGGTTGTGTTATATAAGTATTTTTGTTACGTTTTATCGTCTCAGGTAAGGTCAATAAAATTTAGAGTTGGTAGTATTTTATCAGAGTTTTGATACATTTTTGTTGTTTTAATAAATATGGGTTAACAGCCCCAGATATATATTACTAATGCTATTAAAACTATAAGTTTAGCTTGCAATTCTCAGTGACCATTAACTTGGACTTTGAGTCCTTGATTCGGCAAATAGTAGATGATACATTCTCTAAATTTCGTTATCAACCTGATACCGATGAAATTCGTTAAAAAGTTAGTGAGTTACAGAATCCTGCTACAGGTACGCCTAGGAAGACAGCGCTACCTACTGCTTGTGGCACCAACCTAACCACAGAAACATTATTTACAATCTCCTGCACTAAAATTTAACAGAAACCCTGTTGGCTCCTTCGAGACAAATGTTTACAGGGCTGGTCCTAGACATTTTTCAAGTGCAAGCGAACATTAATTTTGACGCCCCCATCCCCTCCCCTTCCCAAATTAAAATATTAACGAGTTTTGCAATGGGGGTTAGAGATAATTAGTGGAATATTAGCTTGTGCCAGTAACTTAAGACAGTAACAATGTTTTATTCTAATATCTTACACTTTATTTATTATAATTTAAACAATCTTTAAGATATTACAAATTGTATTTAAAGCCTATGGTAACAATGTAATAATTTGAAATACCTTTAACAAAAATTAAACTTATAAATAATAATATGAACCTAATGGTAGTTTTTTAGTTTGAAATTCATGTACCTAAAGCAAAGTAAACACATTTAACTACGAAGAGATTCTCCTGTATTTTATTCTCGCAAATTCCTTGAGAACTGAATCTTCGTCGATTTCATTCAAAATTTCGTATTCAATTGCCATTGTTCTAAGTCCACAGAGCCGCTCTTGTGATGTCGTTGATTTTTAGTACATTTTGAATAATTTCAATTTAGGAACGCTTCTTTCGCCACTAGCTACTGTAAGACGAAGAGTCAGAAGTATTCTCAAACTAACAAAAATGTTCGGAAACATGTCCACATAACCATTATTGATTATAAAAGACAGTGCTTTATCTGGAGAGCTCCCAGTAGGCAACATGGGTGCTTGATGCTTGTCAAAGAGATAATTTCCATGCCCATCTACATCACATGCTTCTCCGTCGCCTAGTACAATCTGAAGACATGCGCACACTTTCTTCAAGTGGTCTTTATTCCACGCCTGGAGATTACCGATGTTGTACAGGAATTTGAAGCTGTTGCTATGGCTTTCCATGAGATCGAACCTTTCTTTTAGAGAGTTGATTGCTGTGCCAAGTACATGTTTTCCCCACCTCAATTGGTTCATCTTCACTTTCATAGGAAAACTGCCTTTTGACTTTTCCTGGGAGGACTTGGATTTCCTTTACAAACTCGGGAGTAACAGAAATCTTGCCAGCAAGATCTTTGGCATCTGTGATGATGCTGTTGATCCCTTCACCAGACCTCATTTTCTCTCGAAAACTTTGAACACTTTTAATGAGGTCCATGCCGCTTTGTATATTCGACGTAACTTTTTGCAATACTTTACTAACCTTGTTTACTTTGAATAATATTTCATACCAAGTGAGGAGTCATCAGAGAAATGTGAAATTCTGAAGTTTTCTTGCAATTCACAAAGCAGTGTGCCTACCAAAAGCGCCCAGTTTTTGGTCTTGGGAGACTTTGTATACAGTATCGTACACTTCTTCAATATTATATCTGACTAGCAACAAAGCATCTATTCGACTGTCCCAGCGAGTGTTGCTGAGAGGTTTCACAGATAGGGCAGATACATGCTGAGTTAAGATACTCCAACGATAAGTTGATGACGAAAAGATATTGTATATTTCTTGAGATGTACTGAAAAAAAAATCTGGGCATTGTGGATTGATAAGGCTGAATCTTTGACAACAAGGTTTAGGGAGTGGTTTTCTGAACTTCCGTATTCTTCCCTTTCATGTTGGAGCCACTATCATATCCATGGCTATGCATGTTCTTTAAAAGAATATTCCGGTTTGAGAGCTCATTCAGCAGACAGTCTGTGAGACCTTTGTTTGAAGAGTTCGAAATTGGTACAAAACCTAAGAAATGTTATTGAATTAACATTTCCTAATTTTCTGCAACTCGTACAAACCTTACCATAATTGTAATCAGCTCTGTGTGGTTCACGTCAGGAGTACAGTCAAGTACATTTGAATAATATGTTTCCTTTTTGACCTCTTTCAAAATGTTATCTTGAAACCGAGTGGAGATAAGGTTGATACTCATTTTGGACCCATTTGCTCAAATAGTGTACATGTGTTTCTTGAGAAATGACACTCTACGCCAATTCTCAGCCATTACTACGTCCGATTCAGGAATGTATTCAACCAGTTTCAAAAAATTACCATTATTACTTTTGAAGAGACTATCTGTTGCCTCTAGAAGAGCCAACCCTTGGGTGCCAAGAAATTATACAACACAAAGTACGCGTTCGAGAACTTGATTCAAATGTTCTGTTTCAGCTTGAATACATCTTTGTTGAAAATTTTCTGCCATTCGCATCAAGAGGAAATTTGATGTTATTGACTTGAACAGAGCCATACTCAACAAGAAGTTTCCTGAAATCATCTGTAATTTTAGAATGCCACTTTCAACAGTCATTTGATAGTGCCAGCGGTTGTTTCTTATCAATTCCTGCAAAAATAAATCAAGGCATAGCTTAACATCTTCCGGTGGCAAGTGAGTAATATAATGTAAAAACAGTATAAAAACAGGGAACTACCCATAAATCCTGAAAGGATACAAAGAAATACTGAAATGGAAAATGTCTACTTTTCTCTTTTAGGAAAAGTTTATTCTTTCAAATGAAGTGTTTGCTTTAAATAACAGGTTTTTACTTTACTGAATAATAAAATATTTTAAACACAGTATAATTTAGTTTATCAGTGATCTGCTTAACTGTTTTTTGTTAATCCATACGGCCTTTTTGAAGTACTATAATTTGCGCTGCAAATAAGGCAATGCTATACTGTGTAACGAATAATATTTCATGGTGGTATTCACTATTGTGGCTTTTCCCATTATATTTATTTTGCTACAGTTTTCGTATCAAGTTATTATTACTATATGTGAAATTACTATTGGCATATGAATTTTAATTTTCAACATTATGTGTTATGTATTAATTAGATTTAATAATATGCTAATTTTTTATGTTTATGCTATATCTAATGAGAATATGTTGTTTAATTTTTAAAAAAATATGTTTATAAGGTTTTATTTAGTTTAATATGTAATTTTGTGCAGTTTTCATGGCTGTATTTTTTATTTTAATTGATGTATGTTTATCATTTAAAGAAATTGGCAGTACTGACCATACGTATTTTTTTAATGATGCATTTTTGAACGCAGCTCTGAGTTAAGTCTCATATATTGACCAGGTTAATTTAAATTCCCATTGTTTTAATGAATGTTTTACATGTAGCTGGAAGATTTTTCTTAGATGACTCGGGTGCCAAAATGGTTTCAATGGCTTCAGTCGTCGCCAAATTCACCAAAACCATCTGGTACGCCGCTGACGTATGGATCCCACGCCGCCGCCTACACAATTCTGGACTTCCATTCCCGCCAGAAATCAGGGACCTGGTGCGAAGACGTGACAGCGCCAGGGGAAAGTGGCAACACTTACGTACCCAACAACATCTGGATACCTACCACTCCCTGCGCCGCGAAACACGATGNACAGGGGAAAGTGGCAACACTTACGTACCCAACAACATCTGGATACCTACCACTCCCTGCGCCGCGAAACACGATGGGCAATATCCTCATGGGCCGCACAACAACAACGCAAACTGGCCTCCCTATCGGTACAGTCGGGAACGGCATGGGAATTCATCCGAAAACTCTGCAACACCAGGAGAGCCTTACTACCCCTAGTCCATGCCAGCAGGAATATCGAGGCTCCTGAAGATGAGGACAACACCGCATACTTTTCATCCACTTTCCACTCACACATTACACCCCCAGGACTTCCTAGTCACGATCTCCTGACTTACACATTCGCCCCTTCTGTCTCACCTCCCATGGAAGGGAAACTTCTCACGTCTCCTGTCGAAGTCGAGAAAATCATTTCCAAAATTCGTGCATCAGTAGCCCCAGGCTCCGACTACATAACAGCTCAACTCGTTCGATCTCTCTCCAGAAAAGCTATCATCTATCTGACACAACTGATCAACGCCATATTCATCGTCTGTCATTTTCCCACTCCACGGAAGAAAGCCATCGTCATACCTGTACCGAAACAAAATTCGCCACCAGAAAACATCACTTCCTACCGTCCAATAGCTCTTCTTCCTATATTGTCAAAAGTAGAAGAACGCATCATTCTCACACGCCTCACCCTCCACATAGAACACATGCAAATCCTTCCAGACACCCAATTCGGCTTTCGAAAACACCACTCAGCCATGCACGCTGTAGCATCAGTCATTGATCACATCACACTAGGGTTCTGCGAATACAAACACTCCGTTCTCATTCTTCTCGACCCGCAAAAGCTTTCGATTTTGTTCACCATCATGCACTTCTAACAAAAATGAGATCATTCTCCATTCACGAACACACCTTATCAGTCATTCACAGTTTCCTCACACACCGCACTTTCTCAGTTCGCGTGGATAACACCATCTTCACCGAACACAAAATCACAGCAGGGGTACCCCAAGGAGCACTACTCAGTCCGACACTTTACTCCATCTACGTAGCCGACATACCTACCATACAGAACACACTCATCCTTCAGTGCGCCGACGACACAGCACTCCTACTCTCCAACGAGAACGCACACATACTCACCGCANGAACACACTCATCCTTCAGTGCGCCGACGACACAGCACTCCTACTCTCCAACGAGAACGCACACATACTCACCGCATGAACTCAACTAGCAATCCGCACCATTTCCTCATACTTCCAGAGATGGGGTGTAGTACCCAATCCGAAAAAGACCACCGCCATGTTTTTCACCAAGCGCAGGCACAAACCACCACCCCCACCAACAATACTCAGTCATCAACTAACCTGGCCCCCCACTGCTCGCTATCTCGGTTTTCACCTTGACACCACACTGACCTGGCACCACCACTTCACCATAGCAGTCGCCAAAACAAAAAATGGTATTAAAAATTCTCGAACCACTTCTTCAACCATTACATCCTTTACCACTTGAAACTCGCATCCTGCTAAGGAAATCTTACATAATTACCATACTCTTCTATGGCAGTGTAATCTGGTCATACATCCACTCATCCACACTCAGACCTCTCACTTTCACATACAACTACTGTCTTCGCAGAATTGTAGGCTGCTCCCGGCGCACCCCGGTTGGCGTTCTATACCAGCTGGGTGGCGTCCGGATCCCTGCAGAGATCATCCGCCGACAGTCCATCCGGTTCATCGCCTCCATCCGACGTCAACCAAATCCCAAAATCTCCTCCATTGCAGTCAACGACCTCCTAGAACACCGCCCACATCGCCATCTTCTAGACCTGCATGCCGAAGCTCCTCCCTAACCCCACTGCTCAACACCACCAGACCCTCTCCAACTCCTCAAGAGCTCGTGCTTTGTGCGGGAGTGACCCCAGAAGTGGGGTGATTCGTGTGCGGGCATGAGCAATCTGTCTACCTATCCTAAATCACATCTTTTCCAAATTCTACTTCTCCACGTAGCCTAGCTTCACCAATTATTCAAAATTTTAACAATCAACCTCTTAGACATAAACTCAGTGTTTTCATAAATTTCTCACGACATGAATCCCATCGAACATTTATGGGACATAATCGAGAAGTCAGTTGGTGCACAAACTCCTGCACCGGCCACACTTTCGCAATTATGGACGTCTATAGAGGCAGCATGGCTCAATATTTCTGCCGGGGACCTCCAACGACTTGTTGAGTTCATGCCACGTCAAGTTGCTGCACTTCGCCGGGCAAAACGAGGTCCGAAACGATATTAGGAGGTATCCCATGACTTTTGTCGCCTCAGTGTATAACTGAATTTCTTTCATAAAAGGAAAGTGTATGTGTGTGTGACCCTGTAGACTGCCGCAACTCTCTCTCTCTCGGCTAGTGTTCTGTGTCATCCATTCGACTTGGCGAGACCTGCATGGTGCTCACGTCACCAGCCGACCATCTGAACTGTCTCACATATTCTCTGTCAGTTAAGCTCAAGAAGACGGTCGGGTCGGACGCGTTCCGCTGCTAGTGTTGTACTCTAAATGTGTTGGTTTCGTTTCAGTCATTTTGTAAGGAGGTTGTTTGCTGTTCTGTTGTCTTGACCAGGACGGTCTGGTATTGTATAGAATCGTTTAACACCGAGTGTACAGTCCCGACGATTATATAATATGTAATTGTGGTGGTTGGTAAGTGTTTATAAGTATTTTTCCCTTACATTTTTTTATACCTGTTTGCATCAATAGTAGTAGTGTTGACCTTATCGCACCTGTTCCCTTTACATTTTGTTTTTTTTTTATATCTATTTATATCATCGTGTAGCAGTGATGTCTATCTTGCGCGACTAATGGTTTTAATGTATGTTGTTTGGTGACAAGCAAAGGAAAACCGTCTTTACAAATCGTATAATGTTTATCGCAATTGTATTGTATTATTTTTTGTGGTTGGTACTTGTGATTATTCGTTCTTTCTCATGTCGACGTGCCTTCTAGCTTTTTACTAAACTTCTTGGTATGATATCACCACCGATATAACTATTATGAACTGTAGCTCCATCGAGGTTTTTTTTATAAGTGAGCTTAGGACATACTTTACACTTGCGACCTTTATCATTGTCGAGGATGATGCCTATGTTTTGAATTTTGTGACTATATCTTAAATGGTTCGGAAATTGCATGATTTTTCGCATGTGCTTATGGTTCTGGTAATATATATAAATGACATGTATTCAAATAAGTATACTTATATATGAATATAGTATTTAAAACACTATAAATTACTAGTTTCTACTGTATAACTGAATTCCACTCGTAAAGGGAAGTGTATGTGTAACTCGGCTGGTCTGCCACACTGGAGTCTGGCACGACTTCGGTGTGTACGGAAGTTGTTTGCTATTCTGTTGTACTGCTCAGGATGGTCTGGTATTGTTCGAGGTCGGGTGATGTGGTCGGCCAGAAAATGTATATAGTTTATTTATTATATCTGTTTTCAACAGCGTGTAGCTGTGTTGACCTATTATCGCTTCCAACACACCTCGCGATGGTAATTTTTCACCTAACATAGTGTACCGAGCTCGATGCTAATACGATTTTATTTTTATGTATACGACAGTTTCATATATTTTACACATACGATTTCACTGGCCCACACATTTGGTTGTCAGTGTTTATTTATATTAAAACGTGCATGTTTTAATGTCAAATAAACATATTCTCGAATTATGTGTTGAATTTGAAGATATTACCGAACTGCGTCTTGTTTATGCATAGGACAGTTTCATATCTTTTACACATACGATTTCACCTACTATCGCATTGGGTTGTAAGTTTTTATTTATATTAACACATGTGTGTTTTAATGTAACCCTTAGCTACGTATGACTTTTTAACATTGTAATTATATATGTCTTTATTTTTTTCATTTTATGTCTGGTTGTTAAGGGTTACTCATGTTAGTGATGATTTTAGCTGCCGACTTTTATGTAGGACTGACGATGATCATTCATATTATCATAAGTATTTTTACAGTTACCACGACTATGTGCATCGTGCATCTATCACATTTGTATGTATATCTTGCTTTTTGCATATCGCAGTTAGATGTAAATTATTCATGATGAATTTTATTTACATATCTGTTTTCACATTTATTTATCCAGTCTGGATGTTTTTGGATGGTTAAGGGAGGCCAGCTGTCGCTAAGAGGAGAATCGAGTTGGTAGAAACTTGCGCTATCATGTGACAAAGGTGGTGGTGGTAATGGTTGTAATTATAAGAATTTGGCAACTGTATCTTAAACGATTCGGAAATTACGACCAACTAAGCTTATAAGTATGCATAAGGCATAAATGACACTGCGATAATTGTCCTTGTCGTAGGTGATTTCTATGTTACGAATTTTACTACTGTATCTAAATAGTTAGGAAATTATGGCAAACTATGCTTATCAATTCTCATATGGTATAAATGACCCTGCGATCATTTNATCGCAGTTAGATGTAAATTATTCATGATGAATTTTATTTACATATCTGTTTTCACATTTATTTATCCAGTCTGGAGTAATTATAAGAATTTGGCAACTGTATCTTAAACGATTCGGAAATTACGACCAACTAAGCTTATAAGTATGCATAAGGCATAAATGACACTGCGATAATTGTCCTTGTCGTAGGTGATTTCTATGTTACGAATTTTACTACTGCATCTAAATAGTTAGGAAATTATGGCAAACTATGCTTATCAATTCTCATATGGTATAAATGACCCTGCGATCATTTNTATCTAAATAGTTAGGAAATTATGGCAAACTATGCTTATCAATTCTCATATGGTATAAATGACCCTGCGATCATTTTCGTTGACGAGAGCGATGTCTATGATACGAATTTAGCGACTGTATCTTAAACAGTTACAGAAATTACAGCCAACTATGCTTATAATTATGCATAGGGCATAAATGATCCTGCGATATTTTTCGTTGTCGGGAGTGATGCATATTTTTACGAATTTGGTGACTATATCTTAAACGGTTGGGAAACTACGACCAACTATGCTTATAAGTGCGCATAGGGCATAAATGACCCTGGAACCAATTTCTTTGTCGAGAGTGATGTCTATGTTACGAATTTGGTGACTGTACCATAAACGGTTCGGAAATTATGGCCAACTATGCTTCTAAGTTTGCATNTGTCTATGTTACGAATTTGGTGACTGTACCATAAACGGTTCGGAAATTATGGCCAACTATGCTTCTAAGTTTGCATAGGGCATAAAATACCCTGCAATCATTTTCCTTGTCGGGAGTAATGCCTATGTTATGTGTTTGGCGACTGTATATTTTACGGTTCGAAAATTACGATCAAGTATGCTTATAAGTTCGCATAGGGCATAAAAGTCCCTGCAGTCATTTTCGTTGATGGGGGCGATTGCTATAATACGAGTTTGGCGCCTGTTACTTAATCGACTCGGAAATAATAGCCAACTATGCTTATAAGTTCGCATAGGGCATACATGACCCTGCAGTCATATTCGTTGTCGGGAGTGATGCCTATGTTACGAATTTGGTGTCTGTATCTTAAACAGTTCGTAAATTAGGTCCAACTACAATTATAAGTTCGCATAGATTATAAATGACCATGCAGTCATTTTCGCTGTCGGGAGTGATGCCTATGTTACGAATTTGGTGTCTGTATCTTAAATGGTTTGGAAATTATAGTCACCTATGCTTATAAGTTCACATAGTTCATAAATTACCATGCTATCATTTTTGTTGTCGGGGGTGATGCGCATGCTATAAATTTGGTTACTATCTTAAACAGTTCCGAAATTATGGTCAACTATGCTTANTTGGGCATAAAATACCCTGCAATCATTTTCCTTGTCGGGGGTGATGCGCATGCTATAAATTTGGTTACTATCTTAAACAGTTCCGAAATTATGGTCAACTATGCTTATAAGTATGCATAAGGTGCAAAAGCATGGAACAAGGTATTAGAATTTGGGAAAACTCAGAGAAAACCCCTCGCTTTGAATGGCAGATGGGGCATCCTGGCAGTGACTGGCAGGGGCTAGACCCTTTTGAGAGCCTCGCATAGCCAATCAGTGTGAAGTAGAGACAACTGGTCGGAATGCGAGAGCATGTAGTAGGGACGTCTGTTGGCTAGGTATGCAAGAGCGTGAAGTAGGGTCAACTGGTAGGAATGTAAGAGCATGAAATAGGGACATCTGGTAGGAATGCAAGAGCATAGGCCTCACGTAGTCAATCGGGGCCGAGACACTTTCGAGAGCCTCGCGTAGCCAATAGAGAAGCGACCCTTTCGAGAGCCTCGCATAGTCAATCGGGATACGACCCTTTCGAGAGCCTCACGTAGCCCATCATCGGTACCGACTGACAAAATGGGCGCCGACCAGTCGGGGCATCGTGGTAGGGACTTGCAGGGACGAGGATATGTGTGTGGGGCATCGTGGCAGGGACTGGCAGGGAAATAATGGCCGCCATCGATACTGATTTGACAAAATGTCTGCCGACTAGTCAGGGCATCGTGGCAGGGACTTGCAGGGGCGTGTTTGTGTGTGTGTGTGTGTGTGTATGGGGCATCGTGACAGGGACTGGTAGGGAAAACATGGCCGTCATCGGTACTCACTGACTGACAAAATGGCTGCCGACCAAAATGGACGTCGACCTTTCGGGGGCGTCGTGGCAGTGTTTAGCAGAAGAAAGGAATGTAAGGGCATAAACAAAGTATTCGAATTTGGGATGGCTCGGAGAAAACCTCTAGCTCTAAACCAGGTATTACAATTTGGGAAGACTCGGAGAAGACTCCCCTCTTGGAATGCAAGAGTATGAAGTACAAAATCTGTAAGGAATAATTAAATGATAATCGAATTTGGGAAGACTCGGAGAAAACTTCTCGCTTGGAATGCAAGAGCATGAAGTAGGAATCAAGATGGATTCCAGGAATGACTGAGCAGGATGGTCGTACTGGCTGACAAAATGTCCGCCAGCAAGAAGGAATGGAAGAGCAAGAGGTTTGGCTCGTGGCGTCATCCAATATGGCCACCACTCGTCACTCGTCCCCCGCCCCTGCCCCATATTTCCCTTCTTCNGTGGCAGTGGCTAGCAGAAGAAAGGAATGTAAGGGCATGAACAAGGTATTCGAATTTGGGATGGCTCGGAGAAAACCTCTAGCTCTAAACCAGGTATTACAATTTGGGAAGACTCGGAGAAGACTCCCCTCTTGGAATGCAAGAGTATGAAGTACAAAATCTGTAAGGAAAGAATGAAATGATAATCGAATTTGGGAAGACTCGGAGAAAACTTCTCGCTTGGAATGAAAGAGCATGAAGTAGGAATCAAGATGGATTCCAGGAATGACTGAGCAGGATGGTCGTACTGGCTGACAAAATGTCCGCCAGCAGGAAGGAATGGAAGAGCAAGAGGTTTGGCTCGTGGCATCATCCAATATGGCTGCCACTCGTCACTCGTCCCCCGCCCCTGCCCGATATTTCCCTTTTTCCTACTACTGCTGCCCATTTAATCATAATTTTAAACTTGATGAAATATTTTAAAAGCTGTTCTACATAAGTTTGCTTAAAAGTAAATCAAATATTGATCCACCAGCTGAGCAGTGTTATTATTTTTTTGTAACTTTCGTTGTAGTTTGAAATGTATGGCAAGGGTTTTTTTTTTTAGTGTCTTCTTGTTAAGAGTATTTTTTACATGCAATTGTGGTCAAGTCCGGGCCATAGTACATACAGCTACCCAATGTTTTATGTACTATTGTTATTATCTACATCTCTCACAATATACACACATTTTCAGTTTCATTCCAGGGGAACCTAAAGTGTTACAACATTTGACACACGACAACATTACAGTACATATGTTAAAGTGCAGCCCAAATGTGGGGGATAAAAAATAGTAGAAAATTGTGCCAAAAGTTTAAAACTGCTTGTCGGTGTCATGCACGTCGTTACTTATGTACGTTTATCGCAGTGACTTGTAAGATGTTTTCTGTCACTTCAAACTGCCAGTCACTCGTGGAGAGATGAGTGTCCTCTTTTCTGCTTCTTACGCGCCTGTCTGGTTGCACAAATCTTTGTCTCACCCCCCACTCCCCTCAACCGTTTCATTTATAGCACACGCATTTGTTATGTGTACAGTTGTTTTTTTGTTACGAATGTATGTGTGCATGTAATTAGTAACTAAGCTTCTAATTAAAGACGTTGAAATCTAGTACTCGCCATTCTCACTAGGAACAAGAAAGCAGCAGATTATAACAAGAGTTCTTACGTTTTTGTAAGATTCTTCATAGAGAGTCAAGTAGTCTACTTTGGAACGATCATCTAACAGTATTTAAAGTAACTTCTTGGTGCGTCTGTAAGGTAGAGGTTTTTTTTTTTAGGCGAATATTGTATAGTATTGTTACGTGCCAGATTACTACATTCCAAATACCGTAATTTCTTTACAATACTGTGTTCCAACCCACTCTGTNAGTATTGTTACGTGCCAGATTACTACATTCCAAATACCGTAATTTCTTTACAATACTGTGTTCCAACCCACTCTGTCATGCCATGTGCCATCTCAAGGCCCGACAGCATGCACATATATTGTTTTCATTCATACTTCAATTATTACATAAAATGATAAATGAACCCATGTGGGGTAATCGTCTGTGATTGGTTGACCAACCTAAGCACTGTATCCAAATGTACCCGAAATAAGTGCCCATTCTAAAGATTAATTATGCCATCCTACCTTGCGTAGTACGTATATAATTTGTAAGATCATTTGTTTGTGTTACTGTACTTACTGATCATTTCTCACGATTGGCAATATTCAATTATCGTTTTCGTTTTAAAAATAAGTAAGTAGGCTGCAAGGTTTTCAAAAATAATATTTCTTAAATTCATATTAATTTACCTTATCGAAATTTTTCCTAGGTGTATTTAAAACTTTTGTCTTCTCGGAAAATTCATACAACGGTAAATGCTCATCAAATTCCACTCGAAGTGTATCACACCAGTAATGAAATTTCATGCCATTCTGTTCCTTTGCAGGAGTTTGGGCTTCTGTTGTATTTTGAAAATAACTAAAACAATAAAAATGTTATTATATGAAATTGTTTATGTATTGGTAATAACATATGTTGTAGACGCATTTGTCACTCATATGTGCTGTCGTTTTTGGTATAATATACTAACTTTCAAAACTTAAAAAAATTAAAAACCGTCAAGATTGATTAATAGCTTCAAAAATCAATAACTACAAACGAACACAGTACAAACACTGACTTAATACTATAGGTTAAATACAAATTTTACATAGTATAAATATACTTTTAGTTCCAATATTTTCTAGACATGTACATGCTACATTCACGGCGACTGATATTGACAACTCACTATTCGTTAGACTTGTATCATCAAATTTTGTTGAAGACGATGGAATAGAAAAAACATTTTTAAAACTTTTGCTCGTTTTTTAACTTCTTCAGTTTTCTGTAGTTTTCTTTTGAGGTAAAATGCTTAAGATTTTTTTCTTAGAATCGGCTATTACGTTTTGAAACAATTATAAAACAACAAAAAGTTCACGACTCGAAATACAACTTAACTGTTTTTCTTCCCTGTAATCAATTTTAGACTTTCTTGAAACTTGACAATTGCATAGTAGTTCACCAAGTTACTTCCGTGTCACACGATGGCTCAGCGCTCTCGGAGTTGACAAATAACTTCAGCCAGTTGCGTGTCGGTCATGGTGGCGTTTGGCGGGAAACGGACGAGCCCATTCATCTTCGACGGGGGTGTCGTTTGCTTCTCACGATATCAGTGAGCGAAGGCGGCAGGGCAGGAGTCATATTCCCTCTCTCCGTGCCACTTCCTTTTTCATACTAACTGGTTTCAATGCATTCTGTAATTATAAGTGCCCAAAGAATACCTTCAAGTAAAATTATTTTGATTTATTAAAAATAATACTTTTGGTATTCTTGCAAAAAAAATTCCTATTAAATTCTGTTCTTCCCTTTCTTTACATATTCACCTTATGTAGGTAAAAATGTTTTATGCCGCCTTGGCGCCTCCTTTGTTTGGCTTCCTACGNTTTCTTTACATATTCACCTTATGTAGGTAAAAATGTTTTATGCCGCCTTGGCGCCTCCTTTGTTTGGCTTCCTACGCTGCTGCTTACTTCGCTTACATCTAGGACAGGCCCTGAAGGTTAATACACTCTACACAATGCGGCTACTAATGAATAAAATATATGTATGAAATTTAACTAGCAGCATACACTTGTTCAAAATAAACAACCGAGAAATGCTAAAATACATGACACAGATGACTAGATAAAAGGAAACGTGACGATCAACATCGTCAGAAGAGATTGTTGCGCCCACCTGCAGTTCTACAAGCTCGGGCACGGACGTAATCTCTTTCCAGAGAAAACGTGATTCTTCGCTGAAGATAATACATCGCCAGTCCTTAGAATTTAGCGTTGTTTTTAATGACACCACTGCAAACTAAGGCGACTATGTTGAGGTGATAATGGCAGAACAAGTTAGGGGTTCAGGGAGCGTAAATTTGCCCTGCTAGGTGTCTTGAAATGTTTGCATAGGTTGTTTACGGTGAAGAGAGCACTTGTGAAATCAACGTTCGAAAAAAAATACTGCCCATTAAGCGCATATATGCTGCGTACGCACTGGAACGCCGGCTCCAAGTTAAGTTGTCAGCGAATTAAGTAAAATAGTTCTGGGTGTCGACGTTGCATTGCGAAAGTAATTTTAAATTGATAGCATATCAAGTTGGCGTTTTTCTGCTTCATAAACACGCGAGTACGAACTGGCATTTTAGTACATTTAGGCTCCAAATAATTTCACGTTTCCATTTGATTGACGCATGAACAAAGTCATTAGGTCCTTGACAATGTGCAGTGTAAGGGTACATCATGAGGAGAAAAGTACATCTTAAGCTAAGTAGGGCTTTCGAAAGTGATCAATTAACTGTAACTATAGCTTTTATTAATAATAGAGAGTTGTTATGTACTAATATTCATATTCTGTATAGGTGTTTGTGTTGCAATTATGTTGTTATATCTGTATGTTAGTAGCAGATTTATATTGTAAAGTAATCAATATGTGTGGATTGGTCTAGCTTTAAACACATTTGCAAATTGCAAACGGCTCAGCAGCATTCCGTTAAAAGAAATTACAATACAACACTTCACATTAAAATGAATAGAGGTGAGATACCGAAGCAGGCATTAAGTTATTTCCTTTCTCAAATCTTCTAGCAAGAAAACTATCGAAATTACTGTGGAACATGTTATTTAATTTGACGAAGTTGATGCTAGTGACTGATAAAGTGAGTTTTCAGAATTTATTGCGTTACTTTGATAATTATAAAAGAAAGAAAGAAATAAATAAATAAGTCCTGCCATTGTGTGTAATTTAGGTTGTTATAAGAAGAGACATTATAATTAAATACACCTCCCGTACAATATGTATTTAAAGAAGGAAAATAAAAATGACGTTCCCTAGTTAAAAATCGATGATGCAAATTTGCTGGGTCCTTAATATGCACCGGCTTCATGAACACGTATTTTCTCTCTATCACTGGGGTGGGTATTTAAAGCTATTGGTATAACTATAAAGTTCCACGAATGAAGTAAACAACTTCTCAAAATTCAAAACAATTAAAATTTCATTTTACGGTGGTGCTGCACTACCACCAAGCACGCAAGGTTGGTAATTACGGCCGCGTCAGCTGATGGCGTCGCTCGGGAAAGTACTACCAAAAACTTGCATCTTGAGTGTCGAGACCTCTTCTTAATATGTCTCGCCTCTTTCCTGGCACGCAAATTAATTTTTCGTATATCTGCAAAGAAATTTTTAAATTGCTGCTTGAATAAGAAATATTTAAGCCATTTTATAAGCAACCAATAATGCCGCCTCTAGCAAAGACATCATAAACGTGATGCAGCACAGCCGCCATAAGCTATAACATACTTCCTTGGCACACAGATTATTAATATAACCATTAAGAAGACAATCAAATTACTTAAAGTTAAAATTGATAATTAAATGGGTATGTATAGGAGACATTATATTAAGTTCATTCGAATTTCCAACAGGGAACAATTCTCAATTAACTGAAAAATGTAAACANTAAAATTACTTAAAGTATAGGAGACATTATATTAAGTTCATTCGAATTTCCAACAGGGAACAATTCTCAATTAACTGAAAAATGTAAACAAACAGGAAATTATTAAATTACATAAAGAGAAATAAAAAAATTAATAAGCATAAACAAACAATCTGTTACCGCAAACCGGTACAAGCTGAGGCACGGNCAAACAGGAAATTATTAAATTACATAAAGAGAAATAAAAAAATTAATAAGCATAAACAAACAATCTGTTACCGCAAACCGGTACAAGCTGAGGCACGGTGCTCTAGTAACGCTGCCACACAACTCTACATTATGGGCGAAGAAGTCATTGGCCCTGTTCATGCTTGTCTGAAAATCGAACGGTTATCCCTCCTGTTAGTCTGAGACCATCCACAGTCGGTCCATCATGCATGGGCACCTTGGCGTGTTCGTTGTTCCCAAATACAAGCCAACAGTGAAGTCCAAATGGCCCAAATTATGATGGGTAATCCGGCGCGCCATCCTCCTTGCATCTCGGCGGCCCCATTACCCGGCCCCTCTCAAACCCCGCCAGTTGCTCGTGCGGCTGTCTCGTACATCTTCTCGGCATGCCTATATCTCTAGCAAGTATCGCGCGTGTCACTTCACATGTGTTGTTCCGAAGACTGTTTATATCCGTAACACGAAAAGCGATTCAGCACCACCCTTGTACGATGCATGTGCATGCGCCATCGCAATAAACTGCAATAGCTTGCATATCATCTGTCCATGTGCTTATTTATCAACTTTCACGGTTACCAACTAACTTTTACAGTGTGTGTAATTTTTTTATGGCAATGAGTATACTAGTGCTTTTGATATCTGTGTTGTAGGCACAGTTCATTCACGTTTACTTCCAACTTTCTGTAGATGTGCAAACGTTAACCAGTCTAGAAAATTANTGTTGTAGGCACAGTTCATTCACGTTTACTTCCAACTTTCTGTAGATGTGCAAACGTTAACCAGTCTAGAAAATTACACCAAAGGGACAGTGCACTGCATTCATGCGCTCCCAGTGTAGGAATATTCTGCATACGAACTATTTCTTACAAGGCATTACCAATACACTTATTTACTCCCTGTTGTTATTCATATTAATTATAAATGAATTATTATAATTTATAGATAAAATGTAGGTACATATAAAACATAAGTCTAATTTAATAGAAAAGAACGCATTTATATGCTAACAGAAGTATAAAACGCTTGTGATAAATTAAATATTTAGGCCACAAAAATCACTTCATACCTGAGATGATTTTCCGAAGGTTTGATTAAAAAAGTGTNTGTTGTAGGCACAGTTCATTCACGTTTACTTCCAACTTTCTGTAGATGTGCAAACGTTAACCAGTCTAGAAAATTATACCAAAGGGACAGTGCACTGCATTCATGCGCTCCCAGTGTAGGAATATTCTGCATTAGAAACTATTTCTTACAAGGCATTACCAATACACTTATTTACTTCCTGTTGTTATTCGTATTAATTATAAATGAATTATTATAATTTATAGATAAAATGTAGGTACATATAAAACATAAGTCTAATTTAATAGAAAATAACGCATTTATATGCTAACAGAAGTATAAAACGCTTGTAATAAATTAAATATTTAGGCCACAAAAATCACTTCATACCTGAGATGATTTTCCGAAGGTTTGATTAAAAAAGTGTGAATAAAATGGGAATAGACTATATTTATTTATTTTCGAAGCGTCCACAGGATTAGTGCATCGTTTGGCACCAAAATCAGCTCGCTAGCATATCGGGGTCGCGAGATTACTGCTAAGAAATTTCCACCCACGCCCAAAATTTACGTGAGTCGATCCCCCCTCCCATCCCTTGCGTCTTGCGCATGCGCAGCGCTAATTAAAGGCATATTCGATCGAACTAAACACATATATTTCAATCGTTATACTTGTCACGAACATAGTGAAGGAATAGATGATCCTGTAAAGGTTACATCGTCATTTACGTCCTGGTACCCCACGTTTCGGTCTCATTTTAAATACGTTTTGATGTCAAAAGAAGAGGCGGTCTCAGTAAATGAATATCCTGAAACGTCATCACGCAGTGCAGAATAACAATAGAAGATGGTGCAGCAACGCCGACAGCACGTAGTAGTCCGTGAGCACGTGTTTTACCTGTTGCATATAACAAGGCGCTCCAGCCAGCGCGCGGTTCTATACACCAGCTGATGCGCAACTAGTACACCTATACGCACTGACAAGCTGCGTAGTCTCGGCTTTGCCGCGCCATATTTGATTGCTATTGTGTGTTATGCGATAATATTTCAGGATGTATGGTTACAGGGATTCTGTGTTTCTTTCTGCGCATAGACGCTGCGGGTTTTAGTTTCTACAGACAATTTTGAAACATATTCTGTGTGTATGCGTACGTGTTGTGTATACATGAGTAAGTGTGTGTGTGTGTATATACACATACGTATATAAAGTGGTTCGTATCTCACCATAATCCGAGTGTCCTTCTGCTTTTAGTCTTTCCGTACGTAATCATGCGACGCAAAACCAAATAAATAACGTTTTTGATGGCGACATTTGCCTGCTAATGTGGCAGAGAAATGTACTGATCAATGTACGTGAGTATATGATAGAGTAATGGTTCAAAGCACGTTTGCACAATACGCAGCATGGTTATAAGGCAAGGTGCAGTGGACAATGGAGTACCAGAAGTTCAATAAAATTAATTTCTCTACTAGTAGGTACAGGCTATCACATATTCAAGGTAACAGTTATATGTGTCAGTCACTATTATAAGGTTATGTATTTACCAGCAGCATTCTTATCATTACCACGTTGTTAAAATCGGCTCGATTATACACTTTATATGAGGTTCACAGCGGTCACGTTGAAAAATAAAACAAAATTAACGCCGTAAAGCAGTTTTAGCTGGCTATACGGCGCCAATGTATTTTCGGCTCTGTTTGAAAATTCGATCCCTCACACATCACTGTATTCATGTGTGCTGGGTTTACAACGACGATTATCTTAGATAGCTGTATGCAATTTAGATGTCCTCTGCAAAAAATGTCATATTTTTATTTGGGAAATATAGACTACAATTACGAGAATAGGCTCTGTGAATCTTTACTAGTTAACGGGTATGTATAGAAGCAAATTATTTCGCCCTATCCTTACCATACACTCTTATTAGCCAGCTGAAAAAAAAAGTATTCTGGTATTGTGACGGTGCGATATTTACGTTTCCTACCTCACGAGGAGTCCGTAAATGTCGCGAGTATTGCACATCATGGTAATAATTGAAAGTTACAGTGAAATCAAAATGATTATATGTCTTGATGAAATATTAGATTACAGAAAATAATTATGTGCACGGCATACTCCAAGATTCATTGGAAAAAAACAGTAAGAGTAAGAAATAAAGATAAACTGGAATCGATATTAGAAGATGCTAAAAATTCCAAGATTTTGTATAAATTCAGGGTTATAGAAACATGCCTCTGGAGAAAGACATTACATTAAAGATCACTTACAGTTTATTGTAGTTCAGACCTTGATTTTATCAAAAACTAATCAAATGACAAGCCCATTGTAACCGACAACCATATTTATTACGACGAAAGTTTTTTTTATATTAGCAGAGAAATTAGTGTTAGGTTGCCAATGTCTGTTAACTCGAAAAGAGCACACCACGTGTCAGCTCGGACTGGTGATCTTGCGAGGCGAGTTAGACGACCCCGCTCTGGTAGGGCGGTGTGCCACAGTATCGATGCACATTGCACTGTATCCACCCCTCCCCTCTCCGATCCCTTTAATATTTGCTGGAAATTAAAGCCAATGGATTAAAGTTGTGTTGTTATATTGGCAACAGTGAAACAAGACGAATTGGGACACGGGTTTCGAAAGCGCTGCATAGTTTATACTTTATGCTCATTGTGTATCGATCCGCCATATCAAAACTTGCAGTTGATTCTGTGACTAGTATCCATGCGACAATTAATACACTGGGTGAACGTCGGAAAAGTAATTAGTATTTTCCTATTAGAGTGGGTTTATAATTAAAATATTGCGAATTAAGACTTGCGCAGTAACCACATTTCCCGCACACGGAACTACGTCCTCTGGATTAACGATTCACATTTCGCCATGCAGTCCAGCTAACGAAAACTCGCAACAAGCCGATGTCCTCATTGATTTAGGTTGATAACTATTTCTAACCTAAGCTCGTATAACGCAATTAAAAAAGCAGATCTTTCTACACGACAGATATTTCCTGGCACAGACGCTTATTATTAAATTCACAAATATAATCATAACTATGCTCATATAAACGCCTTTTAAATATTTTTTATGCTTAAATTACTGTAAATAACAGTTCCCCGCCAACAACACTTGACACTTTCCACGTGCACCTCTTGCTAAAAACAAGGCGCGTAAATATACCAGTGCTCTTAGAAAGAACTTTGAGTTTTTAATAGAGCCACAAATTTTAATTTCACCTCCCTGCCGGATTTTCATATTGAGCTTATTAACGTCTCCACTTCTGTCACAGTGGGAGAATAGACAAATTGGGACGGGAGGACTAACTAGCTACGTTAATCAGCATTTACAACAAAGGCGTGGAAAGAATATTTTTCCAGTCGGGGTCCATCTTTAAGAGAGGGATTTTTTTACCACATCCCCTCACCTTCTACACCCCCTCGCCTTCTACATACCCATACCAATTAGAGATCCACGGAGGCCTTGGTGACAAAACTTTCATTTCAGATTTATTAAATTTTTTTTGTTACAACGCAAAATATAATTTATAGATTTACAAATATTATTATTGTTAGACCGCATCGTACTTTTATTATACCTACAGTCAGACTTAAGAAATAATTAATTTTTTATTACCACTGATCCTACACGATACTCTCAAAAACACTTTAATACGATTAACTCACATTAAAAAAAATTGTTTAGAACATTTTGTCAAATTAAAATATAATACGTATTTGGACTATTTAACCGCTTTAATTCATTAAATATTTTTAAGTAAACCTAGAAATTTTACCAGATTAAAAATCGTTCTTGCAAAATAAAATTTAAGAGACATTGAATTAATGTTAATTAAAAATAATAATCCGTGCATCGTGGGGCTACAATCTATTCTCGTGATTTTGTTGACAGGCGAGAAAACGTTTTAGCTTTTCAGTAGCGAATTTATCATAGTCTACACTGTATTGTGATGCTCGTCTCATCCTGAATGCATACCTAAAATATGTTAGATAGTGGAGCAGAAGTAAAAATGCAAATTGAACTGCTATTTTAACAGATTATACTAAAGTTACAGTAAAGGAGTTGCAGTATAAGTATGATTCGGAGGTTCATAAGGGTCATCGTAATTCCATAGGAGGGCCCAAGCTCCCACGACCACCACAGCGTCTACGTCCATGACTTACAGCAAAAGAACAGCACACACATGAATGGTATGCCGGGGATTCCAAACCGGAAACTCGTGGTGACCTCGGCCACAGAGGTTTCCTGATCAAACTGCACTTATTTGGTCAGTAAGTTTGCCATGTAAAATAACCACCATACAATTCGACTTCAAGACTAATTCTCTGTGCTGTCGAATGTGAAGAAATGTTAACTGTCAAATATCCACTGTAGCAGCGGTCTGCATCCCCCTCCCTTTTTTTTCCCCCAGCTCCACAACTTGTCTGTCGGCGAACGTCGATGACTCAGGCGTCCTACGTGTCTCTACAGCGAGACGAGTGCAATGCGGGAATGTCGTACGTATTGCGAAGGGGAGATGTGACGCTGCTCGCACACGTATTTGTAATAGACAGCCCGCATCCATCAGCGACTAACAGCTTCCCGAAGGTCGTAGATTCTCTCCACAATTGAGAAATGTCTCGATGATGGAGACAGGTCACCTCTAGGTATCTGTAATCGCGGAACACTCTGTAAAGTATTGGCACATATATAACTGCATCCCTTAGACCTGCCGAAGGTGAATTATTGAGAGTATGTGGGCGGCAGTGGTTGGCGAGTGTTCCCGTCGGTTCGGCGAGCGATGGCCGTTATTGGTGACGTGGAGACAGCGACCTATATGCCTGAAGTGACTACGGAGAGCCATAGGGGTGCTCCCGGAAGAATGCTGCGGTGTCTACTATCCATATAGAATTACAGCAGAGGTGCCTGGATGTCACTAATACCACTGGTGCACTCTGAGTGATCTAGTTTTTAGGACTGTATAATTTCGTTAATAGAGCCAATTAAATTATTTTACTAAGATAATATTATATTGAGCAATAGTTTGTGTGCACTGAGGATTGTAATGTATACTGTGAAAGATATAGCTGAATATTTACTCTAGTATGGTAGATAAATTAGTAAATCAAATTTAGTTATTTTTATTTTATCAAGTAATCCACATTTCATGGAAGTGGCTGCGTTCAAGCAGTTGTAACAATCGTGACAGCACTTTAAAGTATAATTTGTTATTATAAAATTGCCTATATATTAAATTTTTTCAATGTGTACTTGACTTCTATTTATTTATATTAAAAAGTAAAGTTTCATTTCAGCTTCAATCGTATATCAAATTACTATTTTTTGGACATGACGACCTGCCTGTCTGAGGTAGCTATGACACTACTTTTAAACCATTATGCCTGTTGCACACGGTTCACTTTCTTGTAGAAGAAGGTGTACACCTTTCGTGTTCAAGTCAACTTGCATCGTGTGATTGGCTAACTTGTTTGCAAGTGGCTTGCTTGCTAGCTAGCTAGAATAATTTAGAGACTGTTCTATTTTTCGTTCACCTTCTTGTGCAAGTAGTGTGTTTAAATTTGCGTTTCATGTGTTTGTGTAGTTCCCGTNTCTGTACTTGACTTCTGAGGTAGCTATGACACTACTTTTAAACCATTATGCCTGTTAAACACGGTTCACTTTCTTGTAGAAGAAGGTGTACACCTTTCGTGTTCAAGTCAACTTGCATCGTGTGATTGGCTAACTTGTTTGCAAGCGGCTTGTTTGCTAGCTAGAATAATTTAGAGATTGTTCTATTTTTCGTTCACCTTCTTGTGCAAGTAGTGTGTTTAAATTTGCGTTTCATGTGTTTGTGTAGTTCCCGTACATTTATTTATGCTGATATTGTTAATTTGACAGTAGAAAACATATTTTAATTCTGTATTAGTGATTTGTTAGGTTTGTAAAAACTTTGTGTGTTGTGGTTGAAATGAGTGACTGGCTTGCTGCAACATTCAAGCACTACTACTGTGTGTACAGTATGCACATGGGACTTGAATACAAGAGGGTGTTCATCTTCTTGTTGNGTTTTGTAAAATCTTTGTGTGTTTTGTTGGAAATAAGTGACTGGCTTGCTGCAACATTCAAGCACTACTACTGTGTGTACAGTATGCACATGGGACTTGAATACAAGAGGGTGTTCATCTTCTTGTTGAACTTCTTGTTCACAAAATATGTCCGTCTATTTCAGGCTTTAAGCTTCCGATGTAGAATTCCGTGCAAGCTAATGATAACATTTCTGTTTTCAGATTGTGTTAAGGCGAGTACAGTGTACGCACAAGCCGTCCTGGTGTAAAACATAAGTGTTAAAAAACCAATATTTAAAAAACAGTCCATGGTGTTTCGTTGCACGGTTGCGACTGGGTCTGTGCGTCTGACAAGTCACTGTCGTTTCGATTCATGTTTATTGTTANGGTTTGTAAAAACTTTGTGTGTTGTGGTTGAAATGAGTGACTGGCTTGCTGCAACATTCAAGCACTACTACTGTGTGTACAGTATGCACATGGGACTTGAATACAAGAGGGTGTTCATCTTCTTGTTGAACTTCTTGTTCACTTGTTCACAAAATATGTCCGTCTATTTCAGGCTTTAAGCTTCCGATGTAGAATTCCGTGCAAGCTAATGATAACATTTCTGTTTTCAGATTGTGTTAAGGCGAGTACAGTGTACGCACAAGCCGTCCTGGCGTCCAGGGTGTTTCGTTGCACGGTTGCGACTGGGTCTGTGCGTCTGACAAGTCACTGTCGTTTCGATTCATGTTTATTGTTATTTATCATCTTTATTTTACGTGGCGATACTGAGNGACGATACTGAGGTAGAACGTACTTTCTTCCGTTTAACGGCATTTATACACATACACTTAATTACATTAAAAGTTAATTTAAAACACTATTAAATTAATATACACTGAAATAAGTCAACCACTCGAAAACTAAAACATAATCGTAATATTTAACAAAAAAAATTAATAGGTACATATAAAATCAGTATAGACTACAACTATAATACATATTACGGAATAAATACAGGAATTCCAGAGGAAAGGAGGCTAACGAAATTATCGTGACATATTATCAATAATCACGTGATATTACTTCCTTCAAGTACCGCAAATCAATAGCCAAGTATCGTAACAATCTGAAATAATTTTGAATAGGCCTACCATCCAACAATTGCACATCCACNGGCGATACTGAGGCAGAACGTACTTTCTTCCGTTTAACGGCATTTATACATAAACACTTAATTACATTAAAAGTTAATTTAAAACACTATAAAATAAATATACACTGAAATAAGTCAACCACTCGAAAACTAAAACATAATCGTAATATTTAACAAAAAAAATTAATAGGTACATATAAAATCAGTATAGACTACAACTATAATACATATTACGGAATAAATACAGGAATTCCAGAGGAAAGGAGGCTAATGAAATTATCGTGACATATTATCAATAATCACGTGATATTACTTCCTTCAAGTACTGCAAATCAATAGCCAAGTATCGTAACAATCTGAAATAATTTTGAATAGGCCTACCATCCAACAATTGCACATCCACAAAGATTAACACAATACTTTTACATCACAAAATCGCCCAAATAACAATTTCTCCAGTATCCGAATATCGCCCAAATCGAAATATTACCGCACTTTCTAACGTAGTCGTATGGTATCATAGGCCTACTTCTAAAACAGCAAATCCAATTTTTCCTTAATTTTAGATTATGGGTGAAATTTGTTTATATTTTCAATATGCGTCTTCTTATAAAATCTCTAACATGTAAAATGCATTACGATTCCCTAATTTTAAAGTAATGAAAACACCGCCTCTCCTCCTTTTTCTGGTAAAATTAGTTTGCTTTTCTGTAGCATTTCCCAGATGGAGTTAGAGGTTTTAGAAGCAATCCAACTATGTATTGTCATGTAGTTAACACGTTGCTACAACTTTCTGTACCACTTCGTAGTAGCAATACTCGCAAGCAAAAGAGAAGTATCACACAGCTCTGAATTGAAAAAAATGTAATTTTTTTTTAAAATCAATCAAAGTTTGTTTGGCGCAAACCAATTAATTGTTTGTATAGGGGCAATGAAATATTTTTGTGTCCTTATATGGTTNTATTTATATTTTCAATATGCGTCTTCTTATAAAATCTCTAACATGTAAAATGCATTATGATTCCCTAATTTTAAAGTAATGAAAACACCGCCTCTCCTCCTTTTTATGGTAAAATTAGTTTGCTTTTCTGTAGCATTTCCCAGATGGAGTTAGAGGTTTTAGAAGCAATCCAACTATGTATTGTCATGTAGTTAACACGTTGCTACAACTTTCTGTACCACTTCGTAGTAGCAATACTCGCAAGCAAAAGAGAAGTATCACACAGCTCTGAATTAAAAAAAATGTAATTTTTTTTTAATCAATCAAAGTTTGTTTGGCGCAAACCAATTAATTGTTTGTATAGGGGCAATGAAATATTTTTGTGTCCTTATATGGTTGCCCCAAAAAAGATTTGGGTGGCACAAATACAGATTTGTTTGGTTCTACGTAAATTAAACAGTTTTGGTTAGTATAAATAAAGCGGAAGCACAGCCGTGATTTTAACATAGATCGTTTGCGCCTGAACGCTATGCCCTAATAAACCTCAGCTAAAGTGACTACTGAAGAAATAGAATGTTTTAAAATATATACATTTCGAATATTGGACAACATTGGCATATACATATTTCAAGTTTTACAACTATAGATTTTACTTTCCTGTTGAACTTGCTTTATGAGGATATCTATACCATTATTAGGCATCAATAAATGCACTAACAAACACTGGTGATATCCTCATTGTCACAATAAATACAAACAAACCCTGGAGCTGTATTTTCGAACGAAGGCAATCAAATGAGTGGCCAAACTTGATTGAACTAAATGTATTCTAACGCACCGGCCTTTTTGACATTAGGATGATCCGCAGTCAACCAGAACCAACATCTAATGCAAGAAAGAAAAAACGTTTCCTCGCGTATCCATGGCTTACTCTCAACCCTAGGGTGCGAATGAAACGCCTGGCGGGGAAGCATGATAAAATAATGATACATACAAAGGGTAATGGGGTTAACACCCANAACGAAGGCAATCAAATGAGTGGCCAAACTTGATTGAACTAAATGTATTCTAACGCACCGGCCTTTTTGACATTAGGATGATCCGCAGTCAACCAGAACCAACATCTAATGCAAGAAAGAAAAAAACGTTTCCTCGCGTATCCATGGCTTACTCTCAACCCTACGGTGCGAATGAAACGCCTGGCGGGGAAGCATGATAAAATAATGATACATACAAAGGGTAATGGGGTTAACACCCANCGGTGCGAATGAAACGCCTGGCGGGGAAGCATGATAAAATAATGATACATACAAAGGGTAATGGGGTTAACACCCACCGAAGCGAAGCGCTTTTTTAGATGTGGGCCCGTAGATGACGAGGCGTGGCACAGAACGAGGCCTATGACGGAGCAGAGGTGGAATGCGAGGGAGGAGTGCCCCCGAGAAAATCCGTCGGATGCCTATAACGTCCGCCAGTGTCCCACACGCGAAAACCCAGGTCGAACCCGGAGGTGATGTGCTGTGGTGAGAGGACGTGGGTAGGGGCGTGGAGTCGCAGAGTACTGAAGAATGCACACGCCAGCAGAATGGTGCCACTTGCCAGCAACATGTCGGAACGCCGTCCGCCAATGAGCGCCTGACAATCTACTTGTCAGCGAGCAGCCAAGCCAATAACGAAGCTTTCGCAGCACGCAGTAGCCGACGAGTCGCAGTAGCCGACGAGACGCAGAGCCTCGCGCAACCAATCAGAGGACGGGTACGCCCACATCGAAGGAACCGCCGCGTAATTTCGCGCGTGTGTGTGTATGTACTGTGTGGTAGAGGTGTGGTGTCTTACCGCGACGACGGCGAAGAGAGAGGCGGCCAGCAGGAGGTTCATGGCGGCCAGCAGGAGCCCGGAAGACAGGACAGTACGGCGCGGCCGGCGGACAGGCGGTAATCTATATACGCGCAGGAAGTGTCGGTGCGGTTCCCACGCCGGTCGCGCTGGCCAGGCCGCTAATGATGCGTGCCACCGATCACG
Organism: Clitarchus hookeri; assembly: GCA_002778355.1. Taxonomy (NCBI): domain Eukaryota; kingdom Metazoa; phylum Arthropoda; class Insecta; order Phasmatodea; family Phasmatidae; genus Clitarchus; species Clitarchus hookeri. The sequence continues at coordinate 39,192 of NQII01000956.1, read as the reverse complement.
GGCTCGCTACCGGCGCGACCCCACATGCTCGTCGCCGACAAACACAGCGTGTCGCGCTTGGCCGCCGCAGCACCTTCCCACGCCAGGGCGGGAGACCGTCCGTCCCCTTTCCTTCCGCCCGACCCAACATTCCCCTTCACAATTGCGTCTAGTTTGTACCCACTCGTGCAATAGTTGTACCCGCCCGTAGCAGAGTTAATGAGATTCTGATAAGCAGCTTAACACTGTGTATTGTGCTTTGGCGTGATACAGTCCGCTGGCAGGTTCGACGATGTAACAGGGCACATAGCAAACATTGACTTGAAAGAGACTCGAGCTCCCGGTTACAATGCCCGATACAGTTCACATTAAAACTGAGCCCCAGGGGTGAATGANGGGGTGAATGAGGGGGGGGGGGTTAATGGGGGAATATTCCCCCTCCCCTAATGAAAATAAAATATTCACAAACAAAATTTGAACAAAAAAAACTTTTTTTTTTTAATATAAGAAATGTGTCGTCCCTCTTGAACATGAAGTATAATTGTAATTTTGTGATTCAATTGTAAATATATGTAACATGTAAACATAAGGTAACTGATATCTTTAATTTTTTCACATGTGAGAAATTTTTAATCCCCCTTGAACATTGAGGTTTAAAGCATTTTGTAGTTCTGTCTTTATATATTAACCCATTGGTTGTACATAANTAATCCCCCTTGAACATTGAGGTTTAAAGCATTTTGTAGTTCTGTCTTTATATATTAACCCATTGGTTGTACATAATTTTATACTTTTCCAAAATATAAATTTGTAATTCCCTCCCCTCCCCAGAAGTAAATTCCTGGCTCAAGAGTTCAATAACATGGAACATTATAATTTCCGCAAGTACTTGCTTCTTTGATGGATATAGAGTTCTGACAGCAGGAAATAACATAACAAAAAATACTTACAAAGAAACTCATGATTCATTAAAATATTCACTTTAGAAATGTCGAGGTAATACATTATCAGACATTAAGCCATTCACAATGGCCGTTCTGTTTAAGTGAGATCGTCAAATTCTGACATAATAAAAATTCTGACAATCAAAATAGATAACATTGTGTGCATTATACTGGAATCACAGTAGCGCGACAGACTGCAAGCCAAACAGAAGTCACATAAGTTTATCGTGGATGCGACACAAATGGCTGACACAAAAGGATTTCAAATTAGAAAATAAGTAATTTCTATTTTCTTTGTGTCGCGGAAGCGACATACAGGAAAATAAACCAGAAGTTCGTACTATTCCATACTTAAAATATTGGCTATGCTGTGCAGTTGGTAGCTAAGTTTGTTTATATTTNAACCAGAAGTTCGTACTATTCCATACTTAAAATATTGGCTATGCTGTGCAGTTGGTAGCTAAGTTTGTTTATATTTTTAAATACCCATAAGTATTTGATTTGTAGCCACTGTGGCCATAATTGTGGAAAAACTAGAGAAATTTTAATTAAGAAAGTTTGGGGACATCCTGTACTGGTACTGGTACCAACATATAATATTTATATTCATGCCTGCCGAAAATGTGTGTTCAGAATAATGCGATTTTTTTTGTCGTATTGCGCCTGTCGTGCTAATGTGAATCCGACATTACACAGATCACACGCAGTTTTGATGCGTGTGCATGTTAAAATGTTACTAGTGTGAGGAGGTTGGACTGGTGATGTTATGAGTTCAACTACTGTCGTAATTTAGTTCACGAGTTCATGAGCATTAAGCCAGAGCTCAGGTTCTGTAGAGCCCACTATACTCTTGGATCCACCAATGTGTTTGATGTAATTTAGGCAAAACTTGAGACATTTTTCAGGTTTTATTGAACATAAAATCGTAGCCAGATGTTAATGTACAGGCTGAGTATAAAATAATACTCAAACTTTGAAGGTCTATAACAGGGCTGGCGAACCAATGCACGCGTGCCATTGATGGCACGCGACAAAATTATTTGGGCACGGCATTAATTAAAACATTTAGATACCTAATCAAATTTTTTTTTTCGTCTATATTTGAGGTCAAAGTAACAACAACGTTCATCGTGAACGGGCTACCGGTGCCGCGTAAATGCAACAGATTGCGCCGGCATTCACTTGTTTGTTTTTGTCCTGTGGACGCTTACGTCGTCGACTGCAATTACGCATAGTTTTTAATTTAAACTAATTTCGCTAACATCTGAGTTATATTTACAACTACAATTATTATTCAACATGGCTAGTTTGGCAAAAAAAAAAAGTTTAAGATATGTGTAATAGAGAATTTCAAACTTGGTTGACTGAGAAAGATGGCATGATTAATAAAGGCGGTAAAACTGTGTGTGTTTTATGTTCTAGGACAGTGGTATGTAGAACATCGTCTGTAAAACGGCATTATGAAACAAATCATAAATCTCTTTGTCAAAAAAGCGAACCAGAGCAAAAGGAATTCATTGCATGTGCAATTAAAGAGAGAAATAATCAGTCGACATATATGGTTAAATATGTTAGCAAGGATTGTCATACCAGTGCCGCAAGTTTCATTGCCCGGCATGGTAAACCTTTTGGCGAGGGAGAATTTTTGAAGGAAGCCTGGTTAGAATGTGCTCCATCACTTTTTGAAGATTTTGAAAATAAAGATAAGATAATTCAGCGCATCAAAGATACTCATTTATCTAGAAACACAGTAAAATACAGAATCATAAAACTGGCGGAAAATATAAAAGAACAACAAAGAAATGACATCAAGTCCTCTCCCTTTATATCGATATGCGTTGACGAAAGTACGGATGTAACTAGATCTGCTCGTTTAACAATTTTTGCTCGATATTGTGTAGTAAACGACGTCAAGGAAGAATTCATTGCGATAACATCATTGCCAACATCTACTAAGGGCACAGATATTTGTACGGCTGTTAGAAATTCACTTATTAAGAAATAAATTGATTTAAGCAAAATAGTTTCGATAACGACTGATGGTGCTCCCAGTGTGGTGGGCAAAAAATTGTTTTATCAGTTTATTTCAAACACATATAGGATATTCGATTCTTGAATTCCACTGCATCATACATCAACAAGCCTTGTGTGCAAAGGTTGGTTTCGCCTCCCTTGATANAACCAGAAGTTCGTACTATTCCATACTTAAAATATTGGCTATGCTGTGCAGTTGGTAGCTAAGTTTGTTTATATTTCTAAATACCCATAAGTATTTGATTTGTAGCCACTGTGGCCATAATTGTGGAAAAACTAGAGAAATTTTAAATAAGAAAGTTTGGGGACAACCTGTACTGGTACTGGTACCAACATATAATATTTATATTCATGCCTGCCGAAAATGTGTGTTCAGAATAATGCGATTTTTTTTTGTCGTATTGCGCCTGTCGTGCTAATGTGAATCCGGCATTACACAGATCACACGCAGTTTTGATGCGTGTGCATGTTAAAATGTTACTAGTGTGATGAGGTTGGACTGGTGATGTTATGAGTTCAACTACTGTCGTAATTTAGTTCACGAGTTCATGAGCATTAAGCCAGAGCTCAGGTTCTGTAGAGCCCACTATACTCTTGGATCCACCAATGTGTTTGATGTAATTTAGGCAAAACTTGAGACATTTTTCAGGTTTTATTGAACATAAAATCGTAGCCAGATGTTAATGTACAGGCTGAGTATAAAATAATACTCAAACTTTGAAGGTCTATAACAGGGCTGGCGAACCAATGCACGCGTGCCATTGATGGCACGCGACAAAATTATTTGGGCACGGCATTAATTAAAGCATTTAGATACCTAATCAAATTTTTTTTTTCGTCTATATTTGAGGTCAAAGTAACAACAACGTTCATCGTGAACGGGCTACCGGTGCCGCGTAAATGCAACAGATTGCGCCGGCATTCACTTGTTTGTTTTTGTCCTGTGGACGCTTACGTCGTCGACTGCAATTACGCATAGTTTTTAATTTAAACTAATTTCGCTAACATCTGAGTTATATTTACAACTACAATTATTATTCAACATGGCTAGTTTGGCAAAAAAAAAAAGTTTAAGATATGTGTAATAGAGAATTTCAAACTTGGTGGACTGAGAAAGATGGCATGATTAATAAAGNTGGACTGAGAAAGATGGCATGATTAATAAAGGCGGTAAAACTGTGTGTGTTTTATGTTCTAGGATAGTGGTATGTAGAACATCGTCTGTAAAACGGCATTATGAAACAAATCATAAATCTCTTTGTCAAAAAAGCGAACCAGAGCAAAAGGAATTCATTGCATGTGCAATTAAAGAGAGAAATAATCAGTCGACATATATGGTTAAATATGTTAGCAAGGATTGTCATACCAGTGCCGCAAGTTTCATTGCCCGGCATGGTAAACCTTTTGGCGAGGGAGAATTTTTGAAGGAAGCCTGGTTAGAATGTGCTCCATCACTTTTTGAAGATTTTGAAAATAAAGATAAGATAATTCAGCGCATCAAAGATACTCATTTATCTAGAAACACAGTAAAATACAGAATCATAAAACTGGCGGAAAATATAAAAGAACAACAAAGAAATGACATCAAGTCCTCTCCCTTTATATCGNATACAGAATCATAAAACTGGCGGAAAATATAAAAGAACAACAAAGAAATGACATCAAGTCCTCTCCCTTTATATCGATATGCGTTGACGAAAGTACGGATGTAACTAGATCTGCTCGTTTAACAATTTTTGCTCGATATTGTGTAGTAAACGACGTCAAGGAAGAATTCATTGCGATAACATCATTGCCAACATCTACTNATATAAAAGAACAACAAAGAAATGACATCAAGTCCTCTCCCTTTATATCGCTATGCCTTGACGAAAGTACGGATGTGACTAGATCTGCTCGTTTAACTATTTTTGCTCGATATTGTGTAGTAAACGACGTCAAGGAAGAATTCATTGCGATAACATCATTGCCAACATCTACTAAGGGCACAGATATTTGTACGGCTGTTAGAAATTCACTTATTAAGAAATAAATTGATTTAAGCAAAATAGTTTCGATAACGACTGATGGTGCTCCCAGTGTGGTGGGCAAAAAATTGTTTTATCAGTTTATTTCAAACACATATAGGATATTCGATTCTTGAATTCCACTGCATCATACATCAACAAGCCTTGTGTGCAAAGGTTGGTTTCGCCTCCCTTGATAATATAATAGCCGTAGTCACAAAAATAGTGAACCTCATATCGTCACAGGCTTTAAATAAACGAAAGTTTGACGCTTTGTTGGATGAAGTCAACTCGGTGTACAATGGCTTACTGATGTATAACAATGTTCACTGGTTGAGCCGCGGCAACGTGCTTCAGAGATTTGTTGATTGTTTGGAAGAAATCAAACTGTTTTTACAAAATGAGGGAAAGATTGAACAATATCCACAATTGATGGATGTTACGTGACTTGCAAAGCTGATGTTTCTTACGGACATGCCAGCATTTCAATGATTTAAACGTAAAGCTTCAAGGCGCCAATAAAACGGTTATNACTGATGTTTCTTACGGACATGCCAGCATTTCAATGATTTAAACGTAAAGCTTCAAGGCGCCAATAAAACGGTTATCATTACGATAGATCTCATTCGCACTTTTGAGGCTAAACTGCAAGTTCTCAGTAGATGTATTGTTTCCAAAAACTACAAGTATTCCCCAAAATTGAAAAAATTGACCGGCGATTTGGATTTACACGAAAAACCAGATCAAGCAAGAGTCACCGAAGAGTTTTCTTCGGTAATAAATTCTGCAATCGAAGAATTTTCATCAAAGTTTTCTCAGTTCAAAGAGTTATCGGAAACACTCAAATTTATTATATATCCTGATGTGACTTCATTTGATAAACTGAACTTGTCTAAATTTGATTGGTTAGAAATATAAGATTTTGAAATGCAGCTGATTGATTTCCAGTGCAATTCAATATGGACTCAAAAATTTATCGAAACAAGAAAAGAGTCGCAATCAATCGAATTAGAAAGACTATCAGGCAATATGAGCACAAATGCCAATACTAAAATTATGGAAACGTGGAATTCAATTCCAGACACATATAGCTGTCTGCAGAAGCTGGCGTTTGCTACCTTGACAATATTTTCATCTACCTATGCCTGTGAGTCATTATTTTCAGAAATGAATAACATTAAAAACCCGCTTAGAAACGGTTTAACACATGACTCCAGTTCAGCTTGCATGCTGCTAAAAGTAACAAAGTACCAACCTAATATAAATTATTTGGCATCTAATTTGCAGCAACAAAAGTACCACTAATTTTTTCTTTCATTTTAATAAACATAAAACTGTTAATGTTATGACTGTTGTATAAAAATGTCNAAAAGTACCACTAATTTTTTCTTTCATTTTAATAAACATAAAACTGTTAATGTTATGACTGTTGTATAAAAATGTCAAATTAAAATGGTTTATTTTTGGTTTTAAATAAAGAGTATTAATGTGGAAGTATTTAGTATTTTTTCCATTAAACACTAACCACCGTACTCAGAGACATTGACATTAGTTCCTTTTTAAATTTTTTTGTATGAAAAATCGTCACTAATGAACGATTTTACTGTCTATTAATGTCTCTAAGTACGGCGGTAAGTCAAGATTGTTTGCTGGCACGTCATGGCCACATTGAACATTTATTTGGAAAAAATGGCACGTAGGATGTATACAGGTTCGCCAGCCCTGGTCTATAATATCAAAACCAAAAAACCTACAACCTTGATTGACCAATCAAATGAACCTTGGAACCGTGAAGTTTGTTTATCGTACATTCATAAATGTTCACTGTGACCACCATGAGCAGCCCGAACGACATCTACGCCATAATCAAACTCGTTCCACGCTCTTGTCAGTATGTCCGGTGTTACGGTTTGGATGGCGTCCGTAATTCTCGTTTTGAGATGGCGAGGGGGAAGCGAGCTCGCATTCGACACGTCAATGTGAAGGGGACAGTCTGATGTTTCATTTATGTGCCGAGAGATGACACTGGGAGCGTCTGTCGTCGAATTATGAGCGTGTGTTGTGTGTTAGTCCGCATCACGATGGCGACGGAACAACAGAAGGCATTCTGTGTTATTCAGTTTGCTAAATGTGAATCGGTTACGACTGTCCAACGTGAATTCTGTTGCAAGTACGGACGTCGTCCTCCCGACAGGTGAAGTATCGTACGTTGGTTTCGTCAGTTCCGTGATACAGGGTGCCTTTGCAAAGGCAAAAGTTCCGGGTGGCCACGTGTGTCCGAAGAGAATGTGCAACGGAGTCAACAAGCGTTCGTTCGCTGTCCGAGAAAATCAACTCGACAAGCTAGCCGGGAAATGCAAATCCCTCAATCGACGGTATGGGCAGTGTTGCGAAAGCGATTGCTGTACAAACCATACAGGTTACAGCTTGTGCAGGCTCTTACCGAAAGGGATAAAGAACTGAGACGTGATTTCTGCGCGTTCGTTCTTGCCCAGAACGAGGTAGACGATGCCTTCATGTCTAAGATGGTTTTTAGAGATGAAGCGACGTTCCATACAATTGGTAAGGTGAACCGGCACTACGTGCGGATATGGGGTCAGGAGCCTCTACATGAAACCACCGAACACGAGCGCGCTTCTCCCAAAGTGAACATGTTTTGCGCTGTATCCAAAGACACTGTTTTCGGCCCTTTATTTTTTCACGAACCCACTGTTACTGGAATCCCTTATTTGGACATGCTTACAGAGTGGTTGTTTCCTCGGTTAGAAGAGGCGGCTGGCGACTTCATTTTTCAGCAGGATGGTACGCCATCCCATTGGCACCTAGCTGTTCTAGGATACCTGAACGAGACGTTGCCGCAACGCTTAATTGGTCGAGGAGCAGCTGGTGACGAGGCTCTTCATCACTGACCTCCAAGAAGCCCGGATCTTACCCCGTGTGATTTTTTTTATGGGGGTACATAAAGGGTCAAGTGTTTCGTCCACCATTGCCGGCTAACATTGACGATCTCAAAACGAGAATTACGGACGCCATCCAAACCGTAACACCGGACATGCTGACAAGAGTGTGGAACGAGTTTGATTATCGCGTAGATGTCGTTCGGGCCGCTCGTGGCGGTCACATTGAACATTTATGAAGATATGGTAAACAAACTTCACTGATGCACGGTTCATTTGATTGGCCAATCCAGGTTGTAGGTTGTTTGGTTTTGATATTATAGACCTTGAAAGTTGAGGTATTCTTTTATGCTCACCCTGTATTTCGAAGATATCCAACAGCATAGAAATCAGTAATTTGGAAATATACATAGACGTTGTAGAAATTGTTTGAAATAAACCATCAATTCTCATTACATTCTCCCAAGCCTATTGGGAGACAGTCCTTCAAGTAATAAGGTCTTCTCTTGTTCAGAATGGAATGCATGGGGTGTGGATTAGACGACTCAGATGTGAGATTGCCGTGAGATTCATTAAACCTACCTGGTAGATGTTCAGACTCAGTTGAATGAGAAATTACTTCAGCAGGTGCTCGAGAGATGACAGCAGTAGACAAGGACTGGCACCGAATTTGTACTGGATACAAAAATAATGTAGCCGGTACTAAATTTTATTCATTCCGAAGTTGCTGAACTGAAAAGGGAAACATCAGTTCGTGTGAAAATTAATTCAGAAAAATATTTTAGTTCAGATCCCTTTGGACTAACAGCAATCGGAACCGCATCTATATCCGGACACGGAAATGAACTGGAATATGCGAAAGGCATTCCACAGGACTGAAATTCGTAAATAAATCTAATTTAGATTCAAGCCCGGACTGAAATTATACGATGTTCCTCCAATAGTTAGAACTGAAATTAAATATTCCGTGGTGCTATAATAAATGCGAAGACTAAAATTGAACTGATTTGACCGAAAATCCCANTAACTGAAATTAAATATTCCGTGGTGCTATAATAAATGCGAAGACTAAAATTGAACTGATTTGACCGAAAATCCCACTTTCAGGAATGTAATTCACAAAGTGGTTTCATTTCGTAATAAATCCGAACTGAAGTTCCCCAAATTTTCCGAACTGAATATAAATTTTCTATGAGAAAGTAATTTGTATAGAAATGGAAATGAAACTGATTTAATTGAAAATCCGTCTTTATAGGCTGTAATTCCGTTCGAGCAAAAACGGAAACTATTCAATGACCTCCTAATATTCCAAACTGATAATACATTTTATATTTGGAAGTAGTTAATAAAATAACAAAAATTGAGGTGATTTTACTTAAAAGCCAGCTTTCGGGACTGTAATTCACAAGGTGGCTTAGTATAAGTTCAGGACCAATCTTAAATTAGACAATGATCCCATAACTATAAACAGAAAATAAATATTCTGTGTGGCAATATTTCATATTATAACTGTAATTATTAGACTGGTTTAGCCAGTTTTAGCAAAGGGGCTGCGGAATGTGGTTTGGTGCTGTCTGCTATAATTGATGTCATGATGGCCATCGTACATGTCCTTAACGTTGGATTTTCGGCCATATTGTTTTCGTTTGCCATTTTGTTTCTGNTGTCATGATGGCCATCGTACATGTCCTTAACGTTGGATTTTCGGCCATATTGTTTTCGTTTGCCATTTTGTTTCTGCTGTACTGTTATGTTTACATGAGCTGTCACTATGTTATTGCACTCATATGATTCGTCATCTTTGTTTACAGCCTCTAGTGTGTGCTGATGTCGTTCATCATCTTNACTATGTTATTGCACTCATATGATTCGTCATCTTTGTTTACAGCCTCTAGTGTGTGCTGATGTCGTTCATCATCTTTTATAACTGCCAGTGTGTACCACATATATCCACCATGTTTGTTTCTTATCGTACACCAGAGTGCGCCATTTGTGACTGCCATGTTAGTTTCTCTTCTCGTTCACTAGATGTCACTGTTTCCTTACTCGTCGTAGGTGAGATCGGCTAGTGAAATGTTTCGTGGTGGAGACTCTCGCCCTTACGAGCACGTTTTTGCAGACTACTCAAAAACCGCTCTCTTGGAGGGATGGAGCAGTGAACCACCAACACAAGGGTCACAGAGAGAATGTTCAGCCACCTGAGCTATTGGAACACGTGAAAAAATAAAGGATGTAAGTTATGTCCACACAATAATACGATCAGCGAGGCCATGTCAAAGGGGGGTAAATANCGTGAAAAAATAAAGGATGTAAGTTATGTCCACACAATAATACGATCAGCGAGGCCATGTCAAAGGGGGGTAAATAAAATTACACATTTAATCTGTAATTATATATGTTTTTATTTAATTTTAAAACTCTAAGACTTAAGTGCATAGAGCAATTCGTCTCCGAACTTATATTTTCAAANATTTTAAAACTCTAAGACTTAAGTGCATAGAGCAATTCGTCTCCGAACTTATATTTTCAAAGGTAATTCGAATATTACATCACAACCATTAATTACGAACAATTATTTAATTACATATATAAAGTGAATTTTGTATTTCCTTTTAAAACTTTAAGGCATAAGTATATCGAGAAACATGTTTGCGAGCTCGTATTTTTAAGGCGGAATCAAAAATGACATCACAAAATACCATTGTGTGTCTACGTATAGCACCATATTGGATTTTGTAGGCTCTGATGTACTTATATATCAAATGTTATATATTTTCTTACTTATGTTATCAAGTCTAAAGCTAACATGACAACCAAAACTTCAATTATTCTAACATGTTCAACACTCTTTAGAATTCAACAGGCACAGGTGCGCTGTTCGGAATTTTTAAAAGTAACTATGTAATTAGCCCAAGCTGCAAATGCAGGACCAGTGGGTACCTTACCAACAGTCATGTTTAAGCATAGTATGTCCATGTCGGATCCACACCAACTTAAAGGCATAGTTGGTGATCATTCAGCGATTGCTGGAGTAAGGAACATTGAACTAGGAACATTACAGACCAGTACAAGCGTGTTTAAGAGAAAAAAGTGAATTACATCCTAGGCCCTCTGAAATCATTGTTGGCTGTCATTTTGGATTAGTTGGTGTTATAACCACTGAATACACATCATATGTACTACGTGTGACCTCTATCAAGGCAATATCGTCCACCACGCCTTAGAATTCTTGTAAAAATAGTTGCATGTCATTTTCGATTCACTGAAGTTATATCTGCCAAATGTATGTCTTAGGTGCAACTTGTGACTTCGAACAAGCGATTTGGCCAATATGCCTTAATTCTCCTGATAGGCACAGTTGCCTGCAATTTTCAATATGGTGAAGTTATAACTGCCATGTTCGTATGTATGCCACTCATGATATCAATGAAGACGATATGGACTATTACTCCACAAGCCTTCATCATCCTTTGGACAAACCTGTTACTGATGCTAGAATAGTTAGCTACTCTATCAGTTGCTTTGTTGATCGGTACGTCTTAACACTTGTACCTATTTAGCCTTGCGATGACACCACCTACTTATACTTTTTTGCTATTTTCCTTTTACTTCTATAAATAACCTTTTTATATATTCCTAAACATTTACTGGCATCTATTGTGAACGAGTTCTGCAGTTAAACTGTGTGTGATGGGATAATGTTTTCAGGTCAAATGCTACAAAACCAGAGCTGCGCACGTATTTAGTAGTTCCACCTCTCCCCAGAAAATCCACACACCCACGTTCAAACAAGTGCCACAACGTCTGGCGCAGACAGTAGCTTGCTTCTCATACGCTGACCCGGACCTGGTCGAGCGAGCGTATGCATGTTTTCTCCGTAACTAGGCTAAAAGATCGTATATAGCATTTGGAAAGCTTTTAGTCATTCTCGTACAAACATCCTTGTGCAGTTCATGACATGGCAAATGCTTTCAGCTATTATTTTTTTATACCGGTTTCATCAGCTAAATTGTTTTTATTCCTGTTAATAATATATCCTTTAACGTGAGCACTTTTAGACACATAGCTATTTAAAACATACCACTAATATAAATATACGTGAAATACTTAGTTTTAGCATGTNGAGCACTTTTAGACACATAGCTATTTAAAACATACCACTAATATAAATATACGTGAAATACTTAGTTTTAGCATGTAAGTACACATTTGTTGTTACATAATTACGTTTATCAAACATAACAATTATAATTCGAAAGTGAAAATAAAGTATTCNAAGTACACATTTGTTGTTACATAATTACGTTTATCAAACATAACAATTATAATTCGAAAGTGAAAATAAAGTATTCCGGGGGCCACGGTGGCGTAGTGGTCAGGCTACTCTCTTCCCACCACGGCGAACCTGGTTCGATTCCCGGCAAGATCGCCTCCGGATTTTCGCGTGTGGGAATCGTGCCGGACGATGACGCTGGTCGGCGTGTTTTCTCGCTGATCTCCCGTTTCTCCCGCCCTTGCATTCCGGTGCTGCTCCATAATCACCTCGCTTCACCCTCATCGGCTCTCAAGAACTCGATGTTAGGAGCCGCCCAAATCTCTTAACTCACTCATTAAGCATTCCGCCAACCAGGACGTATTTTGCCCTTAAGTGCGTGAGCGCTGAGGAAGTCTCAGGCCCGCACTTCACGTGCCTCATCGTCTCTATGTGTAAGACATTGAACAAGTGTGCAGTCTTTCCTTCAGAAACTTATCTCTGAGACAACTTAAAAATTATTTAATAATATATTTTTACCACTTTCTGATTACCAAAAATAAAAATCTCACACACAAACGTAGAACTCAGCAAGACAAAAGACGAAGAAACCTTTTACAACACCACAGACAGATAATTAGGAAAAGCTGTTTCCTAATCAATGAAAAATAAATATGTATAATTAAAATGACAAAAAGATAGACGAACAAATTACTATTACAAAACAGGGCAGACAACGAAAGCAAACCAAAAGACAACACAATGACGATAACATACACGCGTGAACAAAATAGTGCAAAAAATAATATCAGTGGACACTGCTAAACAATAAAACTCAAAATACATACAAAAATAGGACAAAAACCACAATGAAACACAAGTAAGGAAAAGCATTTCCTGCCAGATTATAAAAACAAATAAATCAACACTAAGAACAACACAGGAGTCACAAAAATAACCAGAGAAAATAATAGATAAACCAACAGAGAAGACACAGAGCAACGAAAATAACACAAAAAATAATAAGTCTTCACGACGTTTCGGGGCCTGAAATCTGTCCCCTTCTTCAGGCGAGACACTGGAAGGACACGCAGTAGACTGAGCCGAATCTTTGATTTTTTTAAAAATGGCATTTTGCTCTTTGGCTATGGGTACAGAATTTTCTCACATAATCTTATTATTTGACCACACGTGTTCAGTTAGTTTTGATTTTTCTGTTTTTCCCTGTTTAGTGTTCTTTTTGTGTTCCTTGACACGGGCGGACAGTAGCCGGCCTGTTTCCCCTATGCACACACTACCGCACTGACAAGGAATTTGGTAAATACATTTCTGTGTGTGTTGTTGGTCATTGGCGGGTTTTACTTTTGTTAGTATAGTTTTTATTNCACTGACAAGGAATTTGGTAAATACATTTCTGTGTGTGTTGTTGGTCATTGGCGGGTTTTACTTTTGTTAGTATAGTTTTTATTGTTGTAGTGGGTTTAAAGTTGTATTTCTTAGCCAGTCTTCACATTTTTTCCTAGTCCTTCAACATATGGAATAACTACAGTGGCTGCAAGAGGTTCTGTGTTTTCTACTTTTGTGATTATTGAATTGTCTGGGCATAGCATATTTTTAATGAATTTGTATGGGTGGCCATTGCTGAGCAGTTCTTTTTGTTTACTTTCCCCATCCGAGCATAGGCTCTCGGCCTTGTTTACCAATGTATTAATAATGCCTGCTTTTGTGCTGTGTGTGTGGTTGGAAGTGAAATGCAAATACTGACCAGTGTGCATTGGTTTCCGATACTGTGGTGTTGATGGTATTGTTTTTTCTGTATACAAGAACATCCAAGAAGGGAAGAGAGTTATTGCTTTCGGTTTCATAAGTGAACTTTACAGATGGTCTGCGGTAGTTGAGGAAGTTGGTAAATTCCTTGAGTTTGTCCTAACCATGCTACCAAATCAGAAATGTGTTGTCAACATATTGGAACCAGATCTTGGGTGGAGTGACTGTTTCAGAGAGTGCTTCCTCCTCAAAATTTTCTATAAAAATGTTAGCCATGAAAGTAGAAAGAGGGAGAAGGTCCAATTGCCATTCCATCTGTTTGTTTGTAGAACTTTTCTTTGAACTGGAAATAAGTAGTATTTGTGAACAGAGTTATTAGTTCCATTATGGTAAGAATAGATAAGTTAGTTTGATCATATTTATGGCATTTCCAAAATTCATAAGCAAGATGTTCCTCTCAGGCCCATTATAAGTTTGTGTAATTCATTATTTTAGAAGTTATCTACATTCTTTCTGAACATTGTTTCACTGTTGGTTGGACACACTTCATCTTTCATAAATAACTCCTCACATTTCAGGACACTTGCTCAAGCACTTGAAGTAAGAGATAATGACGTTTTGGTAAGTTTCGATGTTCAGAGCCTGTTTACTAATGTACCAGTACCCGAAACACTTAGCATAATACAAGAAAGACTTGAAGCAGACCCAGAACTGAAAGNTTTACTAATGTACCAGTACCCGAAACACTTAGCATAATACAAGAAAGACTTGAAGCAGACCCAGAACTGAAAGACCAGTGATGTAAAAGCTCATTGTTTTCATGATGTGCTATCTTCCAAATGGCAAACCAATAATAATGTACCTTCCTACATTAAAGACTTACATAAATAACTGTTAACATACAACATTTGGTTTTACTTAGTAAAATGATTCCCCAGATATGAAATGGTGCCTCAAATATTAGAGCTACCGTTTTGAAAACAAAAAAATGGCTTGGCAGAAAATTGTAAAAATCGGATGTACTTACTAAGTTCTATATGTGTACCGAATTTGGTGAAAAAATTTCATGGATTCAAAGGGGGCATACAATACATCCCAGAGAGACATTCACATGACTAAATAAGCCTATTTTTTCAAGGAGAGTAGCTTAAAAATGCATGAAAGTGAAGTGAATATTTCAAGTTATTCAAGGAATGATGGAGGAAAAATCCTTTATTTAAAATTATTAAACAACTGTAAAAACCGCAGCACCATAAATCTTTCGAAATGTACTGTTTACAAACTCAAATTTCTCATAAGAAAAATACTAATACAATTTTAAAACATTTTAAGCTGGGTATAACGTTTCTCCTTTTTTGTGTGTCAATGGATACATAAAGTGTTTCGTACAACTAGTAGTATGCCTTGTTAGGTTTTCTCGTAACTTATTTCTTGGTTTCACATAATTCTCTGCGGATCTAATTATTTACGTTTTACCGTGAAGAATATAGCTTAATAATATATACTTAAGATTTTGTTGGTTCAACGATGCAATGAAATACCGTTTAAACAAAAAAACGTTCAGTTTCACTCCATGCTTTATACACTAATGCAGAAGAAAACATTGCGAATAATACGTTAGGAGCTAGAAAGTTTGCGTCTGTTTGAGATATAATTCACGCAATGCCAGACATAAAAATCTCTTCTGGCATGACTCCCCAAAATGTTTTTTTTATTTCTCTAAAACTTGCGGTAATAAGTCTTATTCGTGCTTCGCAACCAGTACAACAAATANCCAAAATGTTTTTTTTATTTCTCTAAAACTTGCGGTAATAAGTCTTATTCGTGCTTCGCAACCAGTACAACAAATAGTTGCTGAACTCTGGCGTGGGGATAATTATGTAATCATGTTAAAACCGTATTTTTGCTTATATTCACGGTAAATTTACACATCACTCTTTATGACTGTTTAATTTTGTTTGGAGTGTNCAAACCGTATTTTTGCTTATATTCACGGTAAATTTACACATCACTCTTTATGACTGTTTAATTTTGTTTGGAGTGTACGAATTCAGGAATGTAATTCCCTAACGTACAGTATACATGCTACGTTAAGCTACAATGTGCTGTCATGATTACAGGCGGCACACGCAGCGATGTGTGTAGATCTCAAGGCAGCAAGGGTGAATAACTTAACGGTAATATTTAGTAACGTTATTTTACGGAATAACAAATTGGCATGTTGCAATATTTCTGTAAATACAGTACGAAACTTTTACAGTGTGTGCTAGGTATTGATACCTGCCAAATGCTGAAGTTTGGAAGTAGGTATTGAATCTGCTCTGCGGCGTGAGGCGCCAGCACTTGATGCTAGCCCTCAGTGATAGGGCGTAGGAATACGTCGACACTGTTGTCTCTAGGTCCAATTTACTAATAAATTACACTTTATTTGCGAGTTCACATAATCGAGTTTTATTGTTGCTTGAACAGGTTAACTGGTACATGAACTCACGAGACAA
>NQII01000956.1:0-13892 GCA_002778355.1 Clitarchus hookeri | reverse complement strand
GTTTTTAAATTACGACATGGGAAGTTATTACCGGACACCGTACGAGGAATCATAGCAGGACCGAGCAACTGCGGGAAAACTTGCGTCCTCATTAGTTTATTAGAGGAACCGAATGGCTTGCATTTTGAAAACATATATATCTTTACTCTAAGTCCATTCACCAGCCAAAGTACGTACGGCTAGCGCAAATACTACAAGCAGTTGCAGGCCTCCATTACTTTCCATTTAGCGACAAAGACGCGGTCGTGCAGCCAAGCGAGGTTTTACCGAATTCCGTGTTTATATTCGATGATGTAGCGTGCGAGAAACAGGCGACAATGCAGCAGTATTTCAGCATGGGACGTCATGTAGCAGTTGATTCTATTTACCTATGCCAAACATATTCACGAATGCCTAAACAGCTGCTACGAGACAATGCAAATTTCCTAGTCCTCTTTCGCATGGACGACCTGAATTTACGCCACGTCTACTCGGACCACGTTAACACCGACATGACATTCGACAAATTTAAAGACCTGTGTTCATGTTGCTGGCACGAACCTCATGGGTTTCTAGTTATAGCAAAAGATTTTCCACTTGAAAAGGGACGGTACCATAGGGGTTTCGATCAGTTCATTATAGTACATCAGTGAAGTATGAGCTACTCAGTATCCAAGTTCGGCCATAGCGGCCTGAAGCGGACGCCGGAAAGCTGTATTATATCTACTAACGATGGGAACTGTAGTTTCGGGGGAAAACGGGCAAAGAATTTAGGCGGAGCGAAACGCGATAGTGACGCCACGAACGTATCCTTCGTCCGAAGCGTTACCTCGGAGGCGTTGCGCCCAGTGGCGACACTTCAAACCAATATAGAGACGCAGTTGCGCACAGTAATTGCCGGAATGGCTCGAATGAGGGCGGTAGCCACACTACAGACCAGTATCGAGACGCATCTACGCACATTATTGTCCGATATGGCTCGAATCACGGCCTTAGATACAGCTCTGAGCAGTGTGGGAGAGCGAATAGCCAGTAGTGTGCATACGACCGTGTTAAGCAAATTACGCCCATTGTCCGATGATATTAAGCAACTGGCTGATGTGGGAGGGAAGCTCGCCATGGTGGAAGGTCGCCTCTTCGATACTAATATACTTACCACGAACATGGATTTGAGGCTCGGCATGTTAATCGATAAGGTATCCCATCTGACCACCGTAACAACCGGGGACGCGCTCGACGTCGTGGAAGGTAGGCTGACCGGCACCACAAACATACAGTCTACCAATATGGAGGCCCAGCTGCACAAACTATCCGATGACGTACTTAAACTGAACGTGTTAGGAGCTAGAATATCGGCTGTGGAGAAGAAAATCACTGATGTGGGTGAGCAAGGGATCGCTAGAGTTCTAGCAGGCCTCACTGCATTACTGGAAGGACACCTTAATGTAAAGACGGAGCGTGTGATACCCCCCAAAGCTAGACTCAAATCTCATAGCCATGGAAGGCCGTCTGTTCGCCAACACGAACGTACTATACACCAAGCTGGACACCCAGCTGAGCAACGTAGCCAGCAATGTAGGGAAACTTGGCACGTTAGGTGGCGCGTTCGCAGCTATGGAGAAGAAAATGAACGATGTAAGCTATCAAGTTAGCAGTCTCGCCGCGAAACTAGACAGTCTCCTTAATGACAAAGCCACAGACGACGTGGGTGAGCGAGTGCGAGTTCTTGCCACAAAACTAGGCAGTCACCTTAACGACACAACCGCGCTGGAAGCAATAAGTAAGAAGCTAGACACGAACCTAGGTGCCATCAGTACGATGTCCCTCACCACGACAAAACATTTCCAGACTCTGACAAATAACATGCAACGCGTGGTAGCTAGCAAGCTTCCTGCCGTAGAGGCACAACTGGTATATTTAGGCGATCGCGTTGACTACAGGTCCCTTACGACTCTTGCTGCAACATTGAGATATAATCTGCGTATAGCAACAGAGAGCGCTGATAAACTTAGTGGTGTGGACGCCAAGCTCACAGCAGTCGAGGCACAGCTCACGCTTTTCGACATTAAGAAGTTTACAATTCTCTCCTCGAAACTAGACGACCACCTTAATGTGTCAGGCGCAGGTTCGGCTATGCTAACCACATTACGTACGCAGCTGGAGAGCGTAGGCAGCTTAGAGACGAATCTCAGCAAGATATTGGAAGGGATGACGAATAAGCTTAGTACAAATCTGCTCGAAGAACTCGATATTCGCAATCAAACAGTTAATACAGGACTTGCAGACCTCGAGGACCTTATACGACCCAGGATTGTTCGTAACTTAAACGATAGTCGCACGGACGATGACAAATGGGCGCATTGCGAGCATGTGCGTACTGCAGTACTTCAGAAACTTAATACTTTCGAAGATAAAATAGTCAATTTGATTACACGTAGAGCCATTGTCTAATAAATATATATAGTACGAACAAGTCACTGTAAATTTTAGTATAATGGCTGCAGCTGTCGAGGATTTACGCCGCGTCGTTGCAAGCGTTCACGATAAGTACCTACAGGCCAAACGCGCTCGTATGGAGCGCGATGCAGTATTGGAAGAAGCCTTTCGGACTATCACCTCTCGGCTAGATACTATAAAGGAGCAACCGGTTCCCACTATCGCTAGTGTGAAGACCGACCCGGACATCAAACCAAAGCCACTTCTGGAGGGCAATGGCGAAGATGGCGATGATGATGAGATATCCTTGGCAGAATTGAAACGTAAGAGAAAGGTAGGTTCTCGCCCGGACACTGTACGTACGTACCTCACTTCCTACACAACACGTTTTAACGATGTGACGTACGGTGTATATAGGCGGAACAGAAAATGGTATCTCGGGAACAAGCATATTTATTTTCTACCCAACGATTACATACAGATTGACAATGAAACCATACGCGCAGCGCCAGGCCTTTACGAGCTGTTATTCAAACGCAGACCTGGCGTGTATTCGCGCGAAGCATTACACCAATACCAAAAATTACTTAAACTCACGAGCGCGCATTTAACCGATAATGACATAACTGCCAATACATATAAGGACGAGGTACACCCGAAATTCGACATTATTGTCGAGTTGTTTCCCGACGTGGGCCGGGACTGACTTCGAAGCTTGATGGAGGCAGCCAGCTTGAGTTCGTTTACTGGTACGATGTAAACGAGCTCGTATCCAGACTGTGGCTACTCGTAGCATCTCAACAAGCAGGCAATCAGTCATACAAAAACGAAATTGTCAATATCGTCGAGGAACTTCGGGAAGGCGGCTACGACTACTGAACATGTCGCGTGCGGCAGTCGCGGCTGAGATTCACCGACCAGCAAGAAGAAATTTCCGCAGGAGGAAGGTGCTCCTTTTTGGACTCAACGATCTATATCAAGCTGACCTGGTGGAAATGATCCCGTATGCTACTGTGAATAAGGGGTATAGATACATGATAACAGTAATTAATTGTTTCAGCAAATACGCGTGGGCCGTCCCAGTTCGCAGAAAAAACGGGGCGGACATTGCCAAAGCCATGCATACGGTCTTAAGCGATAAGGGACCGCCTAAGAATATGCAGACCGATTTAGGTAGGGAATTTTACAATAAAGCTTTCCGTTCTCTCATGGACGAGAACCGAATAAACCACTACAGCACCCATGGCGAAAAAAAGGCTTCAATTATTGAGAGATTCAATCGAACATTAAAGGCAGATATGTGGCGTGAATTCTCAGCGCGAGGAAAGTATGTGTGGCTGGATATGTTACCTCGTCTAATTACCAAATACAATGCTAGAAAACACAGGACCATTCGTATGCGTCCGGTGGACGTTAAAGACAATTCGTTGCTGGAGACTGTGTTTAAAATCGATAAGATAGTGGACAGGCGGAAGGTAAAGTTTAAAGTGGGTGACTATGTACGCATTTCCAGAAATAAACCAACATTTGCGAAATCTTACACACCCAACTGGTCATTAGAAATATACAGAATTAGCCAGATTCGACATAACGAACCTCGGACCTTCGTTTTGGAAGACCTAAATGGCGAGCGTTTGAAAGGACAATTCTATATTGAAGAACTAATGAAAACGCAATTCCCACACACTTACTTAGTCGAGCGTATATTAAAACGCCGCGGCAGGCGTGCATACGTGAAATGGTTAGATTTCGACTCCAGATATAACAGCTGGGTTTTACAATCAGATTTGAATTAAATATAAAATACTTTTCTGTATGCACACACACACGGGACGTCTCTAGGTCGAGAGGGTGGGGGCGAGGGAAGACTGCGCCCGACCGCTCTTAGCGTGGGCTGTTACACAAGAGAGAGGGCCCAGTCGCGCGGTTCACCGCAACCGCAGGGCGACCCTGCAGTAGCTGGCACGCACGCCTTTCCCAGGCGGGGTGGGTTACGTTACGCAAGGCCCCCCGAGTCACCCACACCGGAGCCTTCCCAGGAGGATGGGGGATCATGTAAGCAATATCCGGGCGGCGAGATGGCGCCAAGATGGTGCCGACAAGTTGCAACACAACGTCTCGAGGCGTGGCGCGGAATAAAAATGTTTGAAGTTCTATCAGAAAGATCGTACACATGCATGTAGAGTATCCTGGATCATATCCAGCCCCTAACACAAAGTGTATAAAGAAGTAACNCACAAAGTGTATAATGAAGTAACACAATACCATTTAACTGTTAGTGTATAGGTATGAGTCGTAGAGTCAAGAACTCCAAGAAAAGAAGCGG
The DNA here is from genome assembly GCA_002778355.1 of Clitarchus hookeri. Lineage (NCBI taxonomy): Eukaryota > Metazoa > Arthropoda > Insecta > Phasmatodea > Phasmatidae > Clitarchus > Clitarchus hookeri. Next base: position 9,151 of record NQII01000956.1, on the reverse strand, counting down.
ACTGGTAAATTCTCTTATTACCAATTTGCCCTTTGAAGCGCACATTCCTGGATATAAGTATTGCGGTCCGGGCACTAAGCTGGAGAGACGATTGCAGCGTGGCGACGTCCCCATTAACTCGTTAGACACAGCGTGCAAAGAACACGACATTGCGTACGCGACAAGTACTCAGTTGGCAGATAGGCACGTTGCCGATACTATTCTTGCAAATAAGGCGAAATCAATAGTAGGGTCGACACAGGCAAAGCTTGGGGAACCCATAGCAGCGTGGGGTGTGTCGAAAATTATGAAGACTAAGGTGAAACGCGGCATGGGAATGAAATTTGGTAGTACGAAAAAGTTGCGCTCTCGCAGGAAACCCCGTAGGTTAGCAGTGAAACGAGGCGGTATTCTGCCGTTCATCTTGCCTGCTCTAGGTGTTCTAGGAAGTTTGGTTGGGGTTGCTAGCGGAATTGCCAGGGCTGTTAATACGGCCAAAGACGAAAACAAACGCTTGACGGAGACTTTGAGACATAATAGACTAATGGAGGCGCTTGCAAAAAAGGTCGAGGACTGTAGCTGGAGGAGGGGGCAGAAAGAGAAATCGACAAAGAAAAAGAACGAAGCGTTCTTAAGAGGTCTGCCAGCCCACCCGCTAACCAACTTTGAAATACTGAATTATGCACGTAAATTAAAATTAAGGAATTTCCGGGGAGTGTTCATGCGGGATAGACTGCCCCTTCGAGCGCGCAGGATGGAATGTGGTATAGTGAACCTCGATAGTAGCGCAGGGCCGGGAACTCATTGGACAGCATATAAAAAGAATGACGATACGGTCCACTACTTTGACAGTTTTGGAAATTTAAGAACCCCGCCAGAACTGAAAACGTATTTCAGAGGAGCGCGAATATACTACAATCACAGAGCAGAACAAAAGCCACGATCATGGAACTGCGGACACCTTTGTCTGCGCTTCCTTACAAAGATAGATACTTAACGAGTGGGCGCTAGGTGCTGTCTTCAGTCATGTCCGTTACCTTGATCTTGTCGGGCACTAGTTCGGAATTGCGTTTCGTACACTTTCCACCACTCTCCCTGAAGGGAGTATGGTCCGTGGCAGTGATTGATTTTCAAACTTATTTCTCGGTGCCAAACATAGATGACCGCAATTGTATGTTCCGTTACGTTAAGGGGGGTGGGAAGATGGGAGAGGTGCGTATTTCCACAGGGTCTTATGAAATCAATGACATAGGCGAATATCTTACGCGTGAGCTGGGACAGGAAGCCACATTTGTACTACACGGTAACGCGAACACATTACATAGCGAAATGAAGTGTAGTGCACAGGTAGACTTCTCGGGCAGCGATACTCTCGCCGCCATGCTAGGATTCGAGAACGCTACATACGAGGCTAATAAAACACATGTATCTACGCTGCCGGTACAAATATTTCCCGTCAATGTCATCCGAATAAACTGTAATTTGGTTAACGAGTCGTATCTCAACGGCAAGCCCAGCCAGACACTGCACGAATTTTCAGCGATGGTGCCACCAGGATTTAAACTCGTAAATGTGCCGAAAACACCCATTTATGTTCCGGTAGTATCGTCGAACGTACAGGAGGTCGTAGTGTCCGTTGTGGACCAAGAGAGTCGATTGATTAATTTTAGAGGCGAGGAGATAACGGTCCGCTTGCATTTAAGGAAAGATGGGCCTGAAAATTAAGTGTGCGAATGTAATAAAAGTCGCCTACGGTACCAAAGGCAAAGTCAGTACGAGTCAGGCACGCAGAGCGCTAACACCTTAAAACGCGTGTTTCCTTCGACGATTGGGACTAACGATCAAGCATGGACGTGGAAATATTAAACGTCGCAGAGCCAGCCGGGTTCGAAGACGCGATCACTAAGGCTGAGATACACACTTATTCACCCTATCTTCCAGGCCCCTACATGCCTTCGTCCGAGGTCCGCATCCCAGTGCAAAACCAGGATATATACACGGCACCCTGTAACTCATACTTGTGCTTTCGGGGAACACTAACGAAGCCTGGCCATGCGCTTCCCGTGACGACTAAAATCATTAGAAACGGTATACTTCACATGATAAGTAGAATTGCATATGAGCTGAACGGATGTGAAGTCGACGCAACTCGTGATGTGGGAATTACAGCCACCATAAAGAACTATCTGTCGTTAACGCATAACCAATTGCCTGCCGCCAAAATGGCAGGGTGGAGTATAGACGATGAATTTAAGGTTCCAGTCTATGCGAACGGGAAATTCGAAGTTTGTATTCCACTAGCTATGCTGTTGGGGTTCGCGGAAGATTACAAGCATGTAATTATTAATTCCAAGCAAGAGTTAGTTATACACATGGAAAACACACAAGCTGACGCACTACACGACACTGGAGCGGAAGCTGCCACGCTAGCAATACGCTCTATTGACTGGTTATTACCGCACGTGCAGGTCAACATGTCTGAACGCGTAAAATTAATGAAATATGCGGAAAAAGGAAGGAACGTAGATATTGTGTTTCGTACATGGAGTTTAGAGACGTACCCGAGTATTCCCGCCTCCAAGAGCGTTAACTGGAACGTTAAAACTAGTTTCACGAGTGAAAAACCGAGATATATAATTGTTGCGTTTCAGACAGGCAGGCAAAATGTTCTCAATACAGACTGCTCGAAATTTGATCACGTCAATATTAAGAACGTTAAAATTTATTTAAACTCCGAGGCTTACCCGTACGGTGATTTGAACATTGATTTTACAAACGGTCCATATACGGTCCCTTATCAAATGTATGCGGACTTCCAGAGGTCGTACTACGGACAAACGCAGGCCCCCACACTCGAACCGAACACCTTTCTGAACACGGGGCCCCTACTGGTATTTGACGTCAGTAAACAGTATGATAGAATTAAATCTGGTGTGGTGGACTGTAGGATTGAAATATCCACAGCGGTGAATTTTCCGCCCTCTACCCAGGCCTATGCGTTAATACTTCACGACAGACTCGTAACGTACAACGTGCGAGACAGGATAGTTAAAGTACTGACGTAAATGGCGACAATACCTCAGTCACTCCCCGACCGGCAGAATGTACGTAAACTTCCAGGGCTTCGTCTCGCAGCGAGGTTTCATTATAAAATGCATCTGCGTGGCATATGTCGACGGACACATAGAATCACGCACGTTCTTACCGCCATTTCCATGGAATGAGCTGGACGTTAAAAGCAAAGTAACAAATATATGGCTGGAACAATACTATCACGGTATCAAGTGGAGTGTGGGCGATGTTGAATACGATAAAGTGCGAGATGTACTTAGCGCATTACTAAACNGCGCGAGATGTTCTTAGCGCATTATTAAACGGGAGCGAGACTGTCTTTGTGGCCGGGCCGGAGCAGAAGCGTCATTTAAGCACCCATTGCGAAACGAACCGAAATATTTGTGACCTCCAAACGGAGGAGGCTGGCTGTCCTTCGTTTCGAAGGTTGCGAGAACAATATATAAAAAAAATCCTCCACGTGTGTACCGCTTGCAGGCTCGGACGCATGTGTCCGTACCTGAACGCTCTGCCCTTAAGGTGTTGGAAGGGGGAAACTGACTCCGAGGGCCAACTTATTGTTACAAAAACACCGCCCGGACCGATATAAATACGACTGCCTGCGATGGGGGTAACTATAGTACTCGTCCGGTATCTACAACGACAGCAGCGATAGCAATGGAAGTACTCCTCACCAAGCTTAACGGGATGGGGCAGTACACGGCGCTGTCAGACCTGGTCATAGGCAAGCTGTACTTAGCCTCCGATTTCCGGAGGACCGAGACTGCATATGGCAAGTGTGTCACATGCATGTTAGACGAAGAATTCCGCATCCGGCTGCCGACTCGGTACGTACAACTTATCACCGACGCCGATATGGTCAAGCTGAATACGTCCACAGTCCGATTTAGTTATGGGGCATTAAGCCCATTGACCACGGGCGGTCTATGCACGCTGTTGAATTCTCATAAAGCCTCTCCTAGTACATATATATAAATATTGTTACATAACCCCACCAACGTCTTGGAAATTTCTTTTTATTTTAGTGTGTCTCACAGCGTCACTGCACTTAGTTTGTGGCCGTCTGTCTGTTACCATGCAAGCAACATTCGACCCGCTAGTCACGTACGAGGGTAAAGTCACGATTGGCTACANGCCCCACTAGTCACGTACGAGGGTAAAGTCACGATTGGCTACAGGAGAGTTCACTTCAAACCTCCCGGCCAGCCTGCTCAGGTAGAATGCTGTACCGGACTCGACCACTGGGCGTGTCGTATAAATGAGGATAGTTTTCTCTCGGTACCGTGTAATGTAACGACATGTGCTGTATATCACCTAAGGCCTGGAATTACGCTGCCGTGTTCACTCAGTACTCTGTTAACGCAAGCAGGCACCGAGTATATACGCCAGGTTTGGTTTACTCGTGCAATAGCTTATGAACTTTGCGATGCTGCCACTGCTAGTGTAATTACCCGCTGGACAGAGTGCTATACCGGCGACAGGCATACGACCTGCATGGACAGAGGTAAAATTACTTGGACGTCTATGTGTTCTCCGTTAACGTGTGAGGCGTACCTGGCTACAATATAAGAAGGGACAAGTGTTTGAACCTGCCGCAGTAGACATTTGTGTATCATTCAGAAGAGAACTATCGTCCGTCATGTGCAATACATTTAACGTACGTGACTGTGTGACGTTTCTGCCGGAAGATGTGAACTTGTACTCGAGTTACTTTATTGGTTATAGAAGAGTAGTGTTTAAACCTGAGCTGGGACACGAGCAAGTATAGATATGTGACGGTGACTATCATTTGTGGAGATACCACGACACCTGGGGCAACTTCCACTGAGACATCCTGCTCTGCTACAAGTGCGAACAGTGTGTCGTCTTCAATCTCCGGCCAAACAGCGAGCTGCCTGAAAATGGACGCATACTAGCAACACGTGCCGAAATTGAAGATATTACCGAACTATGGCATGAACGCCTCCATGGGAGCACGAAATTGAACTACGTCCTGCACGATGTCAATACCGGCTCTGCCTACTGCTGGTCTGAAGAGTGCATGGGACACATACATACAACCACGCTGATAGACTGTGGTAGTAAATGGACTCTGCCATGTGCCGCTAAGGTATGTCGTGTCTTCAATTGAAATAACAAGTGCTTCACTTGCTTCATGTACGTGTGTGTGGGAGGCCGTATATAAGTAACGCCTAAACAACACCAACAGCTGTTATATTACTGCATAATGAAGAGTGAAGGTGGTATGGTGTCGGTCGAGAGTGAACTGACTTGTCGCAGCAAGTGTAAATGCTGCTGCCAGGCTGTGTACGATCTACTTGCATGCCTTCTCCTGCTATTGGTCAAAGCTCGTGTCGACACTGTGTAGACGCTATATAAACGTACTGTTTACCTACCAGTCGACCTCAGTGTGCTCAAGATGAACATGCCGTTCTGTCCGGAGACCACCTACAGCAGTGTGACGCCTGGGGACGGCACCATCACCTATGAACTTGCCGCTGCAGGAGATCCAGCTGTCACCACTCCAGATGTACGCTCGTATAGTGAACAGTGTGACGGCATAGCACATTGGCTGTTTGCCCACACACCTGTTTCATACGAGTCGTGTCAGCAGATGATCGACTGCAATGTACTGGGGAGATATGTAGTTCACAATATGCGAACAGACACCCCCTTGCCTTGTGGAGCGGACGAAGTGATTACGCACACTTTGCTACATGATGCTATACGTGTTCACCTTCCCGACTATGTACCAACGCCAGAGACGCCTGTTCCTGCTGCCGTGATGGAAGTTACCGCCCAGCCTCTGCCTGCTGTCGCCTCCAAACGTACGAAGAAGGGTTCTGCATCGGTGATTGACATCACCGGTGACGTCGTCCGGACGTCCGCTGCAGCCTCCAAACGTAAGAAGGGGCCTCGACAGCGTGCGACACGCCCTGAACGTAAGAAGCCAGCCGCTACCGCCTGCCTGAGTTGCGGGAACTCATCATCACTACGTGACGTGAGACATTTAACTGTTGCAGAGCGGAAAACCGTTCTGATACAGCTCTTCAATACGCTACTTGCAAAGGTGTAGTGCCCAAAGGTTTTTTATTTGCAATGTTTTAACAATAATAATGTGCATTGTACATCAATTAGAATTGTGTGTGTGTGTGACAATATGTGCTTTTAATTGTATAGTTATGGAGATGGGGTTATAATGTGTTTTAACAAAAAAAGTTTTGCTTATATATTATAGGTCTCGTACCTGTTTTTATGTGTTCACGTAATGGAAAACGTGCATTGTGTTTGACATAAACGTAATTGAATGTTTATATATAATTCTTCGTACTTGATGTACGAGTGGGTGGCAATATTTCGCTTTCATTTGTATAGATATGGATATTGTTTTCTTAAAGTCCACAAAAGTTTTATTTGTAATGGTTTTTTAACATAGAACCTTTTTTGTGCTTGTATTGTCCACGTAATTGAAAACGAGCCTTGTGTATTGCATAAAGTATTGAATGTGTGTGAGTGTTGGTTAATCACGATTGTTTTGTTTGCAAATGAACAAAGGCATTGTAATACCTATTTCTTTGTACTTGATTTGTGTGTGCGTGTAACAAATGACAATTACATGTTTTGGTGGTATTTACGCGTAAGCGCAATTGAAACATGATTTGTGTGTGTTTAACCTCAAACAATACCTTTCCTGTAAGGTGTAATACAATATATATGTGTGTGATCAGAAACTTGTGTATGTGTTCTTATTGACGAGTGTAGAGAGAATGTCTTGTCATAACAAAAAATTAAAACCCCATGGTATTTTACAGTAACCTCAAAACGCAGTACACAGACACATTACTGCTTGCCTATCACCAAGGCGCCAGTCGTGGAAATGTATGTTCTGGAGACATCACACACACACACACACACACACTTTACTAGTAATTGAATGCACAAGTGAAACATGATTTGTGTGTGTTTAACCTCAAACAATACCTTTCCTGTAAGGTGTAATTACGCCACGATGTATATCATTTTATGTGACAATATATATGTGTGTGATCAGAAACTTGTGTATGTGTTCTTATTGACGAGTGTAGAGAGAATGTCTTGTCATAACAAAAAATTAAAACCCCATGGTATTTTACAGTAACCTCAAAACGCAGTACACAGACACATTACTGCTTGCCTATCACCAAGGCGCCAGTCGTGGAAATGTATGTTCTGGAGACATCACACACACACACACACACACACTTTACTAGTAATTGAATGCACAAGTGAAACATGATTTGTGTGTGTTTAACCTCAAACAATACCTTTCCTGTAAGGTGTAATTACGCCACGATGTATATCATTTTATGTGACAATATATATGTGTGTGATCAGAAACTTGTGTATGTGTTCTTATTGACGAGTGTAGAGAGAATGTCTTGTTATAACAAAAAATTAAAACCCCATGGTATTTTACAGTAACCTCAAACCACAGTACACAGACACATTACTGCTTGCCTATCACCAAGGCGCAAGTCGTGGAAATGTATGTTCTGGAGACATTACATACACACTTTGCTAGTAATTGAACGCGCAAGTACATGCCGTACTCTGTGTGCGACAGGCCCCGCTTGTCTCTCCCCTAAGACTTCACAAGGCCAGTGACATAACTGCTCGAAGAGTTTATCCGGGATCCGCTGCTGCCTTTCACCTAACTATACGTGTACACAGCGCCCCGACGGTTCCCAGCCATCTGCAGCTGCCACTCGCTACAAAACGCCCATTCAAGGTAAGTGTTCTNTACACAGCGCCCCGACGGTTCCCAGCCATCTGCAGCTGCCACTCGCTACAAAACGCCCATTCAAGGTAAGTGTTCTTCTACATCGTGTGTGTTGGTGAGTGGACATACATCAGGTAACCGCTCTAACGAGTGTGTTGTTGTTCATATCACTTGACAGTCAATGCGGCCGCCCTTGCATGTGTGTGTCTCGTAGTTTTAACAGCGACCCTCACGAACATGGAGTGTTCTATTCCAGAGCATTAATTTATTGGTGGGGCCACGTGCTGGGCTGTGGTATTAGACGTAATGTACACCCCACAGTCTTGTTTTTTTGTTTGTTCGCCCCTTGTCGGGAGAGAGGCCACGTGCTGGGCGGCGGTACTAGCTGTAATGAACACTCCCCACTGTCTTTTTTTTTGTTTTCCCACTACACGGCTCTTAGCGGTGAAGTCGACCGGCTGACCGCTTCAGGTTTCTCCTGTAATACCCTAGGGCTCAGGCACAGGAGGAGCTGCTCGGGGAACAACATCCGCTGCACGAGATTGTAGATAATCTGACCGCTTCAGGACCGGTCCCGCCCGAACATTCTGTATACCTTACAACATGTTAATTGTGAACTTGACTCATATCACGCATGCATCTCCTGCAGGTTAAGGGCCTAGGTTCGCGACTCGTGAGGAGGAGGTGGCGTACCATTTCACTGTTTTCCCTCCCTGTTCAACACATTCCCTAGACGTAGGACACCCAGGGTCGAGACCCGGCGAATTCACTTGCATGTTTTTTTTATATTTTCCACTCTAGTAATATTGGTTTTATTTGTAATTTACCTAGAGTGTTGTGTGCATGTACTAGCCGTGCTATTTCGTGTTTAACGTCACACACACCTGCAGGTTAAGGGCCTAGGTTCGAGACTCGTGAGGAGGAGGTGGCCTACCATTTCACAGTTTCCCTCCATGTTCAACGCATCCCCTAGACGTAGGACACCCAGGGTCGAGACCCAGTGAATTCACTTGCATGCTTTTATATTTCCCATTCTATTAATATTGGTTTTATTTGTAATTTACCTAGAATGTTGCGTGCATGTACTAGCCGTGCTGTTTTGTGTTTAACGTTACACACACACGTAGTATTTACGAACTAACCGGGAAACTGGGTGGGTTTGTTTCATAGGACATCACCACCACCACCNTATTTACGAACTAACCGGGAAACTGGGTGGGTTTGTTTCATAGGACATCACCACCACCACCACCACCACCTCCTACAAGTAAACAGAGATGGAAGCTAATACTTCGTCACCAGCGTTGAGTCCTTCCTCTGCTGCGTTGCCAACTCCCCCTT
>NQII01000955.1:549467-607207 GCA_002778355.1 Clitarchus hookeri | reverse complement strand
CAGATCTTTAATGCCCACAGAAAATTAGGTCAAAAACATATTAAAAACCTATACAGGAGGCAAAAGAATAGTTGCGAAACAAACAAAACAAGAACAATACAACGGAGTGTACAAGAATGGAAAAATAAATTACAACTCATTAAAAACACCAGTCGCACATAAAAATATGAGGATGCCACACCCATTACCCAGCATTCGCTGTAGGTCGTCAAGAATATTAAAAGTCAGACCAGCCTGGTCATACCTGCGACACTCCACTAGAATCTGCCAGACAGTCAGTGTACTGCCACAGGCCTCACACTCAGGAGGGAGTAAGCCACAAAGAAAAAATTTTTGTGTTAGGCACGTGAGCCCAATGCGAAGTCGAGAAAGCACAAAAGATCTACAAAGCGAGTGCATGNGAAAAATTTTTGTGTTAGGCACGTGAGCCCAATGCGAAGTCGAGAAAGCACAAAAGATCTACAAAGCGAGTGCATGAAATATCAGGATGAGTGCAAACAGGCAAGGTGGAGATGGCCCATAACTGGTTGGACAGTGACAGAGAAGTCCATTCCAGCTGACAAGCATGGCAGACATGGCCAAGAGCTGCATGCAGCACATGGCATTNCAGGCAAGGTGGAGATGGCCCATAACTGGTTGGACAGTGACAGAGAAGTCCATTCCAGCTGACAAGCATGGCAGACACGGCCAAGAGCTGCATGCAGCACATGGCATTCAGGGAAACGAGAGTCGCAGGGTGGAAGGCTGGATGCCTCCTTAGTATCTATATCTGCTAGTTCTGTGCCAGACAAAAGACACAAGATTAAGGAAAAGGTCCTTGTAAACAACTGAAGGAGTTGTCAACTTAGGAAAACCCCCTAGGTCAAGGCAAACTGCTATCTGTGTCGTCAGCTATAGATGTTCACAGCAAAGTAAAGGAGTAAGACATTCTACGCAAGGGCATGTCACAGCGGACAGATGAGAACCTGACTTAGCGGAGTACAAAAGTCATTGGGCAGATGAAGGAAAGCAGCGTGGTGAAAAGTGCTAAGAGTATGGATGCACCATCCCTTAGCAAAGAAGCAGTTCGTCATGCCTGTAGTGGAGAGGAGGTTCCCCAGTCACGGCACAAATACTGATAACAGGGCTCAGGCGAAAAGCCCCAGTCGCAATACAAATACCAGCATGGTGAACACTCGCTAATAGTTTCAACACAGATGGCCTAGCAGAAGAATAAAAGNAGTCGCAATACAAATACCAGCATGGTGAACACTCGCTAATAGTTTCAACACAGATGGCCTAGCAGAAGAATAAAAGACACTGCCATAGTATAGTTTGTTATGGACTACGGCATCAAAGTTTTAAAAAGATTCAGGTTCCTTACACAGCAAGACTTCAGGGACTGAATGACTCCTCCAAGTGAGTTTAAAATCAAACAAGAAGCCTAAAAATTTGACAGTATTGGGGAACACGTAAAACAGAGCCGTACAAAAGTATCTCGGGTGAAGGAAAGATGCTACGTTTTCTACAGAACTGGACCACCTGTGTCTTGGCGGTGGAAAAATGGAATCCACACCTGTCTGCCCAGTCACAAAGGTGGTGAACAGCAAGCTGGACCTGATGTTCTACCATGCACAGAGATGCAGGACGGCAGAAAATAGTAAAGTCATTCACATACAGAGCACATTCCACAGGTGGTCGAACGACAGACACAATGCCATTGATTGCGATAGCAAACAGAATGACACAAAATGATCCCCTGTGGCACACCGTTCTCCTGAACGAACTCCAGAGAAGAGGAAGCACCATTGCGAACTCTGAATGTACGGAAGGACATAAAGTTCTCTATAAAACCAGGGAGATGTACAGTAAATCTACAAGTAGACAGCTGTCGCAAGATGCCATGTTGCCATGTTGTGTCGTACACGTTCTCCAGGTCAAAAAAAGACCGCACGGAGGTGCTGCCCTCGCAAAAATGCAGTCTGTACGGCAGCCTCCAAGCTGACTAAATGATCACCGCAGAACGATTTTGGCAGAAACCAAACTGAACAGGAGTAGTCTGACTCAATACTGGACCACATCACAATCCAAATCACTACCTGTGTCATCATGGTGCCGTTTCAAGTGGCTGTTGACGGTGCCACCCTTTTGGGGAGAGTTTTTAGATGCCATGGTGTAGACCATCTGTATTAGGACTCGTCGACTCAGTCAGCCGTTCGTAAGAGGGGAGGGGGTGGGGGTGAAGAAGACAGTAGTTATAACACTTCACAGGCTGTACGGTTAGGAGGGGGACCAACTTCCCACAGATCTAAGTAGTACATGGGAACAGCTACCCTTCGCTGCTATTCACTGCCCCAGAGAGACACCAAAGTGTACGATGTGCAAACCAGGGGCAAATCGTACATCCGTAGCGAGACCAGTTTTATTCCCCTTTTAGGAAAAACATTGTTTGCTTCCCATCCTTTGATGCAATTCCAGGGAACTTGTGTTTGATTATATTGGCCACCTCTGTACAGCGGTAACACGTCTTCATGGCAGGTCTAGGCGCATGGGCTAATTGGCCATGACAACCCCTCCCACCAAGAAGGCACCAATTGGTACTTTGTGGATATATACATACATTTATACGAGCTGCACACTTAGATTTGCCTGCCGGGCCAGTAAGAAGAGTTTGCCAGACCATCACTGGCAAAGGCACCACATATGGTCACACAATTTGGAGACAGCACTCATTGGTGAGGACAAACTCTCATTAGGAAGAAGGACATCGCCCTGGCCTGAGATTATGCCATAAAGAGAGAAGAGATGGAACCTCTTAAAGTGGACAAAGAAATATGATAAAATAGAAAATGAGGAAAGACGCATGAGGAGATGGTGTGAACAAATTTCAGATCCAGACAGAGTCGCGATTAATTGCCTGTTTGGACTAGCATGGGTTGACTGTGGTGGTATTCTATAACCTCACCAACTACATGGGGGAATATACAGATTCAAAAGAGTTTAGCATCCCCCTGGAGATTACAGTACATTCTAAGTAAACTCAGCAGTCCTTTATTCAGCAGATTCATCTGCTTATTGGAGAGTGGTTATCATTATTAACCTTGTCATTATCTNAACTCAGCAGTCCTTTATTCAGCAGATTCATCTGCTTATTGGAGAGTGGTTATCATTATTAACCTTGTCATTATCTACAGTCCCAGTTACCCCAATAACCTAACACGTCCAGAGTGACGTATCTGCAAGAAATATGAGGCACCAGACATATATGCTCAGACAAGAACAAAACATTTCCTGCGGCGGGCGATTCCATCTCAAAGGGGGAGCTCCATCACAACATGACGCCTGGTACTGTGGCTGTTCTAGCTGTCTTAGCTAGCGCCGGCCCACATCCTAGCTGCACAGAAGGCTCTAAACCGCGCAGAGAGTTTCCTAGCTTGCTGTTGACCTACCCAGCCGACTTTGTACACTGGGTTACTTAAAAGATCACAATTACCACATGCAAATGTAAGGAAAAAATAATTTCTTACATACTTAACAGGACACCACGAACTGTTGATGCATTTTCATTAAGGAAAAATATTCTTTTTCCAAAAAGTTGTTGAAAATATCATGGTGTGTGCTAAACGAGGTATGTTAAAAAAAAAGGGTGACTTTTTAAAGTTTGTGNATGTTAAAAAAAAAGGGTGACTTTTCAAAGTTTGTGGGCTACGTACATTAAATTATATTGATTGTTTTTTTTTTTATGTTGGTACACATGTCCTCAACATATGTTGACATTATCAGCCATTTTGCATTTTAGTTTGTTTTTGACAGATACAAAGGTTAGATGCGTTTTGGTGTAATTTTTTGCTATAAAAAAATGGATCAAAGAATCTGTATAAAATTTTGTGCGAAAAATAAAATTAAGTGCTCCGACGCACTTAAAATGATGACTGTGGCATTTGGCGAGTCTACTTTGAGCAAAAAAAATGGTTATAAGTGGTACAAGCTCTTCACAGAAGGCCGAGAAGATGTTAATGACGATGCCCGCCCTGGACGCCCCAGCACGTCAACAACCGATTAAAATGTTGAAGCAGTGAAGAAAATTGTTATGGAGAATCGTTGAATCACTATTAGAGAAGTTGCTGAGGATGTCGGCATATCGGTTGGCTCATGCCATACAATTTTTTAGGATGTTTTGGGCATGAAACGTGTGGCAGCGAAGTTTGTTCCAAAATTGCTAAATTTTGATCAAAAGCACCGTTGCATGAGCATCGCTCAGGAGCTGTTGAATGACGTCAACGACGATCCCAATTTGCTTAAAAGGGTCATAACTGGTGACGAAACATGGGTTTATGGTTATGACGTCAAAACCAAAGCCCAATCATCACAATGGGAGTGGCCAGAAGAGCCAAGACCGAAAAAAGCACACCAAGTTCGGTTAACTGTGAAGGTTTTACTCACTGTTTTCTTTGATTGCAATGGCGTGGTTCATAGTGATATCTTGCCAAAAGGTCGTACCGTCAATAAGGAATATTACCTTGAAGTTATGCGCAGTTTGCGTGAAGCAATACAAAGAAAACGCCCGGATTTGTGGCAAAACAATTCATGGCTTTTGCATCACGATAATGCACATGCTCACACATCGTTGCTTGTTCGTGATTTTTTGTCAAAAACAACACCGTAATCATGCCTCAGCCACCGTATTCACTGGACTTGGCCCCCTGCGACTTTTTCCTGTTCCCAAAAACTGAAGAGACCCATGTAAGGACGGAAGTTTGCCACGATTGAGGAGATAAAGACAGCATCGCTGGGAGAGCTCAAGGCCATACCAAAAAGCACATATCAGAAGTGGTTCGAAGATTGGAAAAAGCGCTGGCACAAGTGTATTATATTTGAGGGGGATTACTTTGAAGGGGACAAAATAGATATTGATGAATAAATAAATATTTATCAAGAAAAATAAAAAGTCACCTTTTTTTTTTAACAAACCTCGTACATGAGTAAACAAAAAACTTTGTATACCGTAATTTGACTTGTCCAATATCTTTGTACTGCTATGTATTGAAAAAAAAAGATCTTACAGATGCAATTAAACAAACAATATACGGTATGTCTCCTGACACCACCTTCCAATGGCTAATGAGCAGGTCATACGTCGACATCAATCCAACTACATACGCACTATCAAATGTAACTATTAAAAAAAATTACATACATACTATTAGATGCTGAGTAGCCAGATATGGTAAGTTGTAATGATGTTTAATATGTGTGCATGCTTGATAGTGCACATTTATGGCAACTGTATGGACACTCACCTAACAGTAGGTTCCAAATGCCATGTCTTGCAGTGGTAGTTCCTCCAGTCTTTGGTAAAAATTTCAGCAGGGTCAAAAGCTTTGCGCTTTCTTTCATCTTCGCTGCTATTTCCCACTATAAACTCTCTGGTACGCCGTTCATTATCTGGACTGTGAGCTCGCAATCCACTAACTGATGATGTCACCTGTGAAATAATAAAAAAAAGCCAGCTATTAAAATGATAGATTTTTTAGCTTGACTTATGAGATCACTTTCCTCTGTGTGCGTGCATGTGCATGTGCGTGTGTGTATACACATACCCTTTCAATTTTTGAACGTGTGCACCAAATTTCACCAAACTCAGTACACAAATAGTACTAAGTAAGGGCACCAAACTTTTATAGTTTTTGACAACGCCAAGTGCTTACTTTTAAAATGGTGGCCATTTTAAAATTTAGGTTGATATGTCATATCTTGGAAACCATTCATCGGATTTACACCAAATTTTGTATGTTGACAGTGCAAGGCATAAGAATTGAATTTAGAGGTGAATATTGTTGTTGGTACGCCATTTTGGAAGATAGTGCCACATAAAAAATGCATTTTTTTACATTATATCTTGAATACTGAACAAATTCTGGCCAAATTTGGCACATAAGTAATACTATTAGAGGCCATGTAAACGCATGTATTTCAAAATCATGAGGCACTTATTTGCAAAATGGCGACCATACAAACAATGTAGGTTTATTTGGTATAACTACCATACCATCTGACCAATTGAAACCAAATTTTATATGCTGACAGTATCTACTACAAACAATATATATATATATATGCCAAAAACAACCACTTTTGTAAGCTGATTTGTAAGATAGTGCTACATTAATTAATACAGTTTTTGTATAATATCTTGGGAAACAGTACACTGATTCCTACATAATTTTGCAAACAAATAGTACTGCAGCAGGTGATATATTCAAATATGTTTTAAGTATCTCAAACACTTATTTACAAAATGGCGGCCATCTAACCACTTTAGCATAGTATGCTATATCTTTGATACCATGTAAACAATTACAACGTAACTTTGTATGCTAACAGTATATATTACTACCATTAAATGAGCCCACCAAAGGCTCTCTTTTCCAGGTTTCCGAGACCAAATTTGTGTTTTTTCCCTGACCAATCATTTTGGCTTTATTTTTGTTAATGACAAAATTTATCATATAAATAATCTATGCAATTATTGTATAATGCAATAAGAACAGTAAAAGTGTTACCTTGGTGCAGCAGCCATAATAATTGAATTCAACAGGCAGTCACCTAATTAGCACTAAATAATACTGTAACGCTGTTTGGTGAACAAAACCACTCAAGCCAAAAACTCGTGTACAAAATGTCAGGTTTAACAATGGATATGGCATAAAAGAGTTTGTGATACAGTTTTATTCCAAATAAATTGTAAACTTCAAACAGTTATTATTTGTAACATATCTAACGCATTTCTTGAGAAAACTGCATAAAATATTAAATTTACTATCACTGTGATTTGTAAGAAAAATTGCCTAAAAATCTTATTTTACACTGAAGTTTGTCTTAATGAACCTAAAAATTAGCGTAAAAACATTTTGAAACACAGATTTGGGTATGAGAATTTAGTATAAACTCATCAACAAATCTATTATGTTTGCTATTTAATAATAAAAAAAAAAATTGACAATAAACATGTGTAATAATTTTTTTAAATATCGTGAACATCACTGGATACATGCAGAGCTTATTTATATTTTCCAATATACTGGTTCAAAAAAAATTTAAGTTGTTCAACTCCATACGAAAATACAAAGCTGAATGTTAACAACTTCACAAAGAAGTGCACTATAGAGATGGTAATAGTTTATTCACATTCATATTAACCAATATATTCAAAACACATCCTGCTCAAGAAGAAAAAAACCTACCCTTATCTATGCCTTTCTCCTAGCAAGGAGGAAAAAGTAAGGGTTAAGTGGCTGCAGACCAAAAAACCTAAGACTTAACATACCAAAGACCTCCAGTTTAGGTGGTGCACACCAAATAGAGTGAGCTCGCTCAACTTGCATGGCAGCAACAAGTAAAAGAACCCCCACCAATACAGACTTGGGCTTTTCCACCCACCCAAAAAGACCAGGAACCCCGCAGATAACGGGCCGCACCCAAAGGGAACGCAGGACATGGTGCCCACAGAGACAACCATCCCATGGGGACTATTCTTCCCATCTATCAAGATGCCTGGGCCCTATAAACCCTGGATAGGGCCCTAAAAATTGCCAACCAAAACCCTTGATCTGGTATAACTGCCCCAGATACGAGCCCTGCAAAGGCAAATAATTGTTCATGCCAAAGGAAACACACTCAATGCTGCTACTGACCTACAACCAAGCAGTCGTCAAACAATATTGCGATCACATACACCTTTAANGGAAACACACTCAATGCTGCTACTGACCTACAACCAAGCAGTCGTCAAACAATATTGCGATCACATACACCTTTAACATATTTTTTGAAATGACGACGTCACAAGGTTAGTTTTTCATCCCATTCCCACATGTGATTGACGCCTCACTGACACTAGTTTGAACAGGTGTTGGACTCAGCACATTCTCCCCTCTAGGGCAATAGAGCTGGGACCCTATTTACAGGGTTAATAGATGGCCTTGTGGAAGACAATGGGCTTGGCTTGGTTCGGATAGTAATCATCTGGTGGTTGGTCTTAAGAGAAGCTGGCCTGATGACCGAATGAGTGACCATCATAGTTGAGCAAAGGTAGCGTGAATGACCTAGGCTGGACCTGGTCTGGCCGGGTTAGTCACGACTGTACAAACAGTCTTAGGCGGTACTGGTTCAGTGAGAGGTTTAGTTATAGCCCTAGCAGATGTGACAGTGGCTTGGGCAGCTGAACCCTGTTGGAAATGGATTCTTTGAACAGCTGATGACTGGATAAACGGTTGAGCAACTGCTAGTTTTGGATGAGGAGATGTTGGAGGTAGCAGTGAGATTGCTCTGGGTACCGTGAGGCAAACTGTCATATACACAGAAGCGAAACCCGGTCTGACCTTGCCACTCCTGTTGGGCATCCAGCCGATTAAAGCATCCCTCTTCCATGCAGCCTCAACCCTCAGTTCTGCATACATGAAGGTATTCCCCAACTATCTCTTCCGATGATCTTCGTGGTATGCTCTCTGGCCAGTCTTCTGTCTCCCAGCCCTGCGTTGAGGCACAAGGACGGATAGTCAATAGTAGGGGAAGAGAGTAGGTAAGTGAGTGAGTGATTGGGATTGTTGGGTGCTCGACAGTAGGGTCATTAAAGCCAAGAGAAATGTTAAATCCAAAACACATTAGAAACCTCCACAGGAGGCAAAAGGAAGGCTGGGTAAAAACCAGATAAAAACCTCCACAGAAGGAAAACGAAAGTCTAGGAAAAACAGAATAAACCTCCACAGGAGGCAAAAAAAAAAANGATAAAAACCTCCACAGAAGGAAAACGAAAGTCTAGGAAAAACAGAATAAACCTCCACAGGAGGCAAAAAAAAAAAGTCTGGGAAAACCAGAGGCAAAAGGACAGCCACAAAAGATTCACATCCCTTACACAGCAAGACTTTAGGGACTAAATATAAAAACTCCAAGAAAGTTTATAATAAACCAAGAGAACTAAAAATTTTAGTGTTGGAAACTGGCAAAATAGATCCATACGAAAGTACCTCTGGAGAAGGAGAGATGATATATTTTTGACAGAAGTGGCCTACCTAAGTCTTGGCTGTGGAAAAGTGAGTGAGTGAGAAGTATTGTGGGCCGCCCAACAGCGGGGTCATTGATTCCCACAGGAATGTAAAGACTTGGAAAACCTCCACAGGAGGCATAAAAGGAAAGTCAAAGAACAACAGATAAAACCTCCACATGACGCAAAAATGAAAGTCAAAGAAAAACAGATTAAAAACATCAACAGAATGCAAAAGGACAGACACAAATCAAACAAACAAAAAAGGATAAAATACTCTAGAGGAGCAACAACACAAGAACAAAAAACCAATCGCAACACATTAAAAAGACTCATTGTATGTAAAAAATGGGAAANGATAAAAACCTCCACAGAAGGAAAACGAAAGTCTAGGAAAAACAGAATAAACCTCCACAGGAGGCAAAAAAAAAAAAGTCTGGGAAAACCAGAGGCAAAAGGACAGCCACTAAAGATTCACATCCCTTACACAGCGAGACTTTAGGGACTAAATATAAAAACTCCAAGAAAGTTTATAATAAACCAAGAGAACTAAAAATTTTAGCGTTGGAAACTGGCAAAATAGATCCATACGAAAGTACCTCTGGAGGAGAGATGATATATTTTTGACAGAAGTGGCCTACCTAAGTCTTGGCTGTGGAAAAGTGAGTGAGTGAGAAGTATTGTGGGCCGCCCAACAGCGGGGTCATTGATTCCCACAGGAATGTAAAGACTTGGAAAACCTCCACAGGAGGCATAAAAGGAAAGTCAAAGAACAACAGATAAAACCTCCACATGACGCAAAAATGAAAGTCAAAGAAAAACAGATTAAAAACATCAACAGAATGCA
Organism: Clitarchus hookeri; assembly: GCA_002778355.1. Taxonomy (NCBI): domain Eukaryota; kingdom Metazoa; phylum Arthropoda; class Insecta; order Phasmatodea; family Phasmatidae; genus Clitarchus; species Clitarchus hookeri. Next base: position 597,338 of record NQII01000955.1, on the reverse strand, counting down.
AAAGGACAGACACAAACCAAACAAACAAAAAAGGATAAAATACTCTCGAGGAGCAACAACACAAGAACAAAAAACCAATCGCAACACATTAAAAAGACTCATTGTATGTAAAAAATGGGAAANCGAGGAGCAACAACACAAGAACAAAAAACCAATCGCAACACATTAAAAAGACTCATTGTATGTAAAAAATGGGAAAACATCGCTCACAGACAGACCCACAACACGCAGCATTCGCAGTAGGTAATCAGGAACATTAAAAATGTGACGAGCCTGGTCATACCTGTGACACTCCACAAGAATAAGCTGGACAGTAAAGATCACACTCAGGAGGAGGTTCTCCACAAAGGAGATATTTATGTGTCCGACAAGTGTGCACGATGCGAAGGTGAGAAAGCACATCATCTTCCCTGCGGGTACAAGAAACATCTGGATGAGCATAAACAGGCAAGTCAGAGATGACCCGTAACTTGTTGGACAGCCGGAGCGAAGTCCACTATCGCTGCAAAGCATGCCAGAAAAGGACACTGACTGCATGCAGCACATCGCACACACAGGGACACGAGGATCACTGGGTGAAAGGCCACATGCCTACTTAGCCGCCATATCCGCTGCTTCATTGCTAGGGATAGCCACATGCCCTGGGACCTACAGGAAAACGACGTGAACACCAATCCGCAGAGCTCCCCGCCAGCTTCTCCCGGATCATGGAAAGAAGTAGATGTGCTGTGGAGCAAGATCAAATGGCTGTCAAGGCACTCATCGAATCTAAGCACACAAGGCATTTACAGTGAAAACCCCCTACTTATAAAAAACAGAGCCTTGAAAATAGCAAAAAGCTCTGCAGTTAAAATACTGCAAGATGGATGAAGTCCAAAAAGATACAGAGAAGTACCAGTGACAAAGGCGCACCCAGTTGAGGTATCTGATTTGAAGCCATCAGTGTAAAAGCAAATAAAACTACAGAACACAAAATACACAAGATCAAGGAAAAGACCATTGTAAACAACAGAAGGAGTGGTCATATTTGGAAATTGCACTAGGTCGGGGCGCAACTCAAACTGTGTTGTCAGCCATGGCTGGTCACGGTGAGGCAAAGGCAACACATGCAGAGGTAAGTCATACCGCATCAGGGCATGTGCAAAATTGACAGATATTGGCTGAAGAGTAGATGGCCTAGCAGAGTACAGCCGTTCATGATGCAGATGGGGAAAAGCAATATGGTGAAGGTGATAAAGAGTCAGAATGCACACGCGCCTCGTAGGTATCAAGGCAGTACATCTGACACGCGTTAACCATACTCCTCATGGTCTTACAGACAGCTGGTGAGGAAAATGGGGTGATAGCTGGAAACATCCTCTTTGACTTTCCCTGGTTTCAAGATTGGCACAAGGGTGGACTCTCACCACTTCCAGGGGAAAACACCAGATGTCTAAATATTATTAAAAATTCTCAGCAAAAACATTTTCCCATCAAGTAGGAGTTGTTTCAACATAGGATAATGGATATTGTGGGGGCCAACAGATGTATGCTTTGGNACATTTTCCCATCAAGTAGGAGTTGTTTCAACATAGGATAATGGATATTGTGGGGGCCAACAGATGTATGCTTTGGGTGTGATAAAGACTGTTCCAATTCAAGAAGGGTGAAAGACTGGTTGTAGTTTACATCACCCGAGCCGCCAATATGGACACCCACCGCCTCGCAAGTCTCTTTGATGGCTCAAAATGAGGGAGTGTAATGTGCACTGCTCAAAATATCTGCAAAATATTGACCCAATAAGTTTGCTACATTTGACCCCATAGTAACAATATTGTTATTGACCAGATGGAAGGAAACTTGTGTGCTGAGAGATTGTTCGCACAACTTNTTGACCCCATAGTAACAATATTGTTATTGACCAGATGGAAGGAAACTTGTGTGCTGAGAGATTGTTCGCACAACTTCCGAACATTTTTCCAAATAAACTTAGTGGTAGCATGTACTGTTAGTAACTAAATGAAGTCACTCCATGATTTCAATCGCCTGTCCTTGATGACACGTCGAACGCAAGCCCGACAGACGTGGAAGAGCTCCAGGTTAGCTTGAGTTGGGTGAGCACTAAAGCATCTGAGCGCACATCGTCTACCACAGACAGCATCCCTGCATTCGTCGCTCCACCAAGGAACACGCCTACAACACAAGGTGAAGATTGGGGATGGCAGACTCCCCAGCAGACACGACAATAAAGTTGAAGAGTTCCACTGCCATGTTCACATCAATAGGAACCTGAGCAGTGAAGCGGAGGGAACGCTGAAAATGTGCCCAGTCTACTTTCTAAAGCATCCACTGAGGTGATATCGGTGGGGCAGTAAATGACACCCGATCCAATATGATTGAGTAATAGTCATTTCCACAGAGNTCCACTGAGGTGATATCGGTGGGGCAGTAAATGACACCCGATCCAATATGATTGAGTAATAGTCATTTCCACAGAGATCTGGGTAAATAGACTAATCAAAGTGGGTGGTGAAATGTGTAGGAGTACCAGTGTTCAACATGGCCATATTAGAAATGGTGAGCCATGACTCAACTACCCGACCCTGGCTGTACCTGTGGTCTGAACCCCAAATTTGATTGTGAGCACTGAAGTCGCCAATGATTAGAAATGGAGATGGGAGCTAAGATGAAATTTCATAAAAATCAGCTAACCTGACAAGAGGGNAATGATTAGAAATGGAGATGGGAGCTAAGATGAAATTTCATAAAAATCAGCTAACCTGACAAGAGGGGTGTACAAATATTCTACAAACCGTTACAAACACACCAAGGAACAACCAGACTGCCACTGTGTGCAGAGCAGTGCGAAGGGCAATAGCTGCATGATAAACAGAATCCTTCACCACAAGACAGACACCACCACAGGCACGGTCCATCCAGGCGGTAAAACGTGTGACCTCGAAGTAAGGTCATGTCAACGAGACGAAAGTACATTTCCTGAAGGCAAAGGACTGTACGGGTCAGGGACACTAGGAGCTGTTTCAGTTCTTCAAGATTATTAAAATAACCTCGGCAGTTCCACTGTATGAGACACACGAGTTACAGGAAGGATGTGTGTGCGGAAACAATTACTTTAATTTCCCCCCTTATGTCTGTTGACTGGTTTAAAGCCTCCCGAGCTTTCTCCAGTGTTTGGCATATCAACATCAAACGCCATTTTGGCTGCTGGCTCAGGAGATACAGGATGGCGTGGTGGCGAGTTGATGGTGTGATCCTTCGTTTCAGGTTCACTTGCAGAAAGGGAGCTAAGTGACAGAGTTTTAGGCTTGAAGTTTTTTACAGTAGCTTGCTACCGAGATTTGGCAAGGACAGCAGGTTTCGACAGTTTATTCTCAGCTGGCCCACACTGCGTACCGACAGTCGAGGTTCGGGTCGGCAGAACATGCTGTGGCTTTGGTGCAATCACAGACACTTCTGTCTGGGTAGCCACATCGACTGTCTGAGTATATGCATCCTTTACTGCTAGTCGAGCATAGGCAACAACACTGTAGGGAACAGAAGGTTTCAGGCCCGAGAGAGCTATGAATCGTTTCCATGTCTCGACAAAGGAAACCTTATTGATGACCCGGATCTACTGAAAAGCCTGCTCTTCATGGTACACAGGGTTTTCCTTCTACCAGACAGAGTGTCCTTTACTAAAGTTTACACAGCAGAGGTTTGCTGCACTTAGGACTATCAGGATGCAATGGGTCAGCACATTTTAGACAAGTTGGTGGCCAAACTGTTTACAGTTGTAACAACGCAGAGGAGCAGGAATAAACAGCTGAACACGCAAATTCAAATACTCGACTTTGATAACAGATGGGTGGTCACGCACACCTAAAGTCAAAATGAGAGTAGCTGTAGGTGACTTAACACCATCAGTAGTCTTCAGTACATGGCAAACATCAGTGACATACTGAGTCTGCAGCTCATGTAAGACCTCGCTTTTCGAGATTGCAATCAGGTCGGGACACCAGATGATGCCCTTGCTAGAGTTGAGGGACACATGAGACTTGACTTTCACAGGGAACTTTGCAGTTGTCCCACTGAAAATATTCATCGCCAAGAGCCCCACTGACTGAGCAGCATTCAACGTCTCGACCAGAAGCTCACACCTTTCATTTAACTTCTTACAGTCGGCAACAGAACCACCAGCTGCTCCATCAATAACTTTCTGCAATTCAAAAGGGGACACCTTTTCAAAAGTGTCCTTCTAAACTTTGGATAACCAAAAAACGTGGCATAGGTAACTTAACCGGAGAAGATTGACGCAAAACCAAACCACAATCCGAATCACTACCTGTGTTGTCGCAGTGCCGTTTCAACTGGTTATTGAGTATGCCACCCTTTTGAGGAGTGTTTTTAAAAGCCATGGTGTAGGCCCTCCGTACTGGAACTCATCGGCCTCAGCCTACCGAGATGAAGATGGAGGGGGTAGAAAAGAAGCCAGCAGTTAAAACACCTGTGCCATTAGGAGGGAGACCAACCTCTAACAGACCTAAGCAGTAGGAAGGAAGAGCTACCCTTGAGCTACCCTTCCCACACTGCACAAATTGGTGCTACGTGGGTGTATATGTATATGCATACAGGCTCCACACCTAGATTTGCCTGCCGGGTCAGGGAGAAGGGTTCGTTAGACTGTCACCAACAAAGGCACAATGTATGATCACATAATTTCGATGCAACACTCATTTGTGAAAACAGACCCTCATTAAGAAGAATGACATCGCCCTGGCCTGCGATGATGCTGTAGAGAGAGAAGATGCGATGCGACCTGGTGAGATGGAAAGAAACAGATGATAAAATAGAAGAAGATGAAGAAAGGAGCAAGAGACGATGATACGAACAAATTTCATATCCCGACCGTATCCTGATTAGTCACCTCTTGCGACAAGCACGGGGTGGCTGTGGTGGTATTCTAAAACCCCGCCGCTACACGGAGAAGCACAATGAGGCCCGGCAACATTTACGGGAATACAAAAGTTCAGTGCGGCCTATACTTGAAATATTAATTACTCCTAATTTTTCATTTAAAACTTCTGGTGCGGCCTATACACTCCAAAATACGGTACTTTCAGTAACTGTATTACTAATTGAAATTTTCATACAAACTATTACAGATACTATACTGTATAACAAGTGAAATGAATAAACAAAGCAATATACAGTATTACTATTGTGTAAATTTGTGCTACTTCAGCTATATTACTGCTATATATAGTGTTATATAATCATATAATTTTTAATAAAACTAGTTTTTACATGCACAAAATACTACTTACAACCCTTTCCTTTTCTTTNTATATAATCATATAATTTTTAATAAAACTAGTTTTTACATGCACAAAATACTACTTACAACCCTTTCCTTTTCTTTTACATAGGATGTGATGAGATCATGAAGGAAAAAAAAAGCTTCAGCATCAACCGTGACAAAAATATGATCTTCAAACTCTGTGATAAAGCTGCATTCTACAGTTGGCTTATTTGCTGAAATCAAGAAATACATTTTAATAACAATATTATCCAAATTTAAGAATGAACAATAGAGAGAACAGCGTATGAACATGCTCTGAAAATGTAATACTTAAATTTCAACAACTGTTCCATTATTAACTTACCGGTAATGTCCGGTGTCTTTGCTGTTTGCAGGTGTTCTGTTTTGAGGTGAAGCTGAAGAGATGGTAAAGCAAAGATCACTTCCCGTGTGTGATTGGGATCCTGCAGTTTGGAACTACTACTGCTACGAGATCTTTGTTGTTCAGCATTTTCCATTTTTTCACGCTCCAGGCTTGGAAACCTATCCACAGCTACAGAATAACAAAGCAGAAAATATTTTATGTTTTATTGGTAATACTATTTGAGAATATAAAATATGATTGCACTAACCACCAGATATTTCTTTCTTTGGCAGCAGTCACCCCATGTGACCATAATAACCTCATATCTGCCAACTCTTGCAAGATAGGTGTGAGGCTCACAAATTTACAGACAATCTCAAGCTTCATGTCTAAATTATATTTCCTTATGATTTTTTTTNGATAGGTGTGAGGCTCACAAATTTACAGACAATCTCAAGCTTCATGTCTAAATTATATTTCCTTATGATTTTTTTTGGTAATTAGCAAACTTTTGTTTTTGTATGTTTCACTGTGCCGAGTAATAGTGACAATGTCATTTGTGATATTGTGGCCTTAAATAGAGAACCTTGTTAAAATACGTTCAACTATTAAGGTATGCTTTGTTGTAACGTGACAATGTGCATCTAATTGTATTTGTGATAACCGTATCAGCGAGTGTGTAAGGCAGATGTAGGCCATGGCTAGCTACAGTGCATGTGCAGATGTATGAACATATGGAATGATTTGAATCAACACACAAACAACGTGATTCATCTTTGGATGGCAGACGTTTGTTGTAACTCATTTTAATGAATGATACAGTAAGGTGTTAAGTTTCGGTTATGTACAACGGAAATCCAAGTCACCAAAAAACAAATCAATTTTAAACAAAACATCACACCTTCACCCATCACATACTTTGTCCATTCCGTACATCTCATCTAATATGTTGCGTAAGTGTAATAGTCGCATCACAATTGCGTTTGTATTTTTTTTGTGCTACTGTTCTATTTCCAGTAGTTCATTAAATGGTGGTTGCTGCGGGTTAGTTAGGAAACGCACGTCTGTGCAGTTTAGACTTGAAATGTTGTATTAAGTGCTTTGTTAAAAAGTCAAAAATTTGCCTGACAAAAATGTTATGGCAGTAAACAATAAAAAACATGTTTCAGGAAGACTTATAGTAACGAGTTTCCATAAATTATTAAGTCATCTAAAGGAAGCAATTTCACATTTTTTACTGTGTGCCGTACTGATTTTTCAGTGTTGCACAGTGGAAGAGGAGATGTTCTCAAACACATCAACACCAAAAAACACAAAGTAAATGTTAAGTGTGTTGGTTTAAACAGGAAGGAAAATTTTGTGGTGATCAGCGATTACAGTGCTACACGGGTGGAGTGATTTTTCATATCATTCATTGTTGAAGACAATTTACCATTGACATGTGCTAATCATGCGGGGCCACTAAAATGTTTCCCGAAAGTGAAATTGTAGTGATGGATCAAGTCTCAAAAATTGAGTGGAGTCGTGTCAACAAAGATTGACTCGTCACTCGAGTCGAGTCACGGTGCTTTTAGGTTATAAACAACAAATATTCACACCTAACAATTACCTTTTGTGTCTTGCGAATCAATAATTTTACGTTACTAAACCGTTACTGTTGCCCGGAATGAAAACAATGATTGGGCTACATGCCTTGACAGTTGGTTGAGGTTTGTGATGATTGGCTGAGATAAAATCTGGCAGGGTGTCATATTTGACACTTGAGGCATTTTGCTTCCCAGCGAAATTCTTCCTCTTTGCTGCCACTGGGCAACAACAGATAAGGGGACCCTTGTCAAGGTTGACAGGTACAGTATCAGCATGACACTAATATGTACAACCATAGGACACATGGTATTTAAAAAATGAAGGGACTTTGTTTCATGGCATGTCACACCTTCAGAAGAAATACGCATAGGTACCGGTAAACTTGTCATTACTTTTCTCATTTAATTACTGTTTTAAAAACATGTGTTTAAAAAAAACACTAACAGTTAGGTAAAAAAAAATTTAAATGAGGACAGTTTGTCCGCTCACAACTATGAGGTAACACAAACTTTAAATATGGACTGCTTGTCAGCTCACCCTATGGGATGTTGACCGACCAGCCTGAAAGCTACCCTCCCATTCCATCCCTGTAACAATTACATTTTTTTTTCTATCAGCATCACACAGAGTACATTATCATTCCTACTAGTCATTCAATCCTTGGTGAGAGGATAAAAATTAGCACTGTGAATGACCTAGGCAAAGAATTTTTTTTGTTGGTAGAAACCAGTACCAAACTTTTTTTCTTGGTAAATCATAACTGAAAAAGGGGGAGGAAATTATAAGCGGCAGGCATTATAACCATGTACATAGGTAGACATTTACATTAATGGTGCAAACTCNGATAGGTGTGAGGCTCACAAATTTACAGACAATCTCAAGCTTCATGTCTAAATTATATTTCCTTATGATTTTTTTTAGGTAATTAGCAAACTTTTGTTTTTGTATGTTTCACTGTGCCGATTAATAGTGACAATGTCATTTGTGATATTGTGGCCTTAAATAGAGAACCTTGTTAAAATACGTTCAACTATTAAGGTATGCTTTGTTGTAACGTGACAACGTGCATCTAATTGTATTTGTGATAACCGTATCAGCGAGTGTGTAAGGCAGATGTAGGCCATGGCTAGCTACAGTGCATGTGCAGATGTATGAACATATGGAATGATTTGAATCAACACACAAACAACGTGATTCATCTTTGGATGGCAGACGTTTGTTGTAACTCATTTTAATGAATGATACAGTAAGGTGTTAAGTTTCAGTTATGTACACCGGAAATCCAAGTCACCAAAAATCAAATCAATTTTAAACAAAACATCACACCTTCGCCCATCACATACTTTGTCCATTCCGTACATCTCGTCTAATATGTTGCGTAAGTGTAATAGTCGCATCACAATTGCGTTTGTATTTTTTTGTGCTACTGTTCTATTTCCAGTAGTTCGTTAAATGGTGGTTGCTGCGGGTTAGTTAGGAAACGCACGTCTGTGCAGTTTAGACTTGAAATGTTGTATTAAGTGCTTTGTTAAAAAGTCAAAAATTTGCCTGACAAAAATGTTATGGCAGTAAACAATACAAAACATGTTTCAGAAAGACTTATAGTAACGAGTTTCCATCAATTATTAAGTCATGTAAAGGAAGCAATTTCACATTTTTTACTGTGTGCCGTACTGATTTTTCAGTGTTGCACAGTGGAAGAGGAGATGTTCTCAAACACATCAACACCAAAAAACACAAAGTAAATGTTAAGTGTGTTGGTTTAAACAGGAAGGAAAATTTTGTGGTGATCAGCGATTACAGTGCTACACGGGTGGAGTGTTTTTTCATATCATTCATTGTTGAAGACAATTTACCATTGACATGTGCTGATCATGCGGGGCCACTAAAATGTTTCCCGATAGTGAAATTGTAGTGATGGATCAGTCTCAAAAATTGAGTGGAGTCGTGTCAACAAAGATTGACTCGTCACGGTGCTTTTAGGTTCTAAACAACAAATATTCACACCTAACAATTACCTTTTATGTCTTGCGAATCAATAATTTTACGTTACTAAACCGTTACAGTTGCCCGGAATGAAAACAATGATTGGGCTACATGCCTCGACAGTTGGTTGAGGTTTGTGATGATTGGCTGGGATAAAATCTGGCAGGGTGTCATATTTGAGACTTGAGGCATTTTGCTTCCCAGCGAAATGCTTCCTCTTTGCTGCCACTGGGCAACAACAGATAAGGGGACCCTTGTCAAGGTTGACAGATACAGTATCAGCATGACACTAATATGTATAACCATAGGACACATGGTATTTAAAAAATGAAGAGACTTTGTTTCATGGCATGTCACACCTTCAGAAGAAATACGCATAGGTACCGGTAAACTTGTCATTACTTTTCTCATTTAATTACTGTTTTAAAAACATGTGTTTAAAAAAAACACTAACAGTTAGGTAAAAAAAAATTTAAATGAGGACAGTTTGTCCGCTCACAACTATGAGGTAACACAAACTTTAAATATGGACTGCTTGTCAGCTCACCCTATGGGATGTTGACCGACCAGCCTGAAAGCTACCCTCCCATTCCATCCCTGTAACAATTACATTTTTTTTTCTATCAGCATCACACAGAGTACATTATCATTCCTACTAGTCATTCAATCCTTGGTGAGAGGATAAAAATTAGCACTGTGAATGACCTAGGCAAAGAATTTTTTTTGTTGGTAGAAACCAGTACCAAACTTTTTTTCTTGGTAAATCATAACTGAAAAAGGGGGAGGAAATTATAAGCGGCAGGCATTATAACCATGTACATAGGTAGACATTTACATTAATGGTGCAAACTCAATTTTGTCAGGCCTGGCACTACTCCTGCCGGGTTTATACGCAGTGGATGGAGTGGGTTAGCTGACAAGGGTGATCTAGCCTCTTCGTCTTGTGTCTTGCTAGAATTGTGGCTTTACCTTATGTGCGCACCAGGTACCTTTNCAAGGGTGATCTAGCCTCTTCGTCTTGTGTCTTGCTAGAATTGTGGCTTTACCTTATGTGCGCACCAGGTACCTTTGCGTGCCTGGTCCACAGTATGGGTGGCCGTCTAATGGGTGGTGTTTTGGGCGACGTACGTCAAGTCCTTTTTAGGGGACAGACCGCAATCCGACGCTAGACCTGGCAAATTAGTTCTTAAACCGCGGTTCCCTGCCTCTCCTTAGTGGGGTGACGCTTACCAGGAAGGACTCAGCGCAATTCAAACAAGAAGGGACAGACGGCGGTGAGACTAGTAACGTGTTTTTTCCTGCCAGAATAGAACACGGTGAACCATACTCTCCTGCTGAAAATCAAAGCATTGATTAACTTGAGGAAGGTAAAGCAAAAGAAAGGTGAAAGGGCCGGAGGGCTTGAAGAACCTTGCCTGAAGGGCATACTAGAAGAGCAAGAGCAACAAATTAGGTAGCCGTAGGAACAACTAAACCCTAACTGAAGCTATGTTGTCATGATGAAACTTAAGGGGGGAGTATGGGGTGTGGGGTTGATGGCAAGTGCCAACTGTGGGGGGAACGACGACTCTTTGGGGCTGCAGCGTGTGCTTGAAGAAGACTGGCGTTGGTCACTGGTGATCACTGGGCGTTTCCTCACGAGGCGGAGGTGAGCAGACAGAGCAGAGCGCGTTAGCACGACTGGTGCTAAGGCGAGCTGCTGGTATCAACTTCGTTCTGCGGCGATGCACGGCCCTTTATTCTCTCTTGGACTAAGGGATGTGTTTGGTTCCTTCGGCCTTCGGACAGCATCAGCGGGGTGGCTACTCCCTTCGTAGGCGGAGTTGCACTTGCCGCTATCTCTCCGGGTGGCTGGAAGCAGGACTTCCTTGTATGCAGGTGGTATCAGCTGTGCGAGCTTAGGGGCAGCTTCGCTGGGGTGGTCGACTGGTCTCCCTTCTCATGGGGTTTTGTTAGGTGGGGGCAATCTATATTATTCTCTTTCTTGAGGTGTATTCTGATCTCCAGGCATCCACCTTATCTATGGAGATGGAAATGATGGCCTGGGTGGCTGCCATTCAGGGTTTATATCACTTCTGGGGGAAGTGATGTGCACGTGATGATACACAGTTGCAGCAAAAAAGAAATAGTATAACTACGCATCAAGTATCAGATTGAATCAATTAACTTGAATTTCCTACACGCGCACTGTGAGAGAACTTAGTTCGATTCCGTAGTGAACTTAGCTACTCGCTTAAGGCTAGGATTAGATGTAATTACAACCTTATGTGTTTCCTTTTTCACTAACTTTGCAACAGGCTGGGAAAATAACTTCACAACAGCATATTCCATTTAAAATTTATCCTAATCAACTGGGATGATATATAATTGTATGTACCCAGGCCTTCAGCCAAATCTGTACTAAAGTCCCGTACCCAAGGGTAGGGAATAGGATCCTTCAGATCCTTCCCCCATTAAGCGCAAGCTGTTTGGTCAGGCTGACCTACCTTTTTGCTTATACTGGTCACACAATTAGAAAAAAAGGTAGGGGGGGGGGACACACACCACACACACACACGTTTACGACGACAATATGAGAGTCCAGTTGCCTTCGGATGCTCGTCCTCTACGCCTATGGCTCCGGCTAACAGAAGGGATGAGGNCTGCGGAGCACTTGACGCGCTACAGGAATCGTCATTAACCTGATATAGCCTCGCCACAGCAGCGTCCCCCTCCTAAGAAGAGACGTTATGCTGTACACGCCTCAGCTCGCCTTGAAGCCCAGGGTTGGCTCTGTCCAGCTGATCCTGTTGGACCACAATCCGTTTCACATCACAACACCACTCTCCACCCCTCCAGCCGCAAGAGAGGAACAAGCCACCAGCTTCGGCCATTTCAGCCCTTTCTCAGCCGCCCTCTCTCTCCGCAACCTCTCTGCTACCCCACACACCCAGCACTGGCCCTGCGCCCCGTGTACCACAGTTCAAGGCTGTCTTGCATTAGTCTTTTATAGGAAGTCACGCTGCCNCTACCCCACACACCCAGCACTGGCCCTGCGCTCCGTGTACCACAGTTCAAGGCTGTCTTGCATTAGTCTTTTATAGGAAGTCACGCTGCCTGAATGCTTACCGACTTCATCAGACAGCTGTCTTGCGTCAGTTTGTTGCGGAACGTCACTCTGCCAGAGAGTATACCAACATGGCTGTCTCTTTTAGAATGTTACGCTGCGCTAGCACATATCGACTTCATCTAGCTATCACTGTGAAGCGACACCTTTTTGAAAGTGTTCCCTCCTAAACCTTGGATCACCAAAAACGGTGCCATAGGTAATTTACTAGCAGCAGAACAACACACTACAAAAACACGATCCAAATCACTATCAGTATCATCATGGTGCTGTTTCAAATGGCTGTTGGAGTATTTTTAGAAGCCATGGTGGAGGACCCTCGTACTAGGACTTGTCTGCCTTAGCCTGCCATTCGGTATGGGAGGGTGGGGGGAAGAAAAGAAGCCAGAAGTTAAAATACCTCACAGGCTGTGGTGTTAGGAGGGGGACTAACCTACCACAGACCTAAGCAGTACTTAGGAACAGCTACCCTTCGTCACTATTAGCTGGAAATTACTGCCTCAGTAGCACACAAAAGTGTACACCTGAGCAAACCACGGATAAATTATATATCCTGAGCAAGAAAAGTTTTATTCCCCTACCAGAGAAAACATCCCAGGATTCCCACTATAGAGGACAAACACCCTTTGGAGCCATTTCAGGGGTCTTGTGGTTGATTACACTAGTCTCCTCCTTACAGCGGTAACACGTCTACCTGGCAGGTCTAGGCGCATGGGTTAATCGGCCATGACAACCCCTCCTACCAAGAAGACACCAAGTGGTGCTACGCGGGTGTACATGTACGTGGATACAGGCTCTGCAGTGCCAGCAAGAAGGGTTCGTTAGACCATCATAAACAAAGACACTAAATATGTTCACCTAATTTGGAGGCAGCATTCATTTGTGAGGACAGACCCTTGTTAGGAAGAAGGATATCACCCTCACCTGAAAGGATGTTGAAGAGAGGGAACATGCAATGGGATCTGGTGAAGTGGATAGAGAAAGATGAAGAAAGAGAAGATGCAGATGCACGAGATGATTGGCCCAAACAAATTTCAGATGCTAACCGCATCCAGATTGGTCGCCTCTTATGACAAGCACAGGGTGGCTGTGGTAGTATTATAAAACCCCACCATTATATGGGTATATAAGTTCAGTTTCTTTAAATACTGGCTAGCCAAAGTTATATATAGTGTCATAATTCTTGCCTACTGATCTGTACCTAAAAAGAAGACCACATTTTTTTCTAATACAATTTACCCATCACAAATGAGGAAGGAAAAATTAAACAAAGAAAATCTCCGTAATCTATATCTGGTTAAAAATGATTTGATTGGGCGATTCTAATATTTTGAACATTGGCCAGTTTTTAATATCTGTATTGTTACTGGTTGAGCACTACTTAAATGTCAAGATATTTATTCTTGTGCCCCTATGCAAGCCAAGTGAATAGTATAAATTAATGAAACCTAAATGCAACTTGAAGAAACTGTGTCCGAGTGTTTATTAGAGTGATGGTATTGTCTAACAATCTTAAGGAGTTGCAAGTGTACATATATCTGTTTATGAACATTAAACCAGCAACTGATGAGCAATACCCCAAACACAATGAACCTCATATGCTTCCAATTTTAGAAGGAAAAAAACTGTGTGAAACTTTTAAATGTGCCATAGATAATACAAAATATATTGAAGTGTGATTAATACACGACTATTTAGTTTCCTGAATTTTTAAAGTACGTTACACAAAATATTTGCCTACATGTTACTTTAACATGTTTTTAAGGCTTCTTTCATAATTCCATTACTACTATGCATGGTATCTATCTACGCTTGACATGCTAAATAGCAAAATAATTCTACATTTTTTTAAAGTGTCTCTTGCACCTACAACAGGAGGAACTTGAGTCCATGCTGTCTTTCTGATGATGTGTGCTTAGAGTCAGATAAAATGCTCACCGTAATACACACCTCAACAAAATGTTTTTTGACCACCTGCAATTGGTTGCACATGAAGGATGTTTGCTGGGACAGTAGGCACATTACGATAAAAAACATTGATCAAGTCTGGCATGGTATTCTGTACAGACAGCATGTACTGTTTTCATCCCATATTTTCTCTTGGGCCGTGAGCAACTCACAAACCCTGGAGGTGCAAAACTTTTTTTGAGGTGTGTACTATATTGGTACTATTTCATCTAACAGGAAAATTAGGAAAAAAATATTTGGGGCCCTAGGAAAGTAGAATGCAGAAAAACTGATGGTGGATGTTGCAGTTGGCCCGCGGGTTTTCTCACGGCACTCCTATTTCTCCCATCCTTACATTCTGCTACTGCTGCTCTATCTCCCTTCACCACCTTCAAGACACACTGCTAAATGCCAACCAAAGGCTCTCAACTAAACTCTACAGAAGAACTGCAATGTATAAAAATAAATAACCAAGACAAAGAATCAATATTATATGGAAAATAAGTGATAGATATTTACAATACCACATTAATCATTCATGTATTTATGTTTATATTTACAAGTGGCAGGAAGAAACAAACTAGGTAAAATTAAAAATAGCACATATTTCAAACAGTGAATGGCCTATAAAGCTGAAAATTCCACTACGCAGGACAATAACTTCTTATGAGTACTAACAATAACTTGTAACAAGTCAAAATACAAACTTAAAGAGATGCCAAATTTGTCCAATTTAATGGACAATGTAAACAATACGCACTGTTTTACACTTACCATCAATCTCACTGTTGGCAAATGCATAATAGAACCACTCCTGTAGGGTGCGGAACTGAGGAGGAAACAATACGTTGCGACTGAGACGGCACACTGTTGCCATGCTCTGATGCTGGGCGTGAGGGTGGTCTGCCATCATTCCCAGGCTGAAAGTTAGTGTCTGGACTATGTGCACATCCTGGCGGTTGTTCACTACAATAAACACACACCATCTGACTTATTTGTGAGAAACCTACTGTGATTTTGTGCTAATCATGTCAAAACAAAATTCAACACATTGCACCAGCCACTTGACAAATTTTCTTTTTAGACCTTACACCTAACAAATTATATAGCCAAGTAAATAAAAAATCATATAATACCTTCAGTTTTCTAACGTTCTTGTATACAGTGGAAACTCTATGCACCATTTTTCAGGGGACTGTCAAAAGAATCCCCATACGTCCAGAATCTTAGTAGACTAGGATCTGACATGTACACAAAAAAAAAACTTCTAACCTTGTTAAACATGTTGAGTAAAATGAGATCTGAACATTATCTGTGAATAACGTTTAACTAATAAACACAATAAAAATTGAAATTTTAAAAAAACATATTACTGTATTAGTACGTATAGCTGTTAATAATACATTAAAAACATTTCACCTCAACTTGCCTAAAATAAGAATATAAAATCACAAAGTATTGTATATTAGTGGTGCACCGATATTACTTTACTGATTTCTGATTCATTTACTGACTGTGAGCTGCGAGATCAATAATTGGCAGATACAAATTTGGTAATTAATTATTACACTTTAATAAATTATTAAATTTAAACAAAAAATAAATATATGCAATTTAGTAATTCCAGAGTGCTTATTTTAACCAAACTGTTCATTTGAGGATACAGTATCAGCAAAGCATACAATATTAGCAACTACTGTAATGTGTAAAGCAACTTCACAATGTTTGTGTAAGCAAGTACAGTTTTATAATTATAATTTAAAATGGGCAAGTTTTTGTTGAGAAAGACCAGCAGTCTCAAGCTTATAGGTGCCATTCTGTTCCTTTTGTTTTGTAGAATATTTCCTGCTGAAGAAAAAGAGCATTTGAGAGGAAATATAATCAAGAAGTATCATCAGATATTTGAAAATCTCTTCCTTGAGATGTAGATCATTATCATAAAAATAAAATAANTATAATCAAGAAGTATCATCAGATATTTGAAAATCTCTTCCTTGAGATGTAGATCATTATCATAAAAATAAAATAATAATAATAGGATTAGCAAAATATTTTTAATGCCCAAAAAATAAGACTAATGCACACAGCACTGAACTGCATCTACCAAGTGTAATGCATATTTGCTTCTTCTGTTAGGATTTATCACTTGAACACATATTATTTACTGGCTTAATGAATAAAAAGTTCCATCAAACAAAAAGATTTATTTTAAGCACACGACTTCTTTGGATATTGCAGACAACTATTTCACTATTTATTCATTTATTAAAGCGTAGGGAACTTAGAAAGATATCTTTTTTTTTTACTTTGACAAGTGATAACTTGTGGTAAATGTAATGTAGAATAATGTGAGTGAGTGGGTGGCATTGTAGGGGCAATCGACATCAGGGTCATTAAGGCCCACAGAAAATTTAGGTAAAAAGCACATTAAAAACCTCCACAGGAGGAAAAAAAAGCAAATCAGGTAAAAACAGATTAAAAACTTCAAAAGGAGGCAAAAAGGAAAGTCAAGTGAAAATAGATTAAAAATTCCCACAAAAGGCTAAAGGACAGTAACAAAACAAACCAACCAAACAGAAATAAATACTCCAGAACTAAAAAAATATCACAAAACATTAACAAGACCCGTCACATGTAAAAATGGGAATACGCAGCTCACAGATGTACTCCCATCATACANAGAAACCTACTGTGATTTTGTGCTAATCATGTCAAAACAAAATTCAACACATTGCACCAGCCACTTGACAAATTTTTTTTTTTTAGACCTTACACCTAACAAATTATATAGCCAAGTAAATAAAAAATCATATAATACCTTCAGTTTTCTAACGTTCTTGTATACAGTGGAAACTCTATGCACCATTTTTCAGGGGACTGTCAAAAGAATCCCCATACGCCCAGAATCTTAGTAGACTAGGATCTGACATGTACACAAAAAAAAAACTTCTAACCTTGTTAAACATGTTGAGTAAAATGAGATCTGAACATTATCTGTGAATAACGTTTAACTAATAAACACAATAAAAATTGAAATTTTTAAAAAACATATTACTGTATTAGTACGTATAGCTGTTAATAATACATTAAAAACATTTCACCTCAACTTGCCTAAAATAAGAATATAAAATCACAAAGTATTATATATTAGTGGTGCACCGATATTACTTTACTGATTTCTGATTCATTTACTGACTGTGAGCTGCGAGATCAATAATTGGCAGATACAAATTTGGTAATTAATTATTACACTTTAATAAATTATTAAATTTAAACAAAAAATAAATATATGCAATTTAGTAATTCCAGAGTGCTTATTTTAACCAAACTGTTCATTTGAGGATACAGTATCAGCAAAGCATACAATATTAGCAACTACTGTAATGTGTAAAGCAACTTCACAATGTTTGTGTAAGCAAGTACAGTTTTATAATTATAATTTAAAATGGGCAAGTTTTTGTTGAGAAAGACCAGCAGTCTCAAGCTTATAGGTGCCATTCTGTTCCTTTTGTTTTGTAGAATATTTCCTGCTGAAGAAAAAGAGCATTTGAGAGGAAATATAATCAAGAAGTATCATCAGATATTTGAAAATCTCTTCCTTGAGATGTAGATCATTATCATAAAAATAAAATAAAATAATAATAATAGGATTAGCAAAATATTTTTAATGCCCAAAAAATAAGACTAATGCACACAGCACTGAACTGCATCTACCAAGTGTAATGCATATTTGCTTCTTCTGTTAGGATTTATCACTTGAACACATATTATTTACTGGCTTAACAAATAAAAAGTTCCATCAAACAAAAAGATTTATTTTAAGCACACGACTTGTTTGGATATTGCAGACAACTATTTCACTATTTATTCATTTATTAAAGTGTAGGGAACTTAGAAAGATATCTTTTTTTTTACTTTGACAAGTGATAACTTGTGGTAAATGTAATGTAGAATAATGTGAGTGAGTGGGTGGCATTGTAGGGGCAATCAACATCAGGGTCATTAAGGCCCACAGAAAATTTAGGTAAAAAGCACATTAAAAACCTCTACAGGAGGAAAAAAAAGCAAATCAGGTAAAAACAGATTAAAAACTTCAAAAGGAGGCAAAAAGGAAAGTCAAGTGAAAATAGATTAAAAATTCCCACAAAAGGCTAAAGGACAGTAACAAAACAAACCAACCAAACAGAAATAAATACTCCAGAACCAAAAAAAAATCACAAAACATTAACAAGACCCGTCACATGTAAAAATGGGAATACGCAGCTCACAGATGTACTCCCATCATACAGNATCACAAAACATTAACAAGACCCGTCACATGTAAAAATGGGAATACGCAGCTCACAGATGTACTCCCATCATACAGCATTCACTGTAGGTCATCAGGACCATTAAAAGTATGACAAGTCTGGTCATACCTGGGACACTCCAACAGAAAGTGCCGGACAGTCATGGGAATGCCACAGGCATCACACTCAGGAGAGGGTTCGCCACGAAGCAGATATTTGTGTGCCAGACAAGGGTGCACAATGCAAAGGCGAGAAAGCACAAAATCTTCCCAGCAGGTGCATGAAACATCAGAACAAGTGCAAACAGGCAAGTTGGAGATGGCCCATAACTTGTTGGCCAGCAGGAGAGAAATCCACTCCTGCTGCCAAGCATGTCAGACGAGGCCACGGGCTGCATGCAACACATCGCACACACGGAAACAAAAGTTGCCGGGTGGAAGACTGCATGCCTCCTTAGTCGCTATATCTGCTGCTTAAATGCCAGGGATGCCCACATGCCCTGGCACTCACAAGAAGACGATGCAAACACCAATCCGCACAGCCCTCGCCANTAAATGCCAGGGATGCCCACATGCCCTGGCACTCACAAGAAGACGATGCAAACACCAATCCGCACAGCCCTCGCCACCTTCTCCCGGATCATGGAAAGAAGCGGGTGAGCTGTGGAGCCAGATTGAATGGCTGTCAAGGCAATCGTCAAATTTAAGCACACAAGGCATTTACGGTAAAAACCCCTACTGATTAATCTCGGCTGTTAAAATACTGCACGATGGTTAAGTCCAAAAAGATACTGAGAAGCACCAGTGAAAAAAAATTTTCTGACTTTTTTTCCCATCCTGTGAAGGTTTTAAATGTGTATTTGACCTAACTTTTCTGTGGGCCTTAATGACCCTTTTGTTGATTGCACCTACAATTTCACGCACACACTCACTCNGACCTAACTTTTCTGTGGGCCTTAATGACCCTTTTGTTGATTGCACCTACAATTTCACGCACACACTCACTCACTCGCTCACTCACTCACTCACTCACTCACTCACTAACAAACTCACACACTCACACACTCACACACTCACACACACACTCACACACACACACACTCTCTCACACACTCACACTCTCTCACACACACACACACACTCACACTCTCTCACACACTCACACACTCACACTCTCTCACACTCACACTCACACANCTATTCTAAATTAAATTTCCCACAGTGGCTGTGGAAAAGTGGAAAACACAGGCGCACCTAGTCAAGATATCGGATTTGGAACAATTAGCGTAGAAGCAAATAAAACATGGTACACACACAACAGTAGATCAATGAAAAGAACACTGTAAACAACAGGAGGAGTGGTCAACTTGGGAAATTCTGCTATATCGAGGCACACTTCAACCAGTGTTGCCAGCCATGACTGTTAAAAAGGCAACATCCACAGGAGTAAATCATACAGTTCCGGGGATGCGAAAAGCGGACAGATGCTGGCCGAGGAGAATATGGCCTGATGAAGTACAACCGGTCATTGGGCGGATGGAGGAAAGTGTTGTAATTGACGCATGACATTTCCTACTCATTACTGTCGACTCCGCATCATCACGTGCCCCAGAGGAAATCAAACCCAGACTGACCGCCTCCAAGGCCAGCATCTAAGTAATGATAGAAGCCACGTCATCGTTCATGCCACTTATAAACCCGCTGAGAAGAAGCTGCAGACATGCAAGAGTTTGCCACTAAGCAGTTGTGGATACTGCCCCCAACCACCTCAAACCTCCCTGCCTCCATCCTGCCAAGAGATGGCAGCAGCGGTGCCGTCCGCCCCGAACCCAAAGGGGTGGCTGTCAAAGATTACTGAAAGTGAACGAGGCATGCAGAACCCTCCAACAGAGGGAAATATAATGCAGTGCCCTGCCAGAAATGCCAAATGTTCACATAACTCGCCTTAGCACAAGAGTGTTCAGGCTCTCTACTACACAGCCACAGTCCTCCTCAGGATTCTCCAAGACCTACCAGTCCCCTACCAGTTCTTCAGCATACGACGCCTTTCCCATTGCAGCNAAGACCTACCAGTCCCCTACCAGTTCTTCAGCATACGACGCCTTTCCCATTGCAGCAGTCTAAGATTCGTTACTACCCACCGACATGACACTTGCTGTCAAGAGTCACCACAGCCAACACACACACCACACGTGGTGCCCTGGGTCCCTTCAGGACTACACGCTACAATTAGGGTCAGCCAGAATTCTCAAGTCAGGCCTCTTCACCTGTCTTGCTCTAGTATAAAGTCCATTGAACATGTAGTGTGTTGAGGTTTAATGAATAAAGGCCTTTTAATAAACGAAATGTTTTATTATACTTTAACAGCAAAACTGATACAACAATGTTGACCGTTATATATTTATCAACTAGAAAAAACAAAACACTACACAGTGTTGCCAACAACTTAAAACTGAAGTTACCAAATAATAATTATTACATTGCCATATTTTAACACCCCCTCTCAATGTAATACAGTTCTATCTTATATCTTATCTGATACAATTATATCTTATTTCTAAGTTTGAATACAACACTTATTTAAACATCTTACAAATAATTCTTGACTTAAAGCCTTAGTGAGTATGTCAGCTGGTTGTTCACTAGTTTTCACATAATGAAGGCAGATCTTATTATCTTTAATCAAATCCTTTATGAAGTGATATCGTATATCAATATGTTTGAGGCGCTTAACAGTGTCTGTGCCTGCAATAAAAATGGCTGACTGGTTGTCACAATACATACTTACTGGACATACATTTGAGTAACCAAAATCACTTAACAAGTTTATCAGCCAACAGGCTTCGCTTCCTGCCATACTCACTGCAACATACTCAGCCTCAGTTGACGACAGACTGACTGATACTTGTTTCTTCGAGCACCAAGAAATCAAACAATTGGAAAACTTAAATAAATAGCCTGTGGTAGACTTTCTGTCTTTGAGATCACCTCCCCAATCAGCATCACAATATCCCTCTAGGACATTATCTTCACACTTGAAAACTAACATATAATTTAGTGTATTCTTGACATACCGCAGGACTCTTTTTAATGCAGTTACTAACATATCATTTGAATATGTTTGAAATCTGCTCAACATTGAGACAGTAAAACATAAATCAGGCCTAGTACTTGACACTGCATACATAAGGCATCCTATAACTTCTCTACAATATTTTTCAATATTCTCATCATTACTTTTATTACAATTTTCAAGTATTTTAACATTAAAGTTTGGGTCAATAGGAGTTGACATAGGTTTACAGTTTTCCATATTAAACCTTTTAAGTACATTTTCTAGGTAATTTCTTTGGCTTAATTCAGTAATCCCCGTTTCTAGATTTTGGTTAACATTTATACCCAAAAAATTGGTTACTAAACCTAGATCCTTCATCTTAAATTCTTTGTTTAGGACACTTTTAAACTGAACAATTTTCTCCTCATTTGTACCAAATATTAACAAGTCATCAACATATAGCAAAACAAACATTTTATCTTTACCATTGCACCTTTTGTACAAGCATGAATCACTTTTTGAACTAACAAAGCCTTCTCCTGTTATAATAGAATTAAATTTATTATTCCAGGATTTTGGTGAACTTTTCAGACCATATAGAGACTTGTTTAATTTTGCAATATTATTATTACCCGAATAAGCCCCTTCCGGCAAACGAATAAATACATTTTCATTTATTTCTCCATACAAAAATGCTCCCGTTACGTCCATTTGATAGATTGGCAATTTTAATTTGGTTGCTATAGCAACAAAAAGTCTAAATGTAGGTAATTTTGCAACTGGAGCATAGATGTCATTCAGATCTAATACATCATCCTGTTCAAACCCTCGGGCAACTAATCTAGCTTTATACTGTTGAACATTATTTATTGTCTTTACTTTAAAAACCCATTTACTACTCACTATTTTCTCTTTTGCTGGTGCTTCACATAAATCCCAAGTGTTGTTCTCTTTCAGTGTCTCCAGTTCTCTATTGATAGCTTCACTCCATTTACAAGCATCCTTTCTTTTCATTGCTTCCTTGTAAGTCACTGGATTATCATCTTCGCTGTAGATGTTGTTGCATTGATAAAATTCGGTCTGTTTCCTTACACGCTTGCTTCGTTCATTTCCATTTTGTAATGGTGTGATTACGCTTTCTTCTTCACTTGTACATGGTTCATATTCACTTCCAGATTCATTTTGAGTTATTAAGCTTTCATTCATGTTAACCAGAGTTTCTTGTAAGTCTTGGTTTCCATCAACTTTATCTACTATTTGTTTCAACTCGTTCTCCAAATCAAGTGTAACTTGGGGTTCTTCCCTTCCTTCTTGTTTCTGTTCTAAGAAAACAATATCACGCTTTGTCTCTACAGTATTTTTCTGTGGGAAGTATATCCGGTAACCCTTGGTATCTTCGCCATATCCGACCATCAATCCCTTGTCTCCTTTGCTATCCCATTTTCTTCGTCTTTCTTTTGGAATGTGTACATACACCGGTGTGCCGAAGACTTTTAATTGTTGAATATCGAAACTTTTATTGGTCCATACCTCATATGGTGTTTTTCCTTCAACTTTACTCTTACCCGTTCTGTTCAGAGTAAATGCAGCAGTATGTACCGCTTCTGCCCATAGTTTCTTAGGTAAACTCTTTGCATGTAAAATTGTTCTTGCCGCTTCAACCAAAGTTCGGTTCTCTCTTTCGGCCTTTCCGTTTTGTTCCGGAGTATATGGTACTGTAGTTTGATGTGTTATGCCACGTTTTGAGAACATTTCACTCACTTCTTTATTCACAAATTCCAGCCCATTATCACTTCTGAACAATTTTACTTTGTTCCCAGTTAAAATCTCCGCCTTATTAATGAAATCTTCTATGCAGTTCTTCACCTGATGCTTATTTTTAATGAAATAGACACTTCTATAATTTGAGAAGTCGTCCTTTAACACTACGAAATACCTCGACCCGCCGACAGATACCTCCTCCATGGGACCGCACGTGTCCGCATGGATTAATTCACATGCTTTAGAAGTACCATTTTCGCTGTTATGAAAAGGTAATCGATGAATTTTTCCCTTCAAGCAGCTTTCACAGGTTGGAGCAGACGTTTGTTTCACATTTATTTTCCTTGTGGCAAGTATTTTCTTCACATAATCGAAGTTTTGATGAGCCAATTTTTCGTGCCACACATTTAAATCATCGTTTGTAGTACTAGCTACGCTCGCAATATCATTTTCATATCGGAAATCCATATAATACGAGCTCCCAATTCGGTTTGCAACCGCCAAAACTTCTTTGTTTTTATAAAATTTACATGAGCTGTCACTTGTCATTATGACATAACCTTTGTCAGTCGCACAATTCATAGAGAAAAGGTTCGTTTTCAGTTCGGGAACGTAAAGAACGTTGTCTATGTTTGTGTTGATCCATTCGTTCCCATTGTGCACTTTTACCGCCATCTGCCCACAGCCTAACACACTAATCGCTTGCCCATTGCCGAGAATCACAGATTTCTGTGAAACAATTTGAAATGATGAAAATAACGCGCGATTGTTACACATATGTTCACTGGCCCCAGAGTCAACCAGCCATTTTGACTCTTGATAATGTTCATATTCTGCGTTTGACACGACAAATGCATTACTTTCCTTACTGCCCCTGTACTTCCTAAAGCGACACTGTGCCTTATAATGTCCGAACTTTCCGCAATAAAAACACTTATTACTGTTACTGTTATTGTCTTGTAATTCACTGTTATTCACTTTGCTTCTGCATTCGCTTTGGAAATGCCCCAGTCTGTTGCATTTGTGACACTTTATGTTTCTTCTATTTTTAACAAAGAATGCAGATGAAGCTTGTTGAGACGCTTCACCCTTCTCCTGCACCCTTTCTTCTTCCACCAGAAGCCTGGCTATCAGATTATCCAGGGTTTGTTTATCGTCTGGCGCCGACTCCCACGCCGACACAAAGTGTTTGTACTCATCTGGCAACGACATTAGTACCTTTGTAATAACTAACTTGTTTGATATTTCCTCTCCCATTTGCTTAAGCTGATTTTGCAGCTCCTGTATTTTTGACAAAAATACTGACATCTCAGTTCCTTTTTCAAACTTAAACTGGAAAAATCGCTGCTGTGTAATATGGATGCTTGTTTCCGACTTTTGCTCGAAAACACTTTGGAGTTTACGCCACATTTCAGCAGATGTTGTGCAAGAAATTATATGCAACATGACTTTCTCCGTCATTCTGGTAACTAGTAGTGTCTGAGCCTTAGCATCTTTTGACTCCCAAGCAGCATGTTCAGCCGCTGCCTCAGGTTTTATTTTCTGCCCCTCAACTATGTCGAGCCATCCTTGACCTCGTAGCAATACCGTTGTTTGGAACTTCCACAGGTTCCAGTTGCTAGGTCCTTCCAGTTTGATCACACACTGATTTCCTTCCATTTCGTTGTCCTGCCTCGCTCAATTTAGAGAATGAACGAGTATTACTCCTTCTTGGCGCGGTCACGTATAACCTCACTTTTATCGCGGGCCGGCACCAATATTTATGCCGATATTTCTACCCCTTCACAGATTCTATGCAGAACTATGTGTCTGGGCCCATAACCTGTTGAGGTTTAATGAATAAAGGCCTTTTAATAAACGAAATGTTTTATTATACTTTAACAGCAAAACTGATACAACAATGTTGACCGTTAAATAATTATCAACTAGAAAAAACAAAACACTACACAGTGTTGCCAACAACTTAAAACTGAAGTTACCAAATAATAATTATTACTTTGCCATATTTTAACATAGTGTATGTAGAGGTAGTAGTAGTACGGGTCACAGTGTTTCTATTCTGAAGGAAATAAAACACGTAGTCTGGCTAACTTCTGTCTTACCTTGCTCTGTAGTGAACATGTACCTTTTTCCCAACCTGGTAAGTGTCACCCTTGAAGAGAGCGGCAGGGAACCGCGTATTGGCAACAGTTTCTGACGAAGAGTAGGACTGAGAGGAGTCCCTAACCAAGACTGCACGTACGTCACACACACAACAAGTTTGATGGCCATCTATACTGTAGACCCGGTATGTAAATGTACCTGATGTGCAAGTACGGTAGAGCCCTAACCACTAGAAAGACACACGGCGAAGCATCTGGGCCAACTAAGTCAGCTGATCCATTCCCTCTAGAGCGTATAATCTTGCTGGAGAGGGTGCCAGGCCTGATGAGGATAGACCCAGCTACAGGATGAACATTAGCACCTTTTCTGTCCATGACGTTTGCTCACCGATGAGGGAGCAGGAGGAATGCCTGGAGGACAGCTGCTTTACTTGCATCTTGCCACCCACTAAGCAATCAATTTACACCAGTCCTCAACTGAAAGTCCCTACGGGAAAGAGCACAAGCTGCCCGACAATTAGTGGAGCCTCACTCTGCTACTCTCCCTGCCAACCTCTTGGCCTCCCGGTTAGGGTTCCCAGACCTGATCACCCCACCATCAAACTACTACGTCAGGGGTACTCTCCCCTTGGTAGTGGTCCCTTTTGACTTGGAGNCTACTACGTCAGGGGTACTCTCCCCTTGGTAGTGGTCCCTTTTGACTTGGAGGACACCAGCACCAGCCAACCCCTTGCTAGTTAGTCAGCCAGCACCCCAGTCACCTGCAGGCGCCAGCCGAGTCAGTCTGCCAAGCCGTCCGCTCCAGCCGGGGCCGAAGTCATTCAGCCAGGCCCAGCGACTGCCAAAAGGAAGCGACAGGCAGTGATAAGCTAGCCCAAATATGTGTGTCCAACACCTAGAGGTACCACCTCGCCCTCACAGATTTTGTACCAAGTAAGTGCCCGATGCATCCTACATTACAAAAGGGACCAGTTCGAGGTTGATGGGTCATACTACAAACGCCTCCACAGTATAGTCCGCCCCCAACCTGCGCAACTGACCTGGCATAGAATTAAAAAAACCTCGCTATTGACGTGACGTCCCTCTCTCTAGGCCGTCACACTTCATAGTGGAGGTAAAAAGAGTCCGAACGCACTCGCACCTCATAAAAAAGCAGCAAATGGTAATACCTGTAATGTAGCGGAGGTTCACTAGCCGTGGCACAAAAACTAACTGGGTTCGTGCGAAAAGCCCCAGTCACAATATGAATACCAGTATGGTGAACATTCGCTAATGGATTTTGCACATACGGCCTAGCAGAAGAAAAAATGATACTGACATAGTCTAGTTTGCTACGGACCAGGGCACAATCCAGACTAAAAAGTTGGTGCCTAATACACCCAACATGGAAATATCAATGAAGGTGCACATGCTCAGTATCCCTGTAGAGACCAGGGAAACACAGACACGTTAACGAGGATTTTAAGGGGGCTGTATGGGCCGATAGAGTTACACCCTGGGGGCGTCTGACCCTGGCTCACCAGAGCGCGTAGCTGAGCACTGAGAGTTATGCTATCCTTTTTATGGTCCACCCAGTCATGGGGTATTTAGGAAAAATAGCTGTGGGAACACAGCTATGCTCTGTCAGCGATGTTACATTATATTCAGAGGATAAAATCAAAAGAAGAATAGATAGAGAATTAAGATTTAGCAGATTTAATGGGTGTCCTGGAGGCATGGGCATGACTGTAAAGGTGGTTTAATATTACGTAGCAGCGCGGAGGAGGACAGGTTCTAGTGTGGTCCGCCCGGGAAGGAATCTACTCTTCCTGGGGCCGGTGCCTTGGGATAATCCCCTGCTGGAGTCCTATCGATCGATCAGTGCAGAAGCGTGCACTTCACAAGGGACAGTGCTCGGGCCTATAGCAGCTTGGGGAGAGGGCCCCTTGATTCCACCTGGTGAGAAGTTGAGTGAGTGGCGTCACCAGCTGCAGACCTCAACTGCCCCTCTGGGTTAATTTTTTTTTGCACACAAGGACCCTACGGCTTTCAGTAAGCGGCGTGACCAGCTTGTAGCTTGAGAGTCGTAATGTCTTAACTTGTTTGTTCTCAAGCCTCAGGAACCTCAGGGAAAGGTTCTCTCCCCTTTGCTGCAATGGCGCTAGAAGAGTGGCGTTACCTGCTAGCAGCTAGACACCAAACACTGACAAGATGTGAGAGCACCCTTCAGTGGGGACTTTGGTTCGAATCTCTATCGCGGTGATCGTGCGTGCACCGAGAAGTAGATCAGTGGATATGCACACAAAATGCAAAGTGGGTAAGGGAGGTGAAAGCGAAAGAGAATGATCAGACCAAAAAGAGGTTAACTGGTAGATAAATGTTTTATTCCATCAGTAGGAATTTTCAAGAGATACATCTCTGACCTGTACCTGCTAACGTCTGATGGACGAGGGACGCCAAGTTTGCCAAGCTGTTTGGCACAGGGTGGCCAAGCTGTTGATTAAAGTTCAGGGCAAGAGAGAATCCGGTACAACTAACTCTTGCGCGGACGAGGCATGTGATCAACACTCAAAGAAAGGAGAAAACTCCGCGACTAGAACAAGTTCTGACAATAGTAATGTTATATCCTAAGTTTAACTGCTACTGCTGAAGGCAAGCGATACGGCAAGCGCGGCAAGATAGTGAGAGTTGCAGAAGATACTCTGGTCAGAACTGCTCGCGAACTGCCCTGTCTGGAGGGCGTGCAAAGGAATAAATACCCACGAGAGATGTGTCGAGCGAGGGGTGCTGGAGCAGGCCGCATGGAGGAGGAAGCCTCCCCTGATGTGAGGCGAGCATGCGAGTTCGGTGACTGCCGACCAGGGCAAGGCAAGCAAGGGGATGGGTCGACCCACTCAGATTGGAGCGCGGCATCCTGCGGATAGCGGTCTCTTAGATGGCAAGAAGTTGACTCGCTTGTGAATAGGAATGGCACAGAGACGAAATGAGGGGAAGCACATGACGCTGAGGCTTGGATATGTATCTGACAGTGCTCATAGCGCGTCAAAATGTAAATGGGTCAGACCCCCCAGTCACAACCTCTCAAAGTTAAATTTTTTTTCAAAAGAATCAGGTGCCTTACCCAGCAAGACTTCAAGGGACTGAATATGACTCCAAGTGAGCTTGCAATTGAACAAGTGGCCTATAAATTTGACAGTATTGGAAACCGGCAAAACAGAGCCGTACAAAAGCACCTTGGGAGAAGGAAAGATGCCAAGTTTTCTAAAAGATGTGGACAACCTTGCAAAACACAGCTGTCCGCCCAGTTGCTAAGGTGGTGGACGCTGAGCTGGACCTGATGTTCTACCATGCTCAGAAATGCAGCACGGTAGATAATGGGGAAGTGATCCACATACAGTGCACATTTTACAGGTTATTGAATGACAGACACAATGCCATTGTGGCAATGGCAAAAAGTGTGACACTCAAAATGCTTTCTTGTGACACACCGTTCTCGTTAAGGAACTCCAGAAAGAAGGTAACACCACTGAAAACTCTGAAAGTGTGGAAGGGCATCAATTTCTGTATAAAAGCAGAAAGGTATCCATGAAATCATCAAGCAAGCTGTCACAAGATATCATGTCACCATGTTGTGTAATCCGCCTTATCCAGGTCAAAGAAGACAGCAAGAAAGTGCTGCCCTCGTAAAAAGGTGGTCTGCATGGCAGCCTGCAAGCTGACCAAATGATTTACTGAAGAACGATTTTGGCAAAAACCACACTGAAGAGGTGATAAAGCTGCAAGGTCTCAGACAGTACATCAGATGCACATTACCCATATGCACCATACGTAGGTTTGTAAGACCTACAGACACAGCTTTTGGGAAAAATATATTGATAGCTGGAAACATCTGCCTTAACCTTCCCTGGTTTCAAAATTGGCACAAAGGTTGTCTCACACCATTTCAAGGGAAAAAAACTCTAGGTCCACATTCTATTAAAGATACTCAGAAAAAACAGTTCCACGTTGAGTGGGAGGTATTGCAACATATCATGACGGATATGTCAGGTCCGACAGATGTATGCTTCGAGTGCGATAAAGACCGCTCCAACTCAAGAAGAGTGAAAGGCTGGTTGTATACCTTCTCNCGACAGATGTATGCTTCGAGTGCGATAAAGACCGCTCCAACTCAAGAAGAGTGAAAGGCTGGTTGTATACCTTCTCACCAAAGTGGACACCCGCCATCTCACATGACTCCTTGATGGCTCAAAATGAGGGAGTGTGATGTGTGCTGCTAGAAACATCCCCAAAATATTGACCCAACAAATCCGCTACATTTGTCCCTCAGTAACAATTTTGTTATTGACCCGAAGGAAGGGAACCTGTTTGCTCAGAAATTGTCTGCACAGCTTTGGAACATTGTCCCAGATAAACTTACTGGTCGCATCTGAACCTAACTGACATGGAAGAGTACCAGGTTAGCTTNCTTTGGAACATTGTCCCAGATAAACTTACTGGTCGCATCTGAACCTAACTGACATGGAAGAGTACCAGGTTAGCTTGGGTGGGATGAGCACTAAAGCGTCTGAGCGCATGGCGTCGAGCNCAGATAAACTTACTGGTCGCATCTGAACCTAACTGACATGGAAGAGTACCAGGTTAGCTTGGGTGGGATGAGCACTAAAGCGTCTGAGCGCATGGCGTCGAGCACGCACAGCATTCCTGTTTTTGTCCCTCCACCAATGAACGTGCCTACAACCGTGAATTGAAGATTGAGGGATGACAGCCAACACAGCTGAAAAGACAATAGAGTTAAAGAGTTCCACTGCCATGTTCACATAACAGTGTGTAATGACGCAGTATTCTTAATTTTCGAGACACGTGTTTCAATTTCGTTCATTTTCTTAAGCTTTGCTAAGCTTCATAATATTTTTATCGGGTTCAAAATTAAAAGCAGTGGTGGTTCATTTTTCCGTGATAGTTTGTTTATTGAGCAGACGTTTGCTGTTTACGTTTATCAGGAATCCGGGTGTCGTTTCGTTTCGAACATCGTAGTTTTCAGTTTTTGTTAAGCGTCAGCATTATTTAGCTTTTTTTCAGAATGCGTCAACAAGTTTGGTTGTACAAGAAGTTAGTTTGAGAGCGTGCGTGGCTCATCAGGCCCTTATCTCAGAAGAGGGGGGGAGATAGGCAGCACAAAAGACGCGTGTCCCTGTCGCCCTTCAAGTCACTTCAGGTCAAGCAGTGCTTGAAGTCAGTCACCCTTGAGGGCAGATCGGAGGCGAGGTCCATTNAAGCAGTGCTTGAAGTCAGTCACCCTTGAGGGCAGGTCGGAGGCGAGGTCCATCGGAAGGCAGTCGCCCTTGAGTTCAGTCGTCTTACAATGCTCGCCTAGGCCGCCTCGGGTGTGACGAGAACCCCCACATCGGCAACTAGACTTTAATATTTTATTTCTCCGCCGGTGTGGGAGGTTGACGCATTTCATATTTCCTGCGATGCAAGTTTTGAGACATGAATAATCTGTAAACGACGGTGGCGCTGTTCTGCACTTGTATGGTTATCTGTGAACGTTCGTACTCTGCATATTCTGAACTTCGGCTGTGAACTGTGTTACTAAATGATAAATAAAGTATAGAACAAAATACTCTGGAACTTGAACTTATATCTTAATTAATCGGCGTCCATTTNGATAAATAAAGTATAGAACAAAATACTCTGGAACTTGAACTTATATCTTAATTAATCGGCGTCCATTTTACTGAGTTTCGTGTACTACTTCTGAGCTGGCCGTGGCAACTTAACGTCAACGGTGTAACTGTAGCGTCCAACGTTACAAGTGATGTGGAGGGAACGTGGGAAATACGCCAAGTCATATTTCTTAAGTATCCACAAAGGTGGTATGGGTAAGGCAGCAAACAACACACAATCCAATATGATTGGGTAATGGTCACTTGCACATAGGTCGAGCAAACAGACCAATCGAAGTGGGTGACCAAAGCTGTGCTACAGAAAGAGAGATCAATACAGGATGAAGTGCCAGTGTGAGTAGTGAAGTGTGTAGGAGTACCAGTGTTCAACAGGGCAATATTAGAANATCAATACAGGATGAAGTGCCAGTGTGAGTAGTGAAGTGTGTAGGAGTACCAGTGTTCAACAGGGCAATATTAGAAATGATGAGGTATAACTCGACTGCATGAACCTGGTCATCCCTGTGGTCAGAACTTCACATCTGATTGTGAGCATTGAAGTCGCCAATGACCACAAATGGAGGTGGGATCTAAGATGAAAACTCCGCAAATAGTGAAGCTAACACAATGGTGTGANGATCAATACAGGATGAAGTGCCAGTGTGAGTAGTGAAGTGTGTAGGAGTACCAGTGTTCAACAGGGCAATATTAGAACTGATGAGGTACAACTCGACTGCATGAACCTGGTCATCCCTGTGGTCAGAACTTCACATCTGATTGTGAGCATTGAAGTCGCCAATGACCACAAATGGAGGTGGGATCTAAGATGAAAACTCCGCAAATAGTGAAGCTAACACAATGGTGTGGGGGTACAAACGTATATGCTACAAATAGTGACAAACACATTGAGGAACACCTTGACCGCCACTGCCTGTAGAGCAGCGTGAAGGGCAACTCTTTCATGATAAATAGAATCCTACACCACAAGACCGACACTACCACCGGCACAGAACATCAAAACATTATCCAGGAGGGAAAATGTTGATGCATACGCGTACTGACATAAAATTTATTCATGGCTCCACCTCATCTACATGTGACGTCACGTCACCCTGAGCGGGGTTCGAACCCACGATGGCTTGCCTACTGAGCCAACCAGTACACCCCTAGGTAAGGAGCACATGCCATTATGTCAGACGTCAAGTGCCTTGTAATTACCTCCACATGCAACAGAAGCCGACAACGAAGCCCAGTGCTGCCCCAAAGCGAGCGGCAGACACAACCCACACACAAGGAAAACCGCCACTTCTAGCCACCCCCGAGAGAATGCGGCCAGCACTGCTAAGGGAGGAGCTGATATCCGAAGATGCTCGACCAGCCAAAGGGAGCCGAAGGACCAGCGCCGGCCGACTATATACACCAGCGCACAATCCCAGAATGTCAGCTTATACTCAGCAGCTCGCTCTACCACCTCGTGCTGGAGCTCTCTGCCTACCATTTTCCTCATGAGAGATCAGTCAGCCTTCCAGAAGTCTTCTAAACCAGCGTCCAGCGACCCCCGAAGAAGTCTTCATTCACTTTCACTCACTACCACTTTGGTAATAAATCCCAGAGTCCCTTCTGGACAACAGTATAGATAAGTTAGGGTCAGGTGTCATAGCTAACTAACTCATTTCTGCTCTTGTTTAATTTTGCCCCAGGTCCGCTAAACCTGGTTTAAATGTAGTCTACTACCGCTGGTTTCATAGTACAATTGATATCTGGGAAGTACGGGCCACCATGTCTATTCCTCTGGGGAATAAACACATATTCTTACCTAACTCCGTGTGCTTATTCTAGGGTAATTGTTTCAGATCTCGTAGACGTGAAACCTACAAAGGAGAAGCAAGAGACTGCGTCTTGAAACCCACTTTGCCAAAACTAGTGTAGGACTGCGGGCTACCCTTAATCGGGTGCACGTACGTCGCCAAACATAACACAGTCGATGGCCACCTGTACCTTGAACCAAGAACTCCGGTACTTGGAACATTATCTAGCCTAGCTGCTTTGTCGAATGTCTTCCTAGTAGTTGCCACAACACATGCGATGAAGCGACTAGGCTAGACATCCAGATCAGCTAACCCATTCCATCAACCACGTTGAACTTCTCCAGTTGGAGTGACAGGACTGATTCTGGTTGGCCTAACCCCTTCTGGATGCACTCTAGCTAGGGAACTCATCCCCTGCTTATCCTTTGTGTGTTAGACCTTAGTATAAGCCTAGTGTTAGAACAGATTTTATCCGTTTTAATGGATTTTTAACTCTAGGAAATATCTGTGAAATAATTCTCATTTATACCACTGCTGTGTACAAAATTATTTTCTTGAGATCTTTTATATCTTGACTATGTTGTATACTTGAGGCATCATAACTAATGTTTAAATAGCGTGTAAAATTTCTCATGAACTATTATTACGTGTAATAAAATTATACGGTACAAAGAAATGTTAAAAAAGTCTCTCCCAGAGCTTTTAAAGAGCAGTAAGACCACTGCATGTTTACCTCCATTTACCCAAATATATTACGTTCGAAACTGTGAAATTTTTATCTCCACAACAAATATTCATGTCTGTTATTAATACATAAATTACACAAGTGTCATATACACAATGTTTGATGGTATTTCATTTCAAAAAAGCGATACATTGATGAACGTAAAAAGTAAACAAAATTCTTTTTTTTTTCACATGCCAAAGATATTGTGCATACACAGCACTTAACTCAAAATGGCTGCTGCGTACATGCGACACTAGTGTCCGCAGCGATGTGTGTCAGTCTCACTGACACATTTGCTTGAAAGATTCTTACAATAGAGGTGAATAATTAAGCAAAATATTTTGGACATACGCCATTGCTAATACAGAATGTCCAAAATATTTTGCGTAATCATTCACTGGTGTGGGTCTACAGTTATTTACATATTTCTGTTCCTGGTT
Source organism: Clitarchus hookeri (assembly GCA_002778355.1). Taxonomy (NCBI): domain Eukaryota; kingdom Metazoa; phylum Arthropoda; class Insecta; order Phasmatodea; family Phasmatidae; genus Clitarchus; species Clitarchus hookeri. Next base: position 563,244 of record NQII01000955.1, on the reverse strand, counting down.
GTATGATCATCTGCAAAGGCCAAGGCCATTATTGAAAAGAACCTTTGCACGCTTCACAGTTTTTGAGCACACAATCTGAATTCCGTGATGGTGTTTTGCGTTTGGGATTGATATAATCAAAATGGAGGGGAAACGAAAATTATCGCTGATACGGTCGTTGTATAAATAAAAGTATACGTGTGAGTGGAGGAAAGAATTACCATGGTTTGTACATTCCAAACAAAAACAATTACATTAAATAGATAAACAACCTTCATATCCACTTTTTTCTCTGACTTGCCAATTTGTTTTTAATTACAAAGATTTTACAGGATTTGACCCGATGATTCCAGGATTTACGGTATTTTTATATACAAGAACCAGTATTTCAGCTTCAGGGCTGGTGGCAGCCCCGCCTTAGTATCTTCCCGTATGCCCTTCACCCATAGAAGTGGTACAAGGTGGAGAGCTAAGAGGGCAGTTGCTGCCTCTAAACGTAGTCAGTTGCTCTGCAACCCATTGCTGTCTGACCTCAGCACCCCCTTCCCTGGGGAACAAGCTCAAACCGCCCAATAACTGGAGAGGCCTCACGGCCTAGTACCCAGTAGCTCCCTTTTCCAGCCGCCCCAGAAGATCGCTGGGGATCCTCACCCACTCGTCGTCCATTTACGACTGGGACTACCAGTACCCTTGGGGATTGCCTGCCCATACTACTGGCCTGCGACACCTAGCAGCCCGACGCCGGGGCCGACAAACCCAGCCAGTAGCATCACCGCCGCCCTAGGACAGGGCCCTTGTTCCAACCAGCAGCCGCATAGTCAAGATCTACCCCGGGTGAAACCCACTGCAGGTAACAGAGTGCCCTTGCCAAAGCTCACTGTGCGTAGAACCATCATCTCCACACCCGACTTCGTGCTGAGTCGAAGGGCTACACGCCCCACCCTATACCGTAGCAGGGTCACAACCAGGCAACAGATCATTCAAACTCCCCCTCAGTGAGTTATATCCACTGTCTCTGTCCAGCACCAAAGAAACCATTGTCTGACGGTGACGTCACTGCCAATCCTAACCAGACATCACGCGTCAATGTGTAACCTCAAAGAGAGGCCATATCAGAGGGATGAAAGTGCGTTTGCTGACGGCAAATGACTTCGGGGGTGACGGACACTAGTAGCTGTTTCTGTTCTTCAAGATTATGAAAATAACCTTGACAGTTCCACTGCATGATGAACATGAGTTATGGAAAGAAACTGTGTGGAAAGAATTATTTCGATTTTCCCCTATGTCTGTTAATCACTGTCTTAAAGCCTCCTCAGCCTTCGCCAGTGTTTTGCGAATCAAAATCAACCGCTATCTCGGCTTTTGGCTCAGGAGAGACAGGATGACAAGTTGACAAGGTGATGACATAATCCTGCAATCAGGTTCACTCACAGGAAGGAATGTAAGGGAAGAAATTTTTAGCTTGTCGAATTTTTTCGCAGCAGCTTGCTGACAAGATTTGCTATCAACAGTTAAAACAGTTTTGCTCAGCTGACCCACACTGTGTACTGACAGTCATGGTACAGGTCATCAGAACTTACTGTGGCTTCAGTGAATTTTCACACACACTGTCTGGGTAGCCACATAGACTGAGTACATGCTTTACTGCTGGATGAGCACTGGCACCAACACTGTAGGGAACAGCAGGCTTCAAGCCCTGGAGAGCTTGGAATCGTTTCCGTGCCTTCACAAAAGAAACCTTGCCGGTGACCCAGTTTCACTGAACAACTTATTCCTCCTTGTAGACACGGCATTACTTCGACCAGACATGGTGTCCTTTGCTACAGGTTACACACCTCAGAGGTTTGATGCACCGAGAGGTATCAGGATGCGGTAGGTAGCACACATCGGACAAGCCGGTGGATTCCAACATCTTGTACATGAGTGGCCAAACTGTTGACAGTTGTAACAACGTAGAGGAGCAGGAATAAACTGCTTAACATACACATTCAAGTAGCAGAATTTGATAACTAACGGGAGGTCACGAATACCAAAAGTCCAGATGAGGGTAGGAGTAAGCAATTTAACACCATCAGTTGTCTTCAACACACAGTGAACATAAACGTCATAGCTTTTTGGGATGTCAATCAGGTCGGGATACCAGATGACACCCTAGCTGGAGTTGAGTAACACATGGGACTTGACCTCAACAGGGAACTTTGCAGTTGCCCTACTGAAAATCTTCATTGCCAAGAGCTTCCAGGACTGGGCTGCATTCAATGTCTCAACCAGAAGCTCGTGCCTTTCCCTGATTTTCCCACTGTCAGCAACAGGACCACCAGCTGCTCCATCAATTACTTTTTGTAACTTGAAAGTGTACCCTTCTAAACTTCGGATAACCAAAAAAACATGACATAGGTAATTTATTAGTGGTAGACGACTGATGCACGACAGAATCACAATCTGAGTATCATTACGGTGCAGTTTCAAGTGACTGTTGAGGGTGCCACCCTTTCTTTTGGTGCTATTAAAAGCCATGGAGTAGACCACCCGTACTAGGACTCATTGGCCTCTGCGTAGTTTGGGGGGCAGGTGAAAGAAAAGAAGCCGGCAGTTGAGATAAATCACGGGCTGTGCCGTTAGGTGGACCACTCTCCCACATACCTAAGCAAGATTTAGGGAAAGCTAACCTTCGCCGCTTTTCATTGCAAATTACAGTCCCAGTAGCATATCAAAGATTACACCGGGGCAAACTAGAGGCAAAATTTTACATCCTGAGCGAGGCCACTTTTATTCCCCTACTCAGTACAGCAGTATCACGTCTTCCCAACAGGTCTAGATATATGGGCTAATCGGCCAGAACAACCTCTCCTGCCAACAAGGCACCAAGTGGTGCTAGGTGGGTGTACATGTATGTGGATATGGGCTCCAAACTTAAATTTTCTGGCTGGGCCGGTGAAAAGGTTTCGCTAGACCATCAACAACAAAGGCTCCACATATGGTCACACAAGTTGGAGGCAGATCCTCATTATGAAGAAGGACATTACCCTGGCCTGAGAAGATGCTTTAGGGAGAGAAGATGCAAGAGGACTTGGTGAGGTGGATAGAGAAAGATGATAAACCAGAAGAATACAAAGAAAGAAGCATGAGATGAAGGTCCATGTTTTCTGCATCTAGAGCAGCTATTCGGTTCGCTCCCCCCTGTACCTGAGCCAATATGGTATAACAGGGGACCTTATTTCTGAGCGTAGTTATAGAGTGCACCTCGGCTTCAGGATTTCCCGGTAATATGCTGTCACGACAGATCACGTCAGGTATCATGACGTGGAAGTGCACTCTGCCAGGCATTTTTGTCCAGAACATGTCTAGTGAGCTTGAACAGAGCTCATTAATTGGGAGCAGTTGTATGCTCTCAATAGAAAGAGAGAACGCTCTTTCCAATCGCAGTGGGTGGAGGTTCTCCACCCGAGGGTGGTTCCACCTCACCTGTCAACAGCAACGTAAGGAGTTGAATCCTGACGTGCCACCTTGATGGGGCCGAGTGCTATCCTCACTCTACAAAACCCGCTTTGTGAACAAGTCCTCTTACTAGGCGGACTAGACCGTCGATCCTTCGTTAGTATGCATCAACCCTTTGAAACTCGGTCTGAGGCAGGTCAGTACGCTTGCGTTCCACGGCAGCTGCTACCGACTTTTTCCGGCACAACAGACTCAGCCCTCCAGGCAAACACACACCTCCAGATCTCCTTCTAAGCAGAAGGTTCAACCAATGCCACCCAGAGTCCGACCCGCGATCAGCACGGCCTAAGCCGGGGCTTTCACACTGATCCCCTCGGTACCCACAATTTTCAGACATGCACGCTTGAGTTATAACCCAGGGAGGCTCAGCCCTTCCAGAACTCCAGACAGCCCCTTCACTAGAGCTCAGCCACCCCGAGATCAGCACGATTTGTCAGATCGAGCCTCAGCTGGGGGATGTGCAATTCGGTTCGCGGGTCTTCACCGCATGGCGAAGAATATATACAGTCACTGGAGACTGCACATAACCTCGCCGTAACTGATTATCTGTGCACAGACAGGCCGTTACCGCCTTCAGTCGCCCTCACTCCGTTAGCCATGGTGTGGCCACCATGTTACCAGCCCTTACCGCGAGGAGGTGGAGATGGACTTGAGCAGTGCTAGGCTATATATTCGCATCACTGCTCCATTTAAGAAGTTGAGTCGGCAGCCTTCACAGCAGCAGGGGAACGCCCAATCACCAATGAACGGGCCCCACCAGAGCTCACCGGCACGGGTACCCAGTCGACCGAGGCCAGAAAGAGCACCGCACACCAGCTTACTCTTACACTTACGCCGGTCACTTACTGCTAGAGCTTGAGCCGGGGGATGAGCCGACAAGAGCAGACATTCCAGTAGTCACGTCAGCTCAACCAAGTTGCCAGGACCTAGTTCCCCCCTTACACACGCAGACCGGACCACAGTCTGGTTTTCAGGGCACCTGGTCCCTTCACCTTACACCCTTTACAGGCTGGTTGCCGGACCCACAGCCCAGCCCCAACCCGGCCCCCCAAGGGCCAGATGAAGGTCCGAACCAATTTCAGATCCAGACCGCGTTTCGATTAGTTTCATCTTACGACAAGTACGCGGTGGCTGTGATGGTATTCTAAATCCCCGCCACCACACGGGGTGTGGCTAGTTTGAGGGCTAGTTTCTTAAAAATTATATTGTACTTCATAATAACACTTTTAGCTGCAATACAAATCCATTAAAAATATTGTGAATAAAGGATTTTGTCTCCATCATGAGAATATTTTAAGAAAGAACTACAATTTATTAATCCTTAAGTTTTTATAGTAAGGAAATAATTAAGAAAATTATTAAGAATTATAACATAGTCATAATTTGTAAAATAAAGTACAGAAACAGTTATCAAGGTTATATGAAAATGTGTTTGCATACTAGTGATGCAACAGTGTAGACTTAACATTACCTTCGACTGAGGGAACCTCTTGGGCTTCAGTGGCAAAAGAGATGCACGGCTCCTTCAGGGAGAAGAGAGCCCAAGACTTGGACTTGAAGTTGATGCCATGAAAGCAGGCCAGGGAGATATTGTTGCCATGGAGCTCCATGGTGCCCCCCAGGACGGTCCCGGAGACAGGCAGAGGGAAGGTGAGGGTGGACAGGTGCACTCCGGCCACCAGGGACAGCACACGCTGCCAGTGCCTGTGATGACGGGCATCATGCAGCACTGAGCTTGTCCATGTTGGCCTCACTCCTGCAGCAACATCAATACACATACCGGACATTTAAAAAATGCACTGCATGTCTACATAGTCTGATATCTATCTAGCTCCCAGTAATATTGTTTTTGCTCAAGTCTGTTTTAATAACCATATGTAGAAAACAGGGGAATTCTGAAATAGTAAACCACCACAAAAGCAATTAAACCATAAAAATAAACCAAAGCCAGTAAAACAAACTCACTCAAATCCCAGAAAACTCTCAAATACTTGCAAGTGAAGCAGTGGGAATTTGAACAGAAGATNGTAAAACAAACTCACTCAAATCCCAGAAAACTCTCAAATACTTGCAAGTGAAGCAGTGGGAATTTGAACAGAAGATTGAGATTGCATTTTCAGTATCCTTTTGAGGTGGTAAAGGGTTAGCAGTATGTGACTTGGTATTCTGAAGGTAAAGGAAAGATCACACTATCCAATAAAAGTTTGTGACCTCAGATACTCAGAAGTGCTCAAAAGATGACTAAATCAGGAACAGAACTTCTTGACCGCTCAAGGAGAGTAGAACAGCGGCACTCCTCCAACTAGCTGGTGTTAGTAGCCTATCACGGCTGTGTGCTGTTGCCTAGTTTGCAGTGTTGCAGGGGCCGCAGTGAGTCAAGCAAAATGTTTCTCAGATGCGTTCATAAAATCGTAAAAGATTTAATTAAAATTTAGTTACTTTTTGCAAGAGCTTCATTTTTCTGAACAATAAGGTGAAAATCCAAAGTATGTATCTCTATCATTCGTGTTTTACGTTGTTATGCAGTGTGCATGACAGCTGGCATGAATATATTACTTTTTATCTAAATAAAGAATGTTAAACGTTTTTCCCCTTAAAGGAAATCATATTTTGTAGGTATATCTAAAGGTTTCTGGTTTGCTTTATTAGCAGACGATAGTGAAGTTTTTATTCGTGCTTGGTGAACACAAGATAATATGTAGCACAACAGCTTCTTCACTCTACACACAGTGTTGATGACTGCTATAGCCTGTAGCCTCAGTGGCCAGTAACGTGAGTGGCTTTGAACAAGGCCCACTGTTTTTTGTTTGCTTGCAATTAAAGTTTTCTTTGGAATTATGGCGCTAAATAAACATTGTGCTAGCAGCAGTTATTGCAAAAGGGAAGTGGTTCACAAACAAGGTTCATCTATACTTAGACTTTGTTTTTTTTTTTCTTTTTAACTAAATAATTAAAAATAATTTTGCGAAAGCACGAATTTCTAAAATAAATTAACAGTTTGAAAGCAAGAGCATGTGATGTTGTTGAACATACAGTGCAAGTGATATGCAAGGAAGGGAAGAGCAGTATTTAATCTATGTACATCAAAAGCAATATTCGTGTCACCTAGAAAAAAAAAAAAAAGAGTTACAGGTTTTGATGATTTTAACTTCGTAGAGCAGAGAAATTTGTGATAAAATACGGGAGGGGGAACTTTGACAAAAATTACAACAACAATGCATGAGAAATTAGGTTCTAGGGTGTCAAAAGTTGCATGGCAAGATTTTTTGCAGTGTCGGTTTTTGTTATAAGAAATCAAATTACGGGCGGAAGTTTGTAATGGAAAGGAACGNGGCAAGATTTTTTGCAGTGTCGGTTTTTGTTATAAGAAATCAAATTACGGGCGGAAGTTTGTAATGGAAAGGAACGACATCACAACTGCGTGGACAGAGACAAGTTGACTATTACAAGCTACAACACAAAGATGAATAATTTTTCTATGCTATGTGCAACTGAAAGTAAATAAAAATTATTACCTACATCTACATTTAATAGAAGTTGCTAATCTGTAAATTTAAGTGTCGCAGAATGTTTTTACTATGAATGTAAAAATTTAGCAGTTCGTCTGCTCAGGATGATTTGTGATAAATATAAACTCCCTTATATACGTATGTGCTTTATTAATTTCTGTTGCTAATATATTAAAATGTTCCTCTTTATGTTTATAATTGTAATTTACATTACTATAATTCAGATGTCATGACTTAAATATTAATAAAGAACAGGTGCTTGACAAATGTGGCAACAGGAATCAGTCATGCTCACTGATAGGCTGACAACACGGAGCGGCCAAGAAGTTCTGTGCCAGGTATAGTCTGCATTTGCTACTAGTGCTTCAATTGCACAACCTGGTACCCAATGAGTGGAGGGGAGAGATTTGGGCGGCTCTTGTCTTGAGAGCCAATAATGGTACNGTAAAACAAACTCACTCAAATCCCAGAAAACTCTCAAATACTTGCAAGTGAAGCAGTGGGAATTTGAACAGAAGATGGAGATTGCATTTTCAGTATTCTTTTAAGGTGGTAAAGGGATAGCAGTATGTGACTTGGTATTCAGAAGGCTAGGATAGTGGTAATTAAAGGAAAGATCACACTATCCAATAAAAGTTTGTGACCTCAGATACTCAGAAGTGCTCAAAAGATGACTAAATCAGGAACAGAACTTCTTGACCGCTCAAGGAGAGTAGAACAGCGGCACTCCTCCAACTAGCTGGTGTCAGCAGCCTATCACGGCTGTGTGCTGTTGCCTAGTTTGCAGTGTTGCAGGGGCCGCAGTGAGTCAAGCAAAATGTTTCTNTAGCCTATCACGGCTGTGTGCTGTTGCCTAGTTTGCAGTGTTGCAGGGGCCGCAGTGAGTCAAGCAAAATGTTTCTCAGATGCGTTCATAAAATCGTAAAAGATTTAATTAAAATTTAGTTACTTTTTGCAAGAGCTTCATTTTTCTGAACAATAAGGTGAAAATCCAAAGTATGTATCTCTATCATTCGTGTTTTACGTTGTTATGCAGTGTGCATGACAGCTGGCATGAATATATTACTNCCAAAGTATGTATCTCTATCATTCGTGTTTTACGTTGTTATGCAGTGTGCATGACAGCTGGCATGAATATATTACTTTTTATCTAAATAAAGAATGTTAAACGTTTTTCCCCTTAAAGGAAATCATATTTTGTAGGTATATCTAAAGGTTTCTGGTTTGCTTTATTAGAAGACGATAGTGAAGTTTTTATTCGTGCTTGGTGAACACAAGATAATATGTAGCACAACAGCTTCTTCACTCTACACACAGTGTTGATGACTGCTATAGCCTGTAGCCTCAGTGGCCAGTAACGTGAGTGGCTTTGAACAAGGCCCACTGTTTTTTGTTTGCTTGCAATTAAAGTTTTCTTTGGAATTATGGCGCTAAATAAACATTGTGCTAGCAGCAGTTATTGCAAAAGGGAAGTGGTTCACAAANAGTTTTCTTTGGAATTATGGCGCTAAATAAACATTGTGCTAGCAGCAGTTATTGCAAAAGGGAAGTGGTTCACAAAACAGGTTCATCTATTCTTAGACTTTGTTCTTTTTTTTTCTTTTTAACTAAATAATTAACAATAATTTTGCGAAAGCACGAATTTCTAAAATAAATTAACAGTTTGAAAGCAAGAGCATGTGATGTTGTTGAACATACAGTGCACGTGATATGCAAGGAAGGGAAGAGCAGTATTTAATCTATGTACATCAAAAGCAATATTCGTGTCACCTAGAAAAAAAAAAACGAGTTACAGATTTTGATGATTTTAACTTCGTAGAGCAGAGAAATTTGTGATAAAATACGGGAGGGGGAACTTTGACAAAAATTACAACAACAATGCATGAGAAATTAGGTTCTAGGGTGTCGAAAGTTCCACGGCAAGATTTTTTGCAGTGTCGGTTTTTGTTATAAGAAATCAAATTACGGGCGGAAGTTTGTAATGGAAAGGAACNATCCCAGACAAAACCTGCCGACCAGCAGTATTGTCTGGCATGATTCCCATGTGCAAAAATATGGGAGCAACCCTGCTGGTAACTGAACCCAGTTCGCCTTGGTGGAAGGCGAGCACTGTAGCTGCTGCTCCACCATGGTCCCTGCTACCTAATGAAATAATCTATGTTTGTAGGCAATGATGTTTTGTTCAAAAAACAAAATATACTAATTTGAAGGGAAACGTAATACTAACATGGACAAAATCCAGAGGAAAAGATCTGTTGCTGATTCAAAAGTACATATTTTTTAAAAGGTGACAACTTCATATTAAAGTGTATTCTCCGTAACATTACATACTTTGCCACAAGTATGATATGTATACATTTCCTGTGCTGTGTATAGAATGTTCTGTGATGAATGAACTAGCTGAGGGCTGGAAGCTTGTTACATGTAGGCAGAAGACTGCAAGAGTAATGGATGGCAAGTGCAATCACAATTACAAAATATGGCGGTTAGTATATACGTTTTGTAATGTTGTTGCCCTTATTTGGTACGCCACAATATAAAAAATTAAAATTAGTGAAAATTGGTTAAAAAAAATGTAGCTTACATAGGTTAGAGATGGCATTCTTATTACTAGAGATCGGAAAAATTTGCAAGTTCAATGACCTGCAGGCTAGACTCTACAGTCTTATGTATAAATATGCTGCTATTAAATGAACATTGGTTGTCTGCTGTCACAGTGGAAGGAGGCGATTGGGCCAGCGTTCTCCAGGAGGTGTCAAACACAGTGTGCACCAATGGCTAAAATTATATCAACACATGTGCTATGAATTATAGCTTGTTTCAAAATAAATAAGCAAATTTTTCAGGTCTCTACTTACATATTACACAATGTGTGGGAAAGATGCGGGGACAAGAGGGACAAGCTGAAGCAGCTGGCTGATCACGCTTCTACAGGCTCCCTTCACCACCATTCTGTCAGTCATGTAATAGGAAACAAAGTTGTGCTTGGCCATGCCGAGTAAAAAACAAGGGAAACTGAAACTTATTCCTCCAAGTTGAGTATTTACTACTTGTTGGCACTAAATCAATATATACCACACACGCTGCAATCCACTCTTTTATTTGCCACATTTTCCATGAGTTACACAGTATTTGGAGTCGATGCTTACATGTTATTTGGTGACAAAGGAATATTGTATATGCCCTTCCATAATATCAGTTTGTTCCGAAAACATGAGTCTATTGAAGAAAGTTAGTATTTGATCAGTAAATCCTCTGATTTTCTCACAAAAATCATTGAACATGGACCTTGCGCTACATAATTATTTAAAATTTTCCGCAACTAGGGAAAGTCAAGTAAATGTTTCAGAGTTATCATTTTATTCAGAAGATGTTGGCATATTAAATGTTTCATTAAAAATTATGTTGGTTTTATGCCAGAGACGATTAAACACAAACTTCACTGGAAAAAAACATGCACTTTAAGGAATTTTTTTTTAGATATTTCAGTGGTCAGAATGTTTTCTGCTGGAGTGTGTGTGGATACTCATCACTCCACCGCTTCTACACACTCTGCTGGAACTGAGTGATTGGCTCCCACCTGTCAAGACGGTTCTGAGGAAGATCTAACAAATCATTATCTGGCAGAGCTACCAAGGCATCACCCACTAGGAAATACCCTGGAGTGAGAACATCATACTCTCGAGGATCCTCCGACAAGGCACATAGCGGTCAAGAGTTCAGCACTGCAGATATCTGTGCAAACAGGGTTCCCAGCTCTTTGAAGGTAAGCAGCTGTGAGCCCACCACACATTTGAGGTGTTGTTTTACACTTTTAATCGCCGCCTCCCAGAGGCCACCAAAGTTGGGTCTTTCAGAGGGACTGAACTGCAACTTTATTCTTCTCCGACTGGCTTCACTGACAATTTGTTGCTGACTTTCTCCACAGAAGAGGCTTTTGTATTGTTCCTTCAGGTAGTTTCTGGCACCCATCAAGTTGGTTCCATTGTCTGAGGATATCTCCAATGGAAGTCCTCGAATGAATACAAAACGCTTCAGTGCAGCAAGGAATGCTGCTGCAGACAGGTCGGACATGAGCTCCAGGTGCACGGTCTTAGTCACCATGCAGATAAACAAGCACAGATAAACCTTCTGGGTGGTCTTCCTTCTTGCTCTAATTGGGGTAGCAAGGATTGGGCCTCTAAAGTCAATTCCAACATTGCAAAACGCTCTACCCTGGGCCAATCATGAGACAGGAAGTGTACCCATCAGTTTGACTGATGAAGTTGCACTCACTTTAAAACATGCGACACAGTTGTGAAGGAGCTTATGAATCAAAGTGCGAGTAGAAATGATCCAGTATTCTCGATGTGTCAGGTACGGTATGGTTGAAGGACCTGTGTGAAGGTTGGTTACGTGACAATGCATTATGATCACCTCGGAGAGTCTGCTTTGCTTCAGAAGTAGGATGGGATGCTTACTTTCTCCAGTCACTGGTGCATTATGCAGTTTGCTGCCCACCCTGACAACACCCTTCAAGTCCAAGAAAGGCCCAAGGCTTTTAATGGGTTTAGAACATGGTTCTCCCTTTTCCAATGATCTAATCTCTTCCCTGAAATAAAGTGCCTGCACAGTCTTGACACAGTAATTATGGGTATTATATAACTCCTATGTTGTCTACGATCTGCCAGTGGAATGGGGCAGCTTTTGAAAAATGGCTTTCACTCGTAAGATCTACGCCATTACTCTCTGAAGTCCAGAAACTGAAGATGATTTCTGCAACAAACTGAAAGGATCATCAGATTTCTGTACCTGACTGGCATTTGCCACCAAGACATTGGACATCACTGGTTTCTGGAAGAGGTACTTTCTTGCAAGAATACTGCACAGGTGAACTCTTGTGAGGATGTAACAGCTAACATGGCCCTGAAAACAATATTGTGTTCACCAAGTAGTCTGGAAGACAGCCAGCTGAAGCAACACCAGCAGGATTATGTTCCGATGGAACATGCCTCCAGAAACTAGGTGGTACAATGGACTGGATCTCTGCAACTCTGTTGGCAAAAAAGGTTTTTCAACTGTGTGGTGACAATTGTAACCATTCTAAGACTACTGTGGCGTCTGTCCAGGGATGCTATGCAAGGTTAACAACTTTTGAATCATACAGTTTCACAACACATTGCTAAAGTTTGCATACCAAAACTCCTGCACACAGCTCTAACCTTGAAACAGAAAGAGTCTTGAGTGGTGGCACCCTAAACTTGGCGACAAGCAAGTGAACTTCAGCAGCACCACCAGTTGTGACACAATGAGCATAAATGACTGCAGCATATGCCTTCTCACTGGCATCGCAAAAACCATGAAACTGCACATCATGTTCTTGGACTGGAATGAATCTGTTCACACTAACCTCTGACAAACATGGCCAAGAGTCCTTTGAACTGATGCGTGACGCATATATATATATATATATATATACTATTTATTTTTTGCTGCAAATACGTATCATAACGTGCATGCCACGCGCTCTAGAAGTGATACAACAGTGAATCACAGCTACCCAAGCCAGCATTCCAACTNTAGAAGTGATACAACAGTGAATCACAGCTACCCAAGCCAGCATTCCAACTCCTTAAATAAGGTGCTGCCCCAAGAGATGGTAGCAAGTAGGGCTCCACCTACGAGGGAGGAGCCACCTGCGCCGAAGCTACCCGAAGGCCGAAGTAACAGGAGAATATAAGGCCCTGCACCACCGCAGAACGGCAGTTGATACCGGCAACTCCCCTTCGCACAAGATGTACCAAGGCTCTCTGCTCTGTCTGCTCTCTTCTGCTTCGTGGAGAACACCCAGTGATTACCAGTACCCAACACCAAACTTTCAAGCACGCGCTGCAGCCCCGAAGAGTTGCCGTTCCCATCCTTACACTTGACGCCGTCAAACCCACACCTCATACTTCCCCCCTTAAGTCCCTCCAGGACAACATTAGCTCCAGTTAGGGTTTAGTTGTTATCATTGCTACCTAATTCATTGCTCTTTGCTCTTCTAGCACGCCCTTCAGGCAAGGCTCTTCAAGCCGACAGGCCCCTTCACCTGTCTCTTTTGCTTTCACCTTCTGAGAGTTATATGTGCCTTGGTTACAGCAGGATAGTACGGGTCAGTGTTCTATTCTGGACAGAATAAAACACGTTACTAGTCTAACTGCTGTCTGCTCTTTCTTGTGTGAATTGTACTTAGTCATCCCTGGTAAGCGTCACCCCACAAGGGAGAGGCAGGGAAACACGGAATTTGAGACTGGTTTGCCGATCTTAATGTAGGAGTACGGCCTGTCCCTTAAAAAGGACTTGACATACATCACCAAAACACAACCCATTAGATGGCCACCCATACTGTGGACCAGGCACGCAAAGGTACCTGGTGCACACGTACGGTAGAGCCACGACCACTAGCAAGAGACACGACGAAGAGGCTAGATCACCCTTGGCAGCTAACCCACTTCATCCACCGCATGTAAACCCTCTGGAAGGAGTGCCAGGTCTAACAAGGAGGGATCTACCGCTTCTGGAATACACTCTAGCTAGGGACATTGTTGTCTGCCACCCCGTTGCGGACGTGAACCGTAGCACTTCATCCCTGGTAAATGCTGTTCACCCATTGAAGGGGAAGTAAATGGAGCGACTGGAAGGTAGCTTCTATCCTAGATGAGAAGCAATCCCTGCTTTAACAGTCTGCCCCAGCCTTCAGCTACTTGACCCCTCGGGAATGAGCTCATGCCGCCCGCCAACTGTTCAGGCCTCACCTTGCCCCCCCCCCC